>VXBX01005595.1:157780-178388 GCA_013400415.1 Scytalopus superciliaris
GTGCTTCAGACCACACCTCTGCGGCCTGGGGTCGGTCGGGGTCGGTTCCCGGTGCCGTGTGAAGCTGTCCGTGTTTATTGTCACATCTTTGCAGCCACGCCCTTCTCCGTGCTCGGTGTTTGTTGCCGTCAGTCATACCGCGGCTCCCGGGCTGTCGTTTCCCACCCCGCTCATCCCGCTCTGGGTTTGGGGCAGGGCGCCGGCAGAGGGAATTCACCTGCTGCTCATTCCGTGTTCCATCGCCTGCCGTCCCGCTGCCCGGCCCTGCCGGCGCAGATTCCCTGCACACAAGCCCGTAACCCAACCTGAGAATATCCCGATACAGGCAGGGATACCTAGGGACAGTGCCTTTCCCGGCTGGCTCATGAGGGATAGTTGTTTCTTTTTAAGGCTCTTAATGGCCCAAAGCATGACTGCTCACAAGTCAGCACACTGCTTGTTTAATATTTTTAGATGCTACTGTAGTGCAAATCATTAGCTGTTTCTCTTCGGATATTACTGTTCATGTACCATTACTAAATCATCTACCTGATGTATTTATCTTAACTGAAGGTGAAAAATGACCATGCTGTTACTTACGTTGGGATTTTTTTTAATATGTTTTCAGGTAGTCTGATCCCAAGAAAATTACTTGACTGAGGCCATGGGGATCTGAAGACCTCTGTTTCTTCTGGAAGAGGTGAAGCAGCTAGAAACACTAATATTTAAAATCTGTGGAGGAATTAATCTGCAAAAAGCGTGCATTTACTGATGCTGTGGAATGAAAGGGTATTAATTTGCAGATGAAGAAAATGATCAGCTGGAAGGTGCTAATGGTCAGACATGACCTTCTTTCTCTAAGCTGATGTGTGAAGTGGTTTAACTTTAGGAGGTTTTCCCTATAATTTTCATACAATTTTGTGATTATAGGAATTCTCACCTTGGTTTAATCAGAAGGGTAAGCAAAGTTCTTAAACATAAAAGCCTCTGTCCACTTTTTGCAAAAACTAAAGATAAATTCCTTTCAGAAACCCTGTTTGAATGAATTGTGCACCAGTTTGCAGTCCCCACTGAAATAAAACTAAGGAAATTAATCTGTATTATAGTTTATCAGGTTTGTTATTTGGCTGTTTGCAAGACTGTGTTCTACTTGGAGGGAAGGAGATGAACATCAGGTTTTTTCTTGAAATCTGTCTGGAACTCAGAGAAATGCAGTAATTTGCTACAGCATGTTTTATAATTTCCGGTGCTTGTTGCTTTAGAATAATTTTCCATTTCAATTTCATTTTCATACCCTTTCCAGAGTTCTACATTTCTTTGGCCTTTTGTCTGGCTTGCAAAATGGGGAGGATAGTTACAAAGTGAAAAAACCATACATTCTTTTTATTTTAAAAGTGGGTTATAGAACCAGATTATTTGTATTAAATCTATGTGATGTACTGTTTTCGCCTTTCATGGAAAGGAAGCAGAATTGTGTCAGCCATTGGCATTTCTCCAGCTCAAGAACAATAAATGAATAATGCAAAGCATCAGTGGATATAATCACTGCATCCTGAAGTTTAGGTGCTGGTGGATGTTTTTTTTTTTTTTTTTCAACTGAACCTTTACTTCCTGTTTATTCATTGTTTCCAGGGATAAAATAAGGAGGAGAGATGGGAAACCCAGAAAACATTGGAGATGTATATGTTGCTGTGATTCGTCCAAAAAACACCGCTAGCCTCAATTCTCGGGAATATCGAGCTAAATCCTATGAAGTAAAACTGTTTATTTTTCATTATCTATTAGATATTGGGATTTTTTAAAATAATATGTTGTAGTAAATATGTAGTATAGTAGAAGAGAAAATCTGACAGTAGGATTACTTAAGTAAGGTCTATGTATGCCAAATACCTACTATGCACTGCCCCATCCTTATGGTATTTGCACACTGCATGGCTTTGTAATACCTTTGTGTTTTATTTCAGGGCCTTTTGCCCTGTGGGCTGCTCATTACAAGGGTGTAGACTTGTCTTTTTCTCTTTAACCTGTTAGAGGGGTCATTCTGACTTTGCCATGCTGCTCCTCAACATTCATTATTTCTTGAATTGTTACTGCTTTTACGGTGGTGCAATAAAGCATGAACAAAAAAGGATAAAAAAAAAAAAGTTCTGTGCTTCTTTCAGTTTTGCTTTAACTCCTTTGGTTTCATTATTGTTTGAAAGATTTTGTTGCTTGAAGTTCCCATTGAAGGCCAAAAGAAAAAAAGAAAGAAAGTTTTGCTGGAAACTAAACTTCAGGGAGGCACTGAGATAACCCAGAGCATCTTGGATTACGTATTAGAAGCCACCAAACCAATTTCACCAGCCAATCAGGGTATTAAAGGTAAAAACATTTTAATCTTATATATTGCTGATAACTCTCTAAAAATGCTTTTAAATTAATTTGGCATATGCAAGTTTGTGCAAAGGCATGAAATTAGTATAAAAAAAGAAGGTATGTTTTGAGGTTCAAAAAACCCCAAGCCAAGTATACAGGTAAAACCTTTAATTTAGCTTTGTTTCCCTTTACCTTCCAACTCTATAAAATGCTTACTAAAAGATTTTTAATAAATGTAACTTCATTTGTCTGTACTACTACTTCACCTCAAATTTAGATTTATAGCTAAATTTCCAGCAAACCAAATCCAAGTGTCTTTTTTATCCCTAATTTCAGCCAAAATTTGACTTGAGTAGTGAACTGATAGATTCTAAAGTCTGTTGTTCAGGAGACAGTATCTACATGAAAATATTTCTGGCATAACTATCACTTACAGATGGAATTTGATGAGTATGTTTTCTTTTTCACTGTTGTTGCATAGCTGATCTAGTAAAGAGTCTCACAGTTGTGCTGGCAAATTTGTTTTCCAGCATATTTCGTTTCCAGATTGGTATAAACTATACAGGCTAAAGGACTTTTGTTTTTTGCTAAGTCTCTGTTCTGTAGGTAAGGTTATACTGAGAAGGTTCAGTGAGAGCAAGACAATGAAGTGCTGACAGTTTAGAAGAGGAATTGCTGATGGCATGGTAAAATGTTGCAGGTGGCAATAACTGCGTGTGGATGGACTTAACAAAGCTTGTTTTGCAGCAAACACAGAATAACAGAATTAATACACATTGAGGAATGCCTTGTAAAAGCAAAACCGGTCTGTTTCTTACACAGTTTAGAGTGTTTTAAATTGACTCACACAGAGAGCCCAAGCGTTTATATTCACAGCTTAGTGTGACCACTGCTAAAATATGCAGCTGAGGTCAGAAAAGCAAAAAAAAACCCCTGCTGTAAAAAGCTACAGTCATGTCATCTGCTCATATTAATGGGTATATTCATATTTATGTTTTTTCATGTGTATTTAGATTTTCTTAGCTTGCTTTAGATTATAGCTATAATCACAATTGTTTTCTTCCTAGAAATTAGGGAGATTGTCTGGTAAGCTTTCAGATAGCTAACTCTAGGGTTTTTTTCTTTGTTTTGTTGATTGATTAATTTTTTTGTGTTGTTTTTGGTGGTTTGTTTTTTAATACTGTGCTAGGAAAGCGTGTAGTGTTAATGAAGAAATTTCCTCTAGATGGAGAGAAGGCAGGCCAGGAGGCATCTCTTTACATTGTTCCAACTGTTGTGAAAGGTAATGTTCAGCATGATTTCTGAAGTTGCACCCATTTTAGCAGAAGTTCACTTGAGGGTTCTTTTTTTATGAGTATGATGTATGGCTTTTTCTGTATTTAAACACTGAAAGTTGCATTCAGGTGCAAAACTCCCTGAATGTTCCAAAACTTGAAAACGTTTCTCAAAATTATGGAGAAAAACTTGACCTTACTGTATGTCCCTTGTTTCTGTAATGATAGCACACTTCTGTTTTAAGCAGTATTTGTTGACTTGATTATGTTTCAAAACATGTGTATTAATTCATGTAGAATTTGCTGAATGCAAACTGTAAGACACACTACTCAGTTCAGTGTTCTTTACTCAGAGAAGAATGCTTATTGAAGTCTCTAAACAGTAAATACAGTCCTTAGAAGGCAAAGTAAATTTCTTGTCAGGAAAGTATTTTTTTAAAAAAAACTGCAGTAAATATTTGTGTGCTTTTGGTGGAACTTCTTCATTTTTGCCTTACTTACAGGACTTAATGATAAAGCCTATTAAATAGATACTGTTGTGGAGTTACCAATAACAAAACAATACATACCCCTTCTAGTTCTGAGTCCTCTTCTTTTTTTTTCTGGTAATAGTGTACACTTAATGTTAATTCCTCAGATGAAGCTGATCACAGTTGTGAAGAACTAACAGAATACTTTCAGGTTTTTAAGGCTGCCTTGTTGGGTTATGAGTTAATGTAAGGATTGTATGTAATTTCTATCAATTATTATTTTGAAAAAAATAAATTAATCTGAAGTTAGAATATACTCTTAATTAGTTAGGAACACGTAACTACAAAAGATGCAGGAGGGAAAATAAAGTTGTTCTCATCGTTGTGTCTTCAGAGCATGTTTCCTTTTCAGATAACACAAAATATGCATACAGTCCTGGATGCCCCGTGTTCTACTGTTTACAAGACATCATGAGAGTCTGCAGCGAATCCAGCACCCACTTTGCTACACTTACTGCAAAAATGTTAATTGCCTTGGATAAGTAAGAAATGCCATTAGTAAAAATACATTCAAATAGAATAATTTGATATTCTGTATAAAAATACAAATACATATATAAAATATAATTGCTAGATATGACACATATTTTTTATAGGATTTTTGTGATTAAGAAGGAAATGATTGTGATATCATGTTGTTTTCTTCATGTTTATCAGAAATTGAAACCTTGACAACAGATTTCTAAATCTTTCTAAAAGTCTTTTTGCAAACTCCAGAATGATGTGCTTGTCTAAATCAAGTGGCTTTTTGGAAGTTCTTACAGTGAATGTTTTGTAAAATCATAATGTTTGATCTTCTGTAAGTAACATAATTGTCATCTGTAAGAGCATTTGCCAGAGTGTAGTAAAAATATCCTGTAATTGTATGCCAGTAAGATTTGCATTTATATTAAATCTTGTAGGAAGGGAGTGCATCTTCCCTAGATGCACAAATTTATTTGCACTGGGGAATTAACTATCAGCAAGGTGATTAGTTGTTTAGCCAGATCTATAGGAATTTGAGTGAGCACATTTTTTGGGTTTTTTAATGTACCCTTAACAACAAAATATGAGATATACTTGTGTATGAGCTTATTTGCATTAATAAAGTTAGCTGAGACTCCTAGCTAACATGAAAAATCATACATATAGTCTACTACCTAAAAGCTTCTGTGTGTAGGGATTTTGGAGTTTATTAGTAGAGTTGTAATATTTCCATATATACCATCATACCAGTTATATTTTTTTGCTGCTTACTGAATGCCTTCAGACTCTTCAGTTCTGCTTAAAAGTGTTTCAAGCCTCACAGTTGTGAGAAGCCTTGGAAGCATAAGAGAAAATAGTTTATATTCATTATTCTCTATGTATGTAATTTGAAACAACACTTCTCAAAGATTCAAACTGCCATAATTATCTACCAAATATTTAGAGAAAATCCCTGAAAGTACTTTGACTACAGTTTTTCAGTCCTCCTTCCCAGCAGGACCACAAGTAAGTGAAAAGAATGCTGCTTTTGCAGCACATTTTATCGTGGGTCTGGGACTTAAAAATGCAGGCCTAAGTATATGCATTAATCAGCAGGTCACCTTCTGCCATCCTTACACACAGTTCAGGGACAGACAATGTCTAAGTGGTCTGTCAGTGGATGTCCAAAGTATGTACTTCTCTTTCTTCTATATTTCCAGGCTAAATCACTACATCAAATTTATCATATTCCAGTAAAGCACAGTTTTACCTCGAGCTCATGAGAAAGCATGTGCAGAAACCTAAATAAAAACCTGGCTTTAGATCCTTAGTTAAAATGTACACCACTCAACATAACACTGAAATAATTCAACAACTTGGTGAAAGTATATTTATCCAAAAACTGAGGTGAACAGCTTGTCCTGAACCCTGTGTTATACTACACATGTGACAGGAAAAAATGCAGCAGTTGTACAGTACTGATTTTCCCCAGTAGCTAAGAGTGTAAGGGGGCTCTAAAACTCTTGTACTGTCAGTAGGAAGGCACTGAGAAGAGAATAAACTTCAGCACAGCTTTGTGAAAAGGCAAGTGGTAGCCTATGTGAAAGAGACTTAGCATTTTGGAAACGGGATCTCCTGGTTTGTTTGCCTTTTCCTGTCTCTCCCTAATGAAACACATGAGTTAGAAGGCTTAAGTCAGCACAGGATATTGAAATTCACCCTTAAAAAAACTGCTCTAAGTTTTAGAATTTCTGTGTTGAGAATAGGACTTTTGATAAACTGAAAGTAAATGAAATAGTGACATGTGGTTAAGTTTTTTGCTTATAACCAGTGTTACTTTTAGCTTATAATTTCCTTTTCTTTGAACGTTTGCATCCGCAGGAAATGTTTTTGAGCAAATACAATTGCTTAACTGTGTGTGGTTAACAAATGTCACGTTTGGGGATTTATTTAGTCATATAAAATTGGCTGTGCACATTATGATTTTTTTTTAAATTAAAATTTGTGATTATCAAACATGCAATCCTTAATCAAATAAAATAATGGACAGGATGATCAAAATAATCCTTTTCTACCCGAAAATGAATTACTCACCCATTCTCTCCTGCAGGTGGTTGGATGAACGGCACACCCAGTCTCACTCCATCCCAGCTTTGTTCAGACCATCTCCTCTTGAGAGAATTAAAACAAATGTAATAAACCCTGCCTATGCTATAGAACCTGGCCAAACAGAGAGCTCTTTACACATGGGTTATACTGCCCTGGAGATAAAGAGTAAAATGCTGGCACTGGAGAAAGCAGATATGTGTATCTATAATCCTTTGTTTGGATCTGACCTTCAGTATACCAACAGGGTAAGAACTGTATTTTATTTTTATATTTGGGAAACATACATATATTTTCATTTTACAGTTAATTCATCTATTTGATATGAGTATGTGCTTTATGTTTAATAGAATCAGATTTTTTTATTTAGCAGTAAATGTGCAGTAGTTTTTCAAATACTCAGGTTGAACATAATTCTCCTTAATTATGAAATGCTGCTATCCTAAGTTTGATTTCAAGAGACTATCTGACCTGGATGGGGGATTGTGTAGCAAATCTCAGGAAAGTATTGTTTCAGTTGTGTTTAAATTATATTTTCACAGGTTGACAAGGTGGTAATAAATCCATACTTTGGCCTTGGAGCCCCAGACTATTCAAAGATTCAGATTCCTAAAAGAGAAAAGTGGCAACGTAGCATGAGCAGTGTCACAGAGGACAAGTATGTTACATTCCTTTTTCATTAATGGATAATTTTGTTTTGTTACATTACAGTAGCACTTGGTAGACTTGGTCAGAATGAGATTCCTATTACTTTAGGGCTTTACTGTATAAATACTTTTTTATAAAAAATTCTATTTGAAGTCTTTAAGTACTGAAACACAACAGCTAGAAGATGGATCAAGAAAGGTGTAAATTATAAATATTAGAGAAGCATTTCTTAGCATAAGAAATACAGCTGTGACTTGACCACTGCATGACAAAAATAGAAGTTGTATGCATACTGGTACATTTTAGCTGTATGACCTTCTGTTTTGTTCCTCATATAGATCTACAGTTAGTGCTATGTTAGTAATTTTTAAGAAGTTGATGTTCTCAACTATTGTGATATTTCTGAACAACGTTTTCCTCCTGTTTCTCCTTTTAATTCATAGGGAACACCAGTGGGTAGATGATTTCCCTCTTCACCGCAGTGCTTGTGAAGGCGACTCTGATTTACTAAGCCACCTTCTGGATAAAAAGTTCTCTGTTAATCAGTTAGATAGTGACCACTGGGCACCAATCCATTATGCATGCTGGTGAGTCAATGAGAGTTTTGTCAATCAAATGCACTCTTGCTATTGTGATTCTTTAGCACTAATGGACTTTGTCAGCCTCAAAAAGAAGAAATAAAAAAACCTCTAGACTTTTTATGCTTTGATTCTAATACGTGTTATCATTAACCTTCTGAAGAGAAAGATTGCTTCAGGTTTTGAGGTAATTTTCAGTAGAATGGTTTTGGAGGTCATCTGATGTGGAGATCATGTCATCACTTACCTATTGCCTCTCCTGAGTACCTGTTCTAATTCCTGTTGGAGACACTGGGCCTAGTTTAGCCTGGTAACTTTTACAGTCTTTGTTGGCTAAAGGCTGTGAGCAGTTTCACAGCACAGCAGTATCTGAGCTGAGCATGTTTTATTGCTAGCAAAGCTCTGAGTGAGAATCTGAACTAAGTGAGCCACAGAGGTCAACTTTTCTGACTGTAGCTCTGTGATTTAATCTGTAAATGCTTGAAAGCTTTTCTTAGTTGTAAAAGTACTTTTGTGTTATCTTTGTGGCAGTTAGTCTTTTGTATATATAGTGGTCAGTATGTCTGACGATACAAATAACACAGAAATCAAATTTGGTATAAAAACCCCACAACCTTATTTAATTTTTAGTGTTTATCAGAAAGTTTGTACATACTTTGTACATAAAGTATGCACAAGAGTTTCCAGTTATAAGTATGAGGCTTAAGAATCCACAGGATCCAGCTGCATGACAATCAGAAGCTGAACTCGGATTCTCACACAGATTGGTTTTTTCCCATACAAGGCTGGACTCTGTTCAGCCATGCCTGAACTTGTACAGCTGCCCAGACTTAGCTGGTTTAAAGGAAGTTCAATTTATCTGTAAGGAATCCAATAAACCATTACTAGACCAACGAATACAAAGAAGTGCAGGACTGATATTTATTTCTACAAACTTATTAATGTTGCATTGTCTTTTGTGTAATTTGAAAGCTGCCGGCGGCTGTGGCCGTGTGGGTAAAGCCGCCGCCCCTGGATCCGTGCTCCTTCTCGGAAGGACGCCGGTTCGAGTCCTGCGGGTCTCGCTCTGCCAACTTCGTCCGGGCTTGCCCCGGCCAAGGCTTAGAGTGTCCCAGGGCTAAAGGGGGTGGGGCCAGTTCCGCGCACGCTGAGCTCCACGTAATAAATCCATTCGCGCAGGCATAAAAAAAAAAGCATCGTCGTTCGCGACGGCTAGCCACACACACAATTTGAAAGCTAAAAACTCGAGTGCAGAAAAACACTTTTTCATATTTAGGACTATCTGAAAAAAAAAAAAATCTACATTTGCGGTGTCTGTTCTGTTTTTAACCTGTCTGCAGGTATGGAAAAGTTGAAGCCACTCGAATGCTGTTGGAGAAAGGGAAGTGCAATCCAAATCTTTTGAATGGTCAACTTAGCTCTCCTCTTCATTTTGCTGCCGGAGGTGGGCATGCTGAAATAGTACAAATTCTACTAAATCATCCAGAAATTGACAGAGTAAGTTCTGTTTATGTATAGAAATAGAAGTTTTAGCAACAGTTTCTAGCTTGTGTATGTGAAATATTTTGTGTCCAGATCACCAGGTGTAAACATGATGATCTTGTTGAGAGATTACCAAAAAATGGTTGAATGTATTTCATTACCTCTACTTTTCCCATTTTATATTAATTAAATGTTTGAACTCTAGGATCAAGGACCTTAACAGTCTCAAAAATGTATAAATGTTTACCTGTCTCCAGTGAAATCAATGTAGAATCAGCGTTTCTGTTTATGTTTGTAGCACATTACTGATCAACAAGGAAGATCTCCACTGAATGTCTGTGAAGAGAACAAACAAAATGAGTGGGAAGAAGCTGCAAAACTACTGAAGGAAGCCATTAATAAACCTGTATGAGTTTATTTTCTATACAGTTTAAAGTTTATATTTAATTTACACATAAACTTGTAGAAGAACTAGGCTCACTTATAGCTGTTACTGGAAATGTGCAGTACTCTGAAATTGTTAGTGTAAATACTGACAAACTGCCATTTTGTCTCTTTAAGCATTTCTGTTCTGTTTCATGGCTGAAGAAATACATGTAAGACTTTAAACATGATGCTCTGATTTATTTGTAGGAGCATCACATCAGCTACCGATTTTGTGTCTACTTTTCATCATACAACCATCAGTTTTCTTTATGCCTTGTCATCTTACATGTTGATAAATAGGAGCATTCAGCTGGCTAGATGTAGGCTTCTACAAAGTAGGCCTTACATCAGTTAGTCAGTGTAGGCTTCTTTGGCAACCAGTGGAGATTTAGGTAGGAAACAAAATTCACAGTGTGATTCCTCTTATCCTGAAGCAGATTTTAAATTAGCCAAGTTATGTAAAACTACTTGTTTCTTTTCTTTGACTTCAGATGCAACTTGTATGCCTGTAGGTAGGTGGTAGTAAACCTGTCAGTTTTTCAAGATGTTTTAAATTATCTGCATTTCACTCTGTATGAATGATCTTCCAAACAATTAAGGAAGGGACTGACCTTTATTTTAGGGATCTTATTATGCAGTTGGTCAAATGACAGGTGTGTGTGTGTCTTATGACACTAAAGAATAATGCACACGTTATGTAGATTTCACAGTTTAAGAGGTCACTTATGTTGTCACTTATTACTATTTAATACATTAAAATAAAAAATAAAAAAGAAATAGAAATTACTGCAGTAGGAGTCACAGTGACTACAGCAGCAAAAATAGACTCATGTTTTTCATTCTAGGCTCATTTTCAGTCAGTTATCATTTTCCAAGGCATCCTTTTTTTTTTTTTCCTCCCAAAATGTTAAGGAACTCGGTTCTTGATGACTCAGTAGATTCGAAGAAGGGAAATAAGAAATTCCTACAACTTTTTTATTCAGGCAGATAAAACATTTAACCTGTTAAGGAGATGAGAACAAGACCTTTCTTTGATTTGTGACTTGTGCATATACACTTCAAGTGCCTGATTTGCATTTACATATGTCTTTCAGGAGGTGTGCTGTGGGGTCATGTGCAATCCAGTGAAAACCATGGGAGTTCTGAAGGGGAAAATGATTTATTAGTAGTAATATTATAGAAGCACTGTAAGATTTAGTGAGATTGTATTCTTATTGTAGAGAGATCTGAATAAAGGGTGGGTGCTTCCCTCTGAAAAATTAGTCTTTTTAATATAGACTAATGAGGGGGAAAATGCATAACCTGACACTAACAGTAAGGTAGACATTTTGGCATATGCATAGACAGTTGAGCCCAAATCCCTCAGGGAACTTTTCAATGCCTATTTGCCTTCAAGTTCAGTAGAAGTCTTCAAAATACCAGTAAGATCTTTTTCGGAGTTATTGCCAAAATCACAGTATAAGAACTTGCACAGGACATGAAACAAGCTATTTTGATAAATAATAAATATGCAGGCATTGTGCAATGTTCTTTTTCACAACATTATGGACGTTGCTGAGTTATGGCAGAATTGCTTTCCTCTTCAGAAGCACCAATAGGAAGGATTTTTATCAAGTTGTTTTTTTTAATATGTTTACATTTTAATGTAGTATGAAAAGGCACGAATTTATCGTATGGATGGATCATATCGTTCTGTCGAGCTGAAACATGGAAACAACACCACTGTACAGCAAATAATGGAGGGCATGCGCTTGTCTCAAGAAACTCAGCAGTACTTCACTATCTGGATCTGTTCTGAGAACCTCAGTAAGTAAGCAAGGATGATATTTATGCTTGAGGGTTTATCATAGTGTATTCCTGCTTGTCTTTAGGGAAAAATAATACTGCCTTAGGAAGGTTGAAAACACGCTCCCTGACAGCCTTTACAGCCTGATGTCTCCAAACTGTGCTTTCAGAGCTCTAGAGCTTCTCTGTTTTAACTTTCACTTTGGGTACCCTCAGTAGGTCTGTCTGTGTATCACTGTGGCACCTAGAATGTGTGCCATCTAGGAAGATGTTACAGGGCACCTTGGCTGTCATAGTCCTTATTGCTAGCTTATCCTGGTTTTACCTGTATTTTTCTTCCCAGAGCATCTGAAATTTTTACTTTTTTAAAACTAGTAATTAAAGTAAGCTGATTAATGGCTTTTTTTGTCATTAGGTGTTTTAATCATGCAAATTTTCATGTGTTGTACACCAGAATAATTTTTGATAGATGAGTTTTCAGATGTATTTGGTGGGAGAGAATTCCGATGCAAAACATCACTACTACATTTGATGTATTTTTTGGTATTTCTAATCTAAATTAAACGTATCTTATAGTTTTTGTTTGAATCATACAGCAAAAAATAAACAGAACCCCAAAAAAGTCAACAAGTGTGATTGGGTTTTGTCAGAAATCGTGGTCAACAGTACTGCTGCAACATGATAGCTATGGGGACACGCTGTCATTGCAAAGCACAATTCAGGTCTGGTAGGATACTGTGCTCTAAATATTGCAAGAAATCTTTTCTTCATTATTTAATCTTTCTCTCCCAATGTTATGCCTTTTGCCGTTTTACTTTGCTGTAAGCCACTTGACTACTGTAACCCAGAAATAAACACAGATGTTAATGTCTGGAAGTAAATGAAGTGTTGGAGTGTTAAAGTCTTGCTGCTTTTGCCTTTTCCAAATATGTATGTCATGTTTTCATAGAGTCATTGAAGTTTACCTTTCCATTTGAGGGGATGAGCTTGCTGATACATTGTTTAAAAGCAAGTAATCCTCTAGATACTTAGCCTACATTTGAAAACCGATTTATGGCTTCAAACAGCTAATGGACAAATTCCATTATGTTTCAAGTGTGTTTCTTGCAGTTTGCATACAACTGTAAGGACTGTAGGTTTCTTACTAGTAGGACAGATAATGTTTTCCTGTGTTTGAATGTAAGATGGACAAGTTGAATGTACAAATTTTTCTCAGTGAAAGATGTTGCACTATAACATATATATAGCAGTTTAGAAAACATAAGGAAAATGTTTGTTAATGAGTCCTCAATTTCAGATAGCCTGGTTTTGGTGCAGCATTTAGTAATTTATATATCTGTGTGTGTATGTGCTGGGTTATTCTGTTTGTTTATTTAGAAACAAATCCTGCTATTTTTCAGGCCTTCAGCTGAAGCCATTTCACAAGCCTTTGCAACATATTCGAGACTGGCCTGAAATATTTACTGAACTGACAAACTTGGATCCTCAAAGGGAAACTTCACAGCTTTTCCTGAGAAGGGATGTGAGACTTCCACTGGAAATAGAAAAAAAGGTCAGCATTTGGAAGTGATAGCATGAAATCATGGTCAGAGTCAGAACACTTTGACCATCAGCACTCTGTGTGTATAGTGACTGTAGTGATATCCAAGCTTATTTAAACCTGATATCTCCTCTCCTTTTCCATAATAGTTTGAGTCTTCACATTCTTCCCTCCCTCTCACCTTCCTGCCGTCTCTCTCTTTCTCACCCTCTCAGCTGCTTGGTTTGTCATCTGTGTCTGCATCCGTCTCTTTCTGTCTGTCATAAAGCTAAAAACAACCTGCCTGATTTTATTTCTTGTGCTGGTGGTTTTCAGTTATTTAATTGGTGCATTTTAATGGGATTATTCAAAATGAATTCATGGGATAAAAATCCATAGGTATCATAGATATGAACCTTCTGATTGGGCATGGTATGTTAGTTGCCTCTCATTTGTGTGTTAGATCAGTGAAGTGTCAAAGGAAATCCATGAAAATACATAATTTTTCTATTACAAAGCACTACTAAAATGTACACTTCAGTCAGGATCACACCTTTGTCTTCTGTCTCTGAATCAATGAGAAATTGTGTTTATAGTTTCTAAGCTCATTTTCTTTTTTAAAAAGAAATCATATTATTTGTATCTTTTTAACAGATTGAGGATCCATTGGCTATTCTTATCCTTTTTGATGAAGCCAGATATAATTTACTGAAAGGTTTTTATACATCACCTGATGCCAAGCTGATCACACTGGCAAGTCTTCTTCTACAAATAGTCTATGGAAATTACGAGAGCAAGAAACACAAACAGGGCTTTCTAAAGTAAGTATGTGTGTTTAAAATTTAAAATTATGGGTTTAGATTAAGTATTTTTAGATAGCACTTACTATGGAACTTTTGAATTTTAGGTGTGATATATTTATTGTTTTTCTCCATCGCTGAGCTGTAGTTCAGAGTAATCACATAACCCTTGTAGCATTAATAGGAGGTGGACACTGGGTCTGAAAAATGTATTAATCTCAATTATTGCAGTTCCAGGCAGAGAGATAGAGGTTCTGTGTTCTGTAAGTCTGTCCTGAGATGTAGTAATACCAAAAGGCTAATTCTATTCATGTGAATGAAGGGTTCTGACAGGACTGAGACTTTAAAGAATGTTTAGTTAGGCCAACTTCTGGGACTGAATTTCCACCCTCTTTAAAGAGGACAGATCATGTAGAGATATAATTTCTGTCATTTGTATGAGAACTGCTGTACTAAATTGGTCAAAACCATAGCACCAGTAGGGCTCTGCCAGATGGTATTTTTCTCTCCCCTTCTCTCTGCATGCCAGCCAACAGTAGCTGAGCTATTCTGGGATATGGCTTCTTCTTCCCACATACACTTCTACAGCAGTATCTGAGCCCATCAAGGTTCCAGTTCTCTGCTGTGTGCACCTTCACCCCCTGCCATCTCCACCTCACTTCATTCATGAAACAGCAGCTGTGCTGTTCTGGAATGCTACTATGCTTCTCGTTTCCTCTCATTCACAGCATCAACTGTGCTGTCTTGGCTTGCTGGTGTTTTGCTTGTATTGTCCTGCAGCTACACAGTTGATAAATGGAGCATAAGGAGAATGGGATTTAAGTGGGACTGCCCACCTGCATGAGTGTGCAGTTCAACACAGCTGGGTTTAGTACAGAACTACCCACTGCTAACTCCCAGCAGTTGCAAGGTGGTGTTACTCTCCACACTGAGGCATATCAGTATTGTGGTTCCAAACTGATCCTGCTCAGTGGAAGTGTTTCACTCCATAGACAGAATACCTGGAAAGATAGTCTGGGACTGAAAAAAGCCTGACAGGCATTTGGCCATGCTTTCCATTCATATTCAAATGAAGATGTTGGGAAATAGCTCAACTTGTTCTTCAGATAGATGAAGAGATTTATATTCTGATATTTTTTTTGCAATTGATATAAATGTTTATTAAAATACTGGTAGTTTCAAAACTATATCCAGGCCATTGTTTTTATGACAGTATCCTTGACCTTAATGATCTGGAGGCATTGTCCTGTGCAAGGTTTTTGCAGTTACTGATAAATACAGTTAAAAAATTACTCAAGAGGTTACATCACTAGGTTTTGAAACTTTCTTGGTTGTACATAAAAGCAAAGTAGTAAAGGCATGCTTTCTTCCTTTTAGTGTTTTCTGTTTGCTGTGCTTTGGGGCTTTTAAAAAAAGCACTCCATGTAGGTAGCTTCTCTTTCATGTCATGTAACATGTAACTTTCATGTGGAAATTAACTGGGCCAAGTCCCTGGTGGTGCTGACTACAAGAGTGGAGAGAAGAGTATCTACAATCTATCATGTTTTTGGAGTATGTGATATACTGATATAAATGGCTGTTTGCATTTCATTTTGGCTTCCAAGCTGGAATTCACCAAACTGCTCTGTAACCAAGTACAAGCCATGTGTTCTGCTGCTGGCATTTCCTCTCCATGCTGTGTCCATGATGCATGACACAGAGGGTAGGGCATAAAGCTGTATCTTATTAACTGAGAATTACACTGTATCTTAGGAAGCCTTGGCGTACATTTCAGGAAACTGTCTCACCTGATGAGCCAAGATAGAGTAGGAGCTGACTGTTTAGCTCAATGTGTGACTTGAAGATACAATGAAGCAAATGCTGTTCTTTCTCCTTACTTTGTTTAGTGAACAAAAACTCTTTTTTTCTGCTTTGTTTTTCTCTTAGTGAAGAAAATCTTAAATCTATCGTACCAATCACTAAACTAAAAAGTAAAGCTCCTCACTGGACAAACAGGATACTTCATGAATACAAGGTGAGATAAATAAGCAAATAATAGAAAATCCTCCCAAACATTTTTTGACTGTTTGGTTGTCATTTAATGAATGGAAACAGTGGTATATAAAGCTAGAAATGTGTATGTTTTGAATGTTTGGGATGGGTTGTTGGAATGTTTTTCTCGTACAGTTACAGTTGATCTCTGTTATAAGTAAATATATTTGTCATCTGTTCATTTACCTTCAGTGATAGCTCTGTATTGGGGATACTTCCAATTTGGGCAAAGATGTAAAAAAAATCTACTCTGACTTACATTTTCATGTCTTCTTGTAATGATAGATTTGCAAAGTCTTTTTTGCCAGTGTAACTTATATGTTGAGGATGTGATAATGCTGCTGATGCACACACACACAAAGTCCTGTGATTAGAGCAGTTAATTGAGCAAAATTTTTAAATGTGGGCTTGGGCTGCTTCTGTAAAATACATCTAACTGAGGGCTGTGGTCAATTTAAGTTTGTGACCCTGGTAAATAATAGTGGAAAAAGTGAGGTGTGTCAGAAGGACAAGTGTACCAGCTGACATGCATCACTAAAGGTAGCTGCCAAGAAACACTGCAGAGGCACCCAAGGAATGTTTTCAGACCTTGCACCTCTTTCTGAATGACATTACTCCATCATAAATTTTCTCCTTGTCAAAAAACAGCAGATCATTCTTGTTCTTTCTAATACAGATGAAGGAGGGGATGGTGGTGGTCTAAGACTGTGGTGTAGCAAAGTAGTCTCTATTCTGTCATCAGATTGTATATAAGAATGAGCATAGCTTCCTTGACTTTGCTTAGGCCATTATTTTGGGGTGTGGGGTATGGGGGAAGGAGAAAGAAGCTGCAATCTTCTGTTCCAAAGATTTTACATGTTAAAAATGGCTGTATAGAATTCAGGTAAGCTGTAATGTATGGTGGGGATCCAGAAAGGTAGATCCCATCTACCACACCCACAGTGAATTTTCTTCAAATAACCACAACTACTTGAGAAGACTTGTTAATGTTCCTTTATCCCTAGAATCTCAGCACCAGTGAAGGTGTCAGTAAGGAGATGCATCACCTTCAGCGCATGTTCTTGCAGAATTGCTGGGAAATTCCTACTTATGGAGCAGCTTTTTTCACAGGACAGATATTCACCAAAGCAAGTTCAAGTAGCCATAAAGTCATCAAAGTGTATGTCGGAGTAAATGTAAAAGGGCTGCACCTCCTCAACATGGAAACAAAGGTCAGCTTAAATGAACTGCCAGTGATAACTATTAAACTTAATTCTGTTCTCTTAAAATCTTTTTACTAGAAATAATTTCATATCCAACTGTTTAAACTTGACTGAAAATTTCCAAGATTTTAAGATCTTTTTCAGTCACTACTAACAAAGTCTTGTATAAACTTTACTACTTTGTAAGCTACAACTACGTTGTGGAATGTGCTTCTTTTAAGTCTGAATCCTGTCTGCGTGAACAGAGGAAAGTTCATTTTGTAGCTATGGAGAGTATTTTCTGAGTGATGGTTTCCCACATTCCATTGCAGGCTTTACTCCTCAGCCTAAAGTACGGTTGCTTTATGTGGCAGCTGGGAGATGGAGATACATGTTTCCAAATCCACAGTCTGGAAAACAAAATGAGCTTTATTGTGCATACCAAACAGGTAAGCATTATCATTTTCATTCCTTTATGTTCAATTATTTTCTTCCTAAATTAGATGCATGCCTGTACTCTCTGGAGGTTGAGCACCCTTGCATAGTGTAAAAAGAAGCCCAGGCCAAGCCTCCTCAAAAATTATTTTACAACTTTCTTGTTAATATTTCAGAATGTTTGCTTGTTTTCCTAGCATGTCAAGCCTTCAGAATTCAAAATGCATAAAGTACATCTGTAATCATTAGGGTAAACTTTTATTTTAATTGAATTGCATATGCCTAATCCCTCATACTCTAAGGATAATCCCAAATATAATGAGAATCACAGAGTTGGAGCTGGTAACTTTGCAACTGAAACTAGCAGAGATTGAGAATTATATTTGTCACATACTTGATTGTCATAGTCCTGAAATGCTGATAGAATTTAATCGCATGCCTTTACATAGGCAGGTCTCGTCGTTAAACTCCTGATGAAATTAAATGGCCAATTAATGCCAAGTGAAAGACATGAGTGATCCAAGTGAACAGTGGTTATGAAATGGCATCTAACGGCTAAGCAAAAACCAACCTGCTTCTCACTTGAACTGAAGACTTCCATGTACATGAATTTTACACAGTAGAAAAGTCAATTTGTACAGTTTTTTAACTTTGTACAGAAGCTGCATGGTTTATTTTTTTAAAAAACTATACAACATATCTATTATTTTTATAAATATTTTTGTGTTTCATATATAAACTATTGTAGGGCTTGAGCTTAACCAATAAAGCTAATGAAATGTAAATGGTTTACCGAGTTGGATGAGTATGAATCCAGTAAAGCTTTTGTTCCCAGAGGACTATGGGACTACCAGTGCCATTAAGTGCATCTCAGTTGACCTATTTACCTTTCATGTCATTCTGTGGAACATCAAGGAGGGTGGTATATGTTACAGTATTTTGTAGACACACTTAATTTTTAAGATACTGTGGATAAATATGCTTAAAAGACCAGTTAAACCTTTGAGCAAGTACTTTTGATAAACTCTTGGGTTTTATTTGGTTTCTGACAAACATTTTAGCTTGCTTTATTTTTACTCTTAACTTTCTCATCCTTTGGATTCATATTTATTCTAAAATATTGCATGAGGATGCCAAAAGGGAAATACTTTAAATCATTCAGAAGCCATATTGAATGTTTAGCATGCTTGTTTTTTAAAATGGATTTTTACTTTTGCTGTGCAATATAAAATGTGTATATGGAGGAGAGGGAGATACAGATTTATACATGAACCTTACTCAGAGGACTTCAGAAAGTTTTAATAAATCCTACCCTGGATTGCAACATATATGCAGTAACAAAAACTCATATAGGAAGTACTAAGTTACTTCAGTTAAACTAATTTTCGTACTGATTACTTACTTCAGTTTCTTGAGGCTACAAGCAGGGTAGGATGCAGGAATGAAGATTTATATTGCAAGGAAGTCAGATACAGTTTTCAGCATTCTGCCTGCTCTTTGTAGAGTCAGGACTGGGACTCAACAAGTTGGGTTCCAGGTGTAAGGTGGGATCCTATGCAGTCTGAAACATATCCTTGTACATTCAAATAGAATCTGTAACACAAATCTTTAAAGTTTCTGGTTGTATTTCAGGGTTTCAAGTGCACTTGACTGTTTCTTCCATGTAAACTGCATGCTAAAATAGTATGCAATATTTTGTAAAAAATTTTTTAAAAAAAATAAAAATTAGCACTTGCCTCTAGGTTTTCAAATAAAAGTTAAAATGAATGTGAAGAACTGTGCTGTTGTATAGTAACTTTACTCATACCTTACTACTAGTAAGTGCAGTATAAGAAATTAAAGTAGTAAGCTGTTTAAAAGGTGAACAAGAGACTTATATTTTGTATTCTTCTTAGCAAGCTATACTTTTCTACTTACGCTTCACTGGCCTAAGTAACAGGAAAACTTTGTGGATTGTTATATTTTATTTAAGGTAAATAATGCAACAGTTGGGTCCTTCATAGTGCATCCCTGCTATCACTTGGCACTGGTATCAGAAATACATTTCTCTACATAGCACTTTCTTAGAAAACTAGAGGAAAATGTTAAGAAGGTGTGTCAGTTGCCTATTTAACAATACTGTTAATATGCCTTATTGCTGTATAGTCCTTTCTGCTAAATTCGTATTTATTACTACCTAATAAATTGTTTGCAAACAAGTCACATTTGGTGTTTTTTATTTTTGTCATGAGCATGAAAGTGCCATCAAATGTTACACCAAGCAGGTGTTATTACCAAAGGGCAGTAATTTGTAACAGGCTCATCCCTGTAAGGTGTGTAGGAAGAGCAGTGGAGAGGATCGTAGGGTGACTATGAATTAAGGCCGTGCACCTCGGAAACCTCTCGGGAATTCAGCAGGGAAACTGGAAACTGTCAGTCCTGGCAAAGCAGAGGTTTGCAGGTGTTGCACATCAGTTTATGTTTTCACCTGTGCACTTTTTTCAGTCGACAAAGCTGCAGCTATTCAGAGCTGAAGACAACAAATAGGAGTTTCTTTCAGGTAAAGTGGGGAATTTATGAAAATTTAGGTTTCTGAACTTTGCAAAAACATTACTTTAAGGCATTACTGATAAACTTTGCAACTGTGTACCCTGTTGAAATGTCTCATTGCACATTAAAATCAACCCAGCTTCCCGCTAATGTTCCCGGATTTACCAGTTTAGAAGAGTTTTGTTCGAGCGGCCGCTGCCTGGGCTCGGCTCAGGAGCCAGCGGGGCGCGGCGCTGCCCACTCGTGACGCGGCGCGGTGCGGGCGCGGGTTGGCTGCGGCTCCGGCATCGTCACATGGGCAGAGATCAGCCCAGCCCGGCACCGTCACACGGGCACAGATCAGCCCATCGCCGGGGATCGGCCCACGGGCTCGGACCAGCCCGCGCCGGGGGCGGCACCGCCGCGCTCCGCCCAGCCCAGCCCAGCCCAGCCCAGCCCAGCCCAGCTCAGCCCAGCCCCAGCGCCGGCGGATGGCGGCGGAGACGGAGGAGATGCTGAGCCTGATG
>VXBX01005595.1:178423-196942 GCA_013400415.1 Scytalopus superciliaris
AGGTCGGCGGGTCCCTGCTGGAGCGGGTGGCCGTGGGCAACCCCCTGTCGCTGGTGCTGGCCGCCTCCGCCTTCGTGCTCAGCCTCGGGTACCTGTTCCAGCTGGGGTACCGGCGCCACCTCGGACCCGAGCAGGCGGTAGGGCCGGGGGGCCGGGGCGGGCCGGGGGACCCGGCGGGCAGAGGGACAGGCCGGGGGAGCGGAGGGTGCGCTCACCTCGGGCAGCCCCTGCTGGGAGTGCGGGGAGGGGCGGAGAAACCCCCGCGGGGCGAGCAGCCTTCCCTGCAGCCGCCCCGGGCGCTGGTACCGCGCCAGGCGGAGCCGCTCGCACCCGGGCCGTGCCCCGGGCTCTGCCCTCGAGGGAGCTGAAAACAAGGCTCCCACTTGTCTGTGGAACCCCTTCCTAACCAGAAGCTGGTGATTTTGGGGCGCTGTTCAACCAGTCGTCGACGCCGTTTTGTTTCTGATCGCATTCTTTACAACTGCAGTATCTTTGTGCTTTGCTTTCGGAGGCATCACAGCACTGTATTTTTAATCCTTGCTCCTTTTAAATGTGTCTCGATTTAAAAAAATCAGTTATCCAATACTGGCCTTTTCAAAAAAGAGTTTAAACGAACATGTATAAAACCTGCTCTGTATTTTTATATAAATTGACTTGAATGTATTACTTTTGGGCACGGAGATACGCCAGGCCAGTGATGATCACAGCACTAAGTCTGCCAGAGTTGCAGAAGCATTTTGGGCACGTGGTGTGACTCTTGGGGCTGTTCTGTGCAGGGCCAGGAGTTGAAGTTGGATCCTTGTGGGGCCCTTCCAACTCAGAATATTCTACTATTCTGTGATACTCTCTGAAGAAAATTCAGTAATTATTTTTCTCTTTCTTCCTCAGAAATACCCACCTTTTATTTCATCAGGAATCCCTTTCCTTGGACATGCAGTTGCATTTGGAAAAAGTCCCATTGAGTTTTTGGAAAATGCTTACGACAAAGTATGTTTTCCCACATGACTGGCTGAGTATATGCTAAAATATTTTTGTGTATCTATCAAGTTATCTGTCTGGAGCCTGTTTGAAATCAGTTCACCCTCACTTATCACCTCGAATATGGAATATGGAATGAAGTGTGCACAGGAGGCTCTGGTATCATCAGATCTCTTTATGTGCATTGCTGTTAGAGAAGTAGTGTTTTCTGAGCTCTCTCTTGTGATGCACATGTGAAAAACATATNAAGTTAATTAAAAAGCCATTTTAATGACATTACTTCTTGCCTTAATTTGAACCTTTTAATCATTTTTTACTAATCTGTGACCAGGGTGGAATGTAGCTGACCACCTCTGTAGGTAACTTGATGAATTTTAAGGACTCACTGATGTTAAAAAGGCTGGTGTATAAAACCTCAGTAGTTTTTGTACTGAAACAGCTCTAAATATATTAATTAAGTCAGTAGAGCCTTAATTGCAATGAAGTTATGTTGTGTGTGAGGGTCTGCTGGAGATGACTTAAATTTTAAAACTCTATTTGCTCTTGATTACCTATGCATAACTAAATCCACAATATTTTGAAACAGTGTTTGTACATTATTAGAGACAGTATGTGCTGTCATCTCCCTGCTAGTTTTTGTAGTGTCACTGATCTTCTATTATGTTTTTTAATGTAAATGGTTTCAAAATGACCAAGATCACTTGTGTTCATTATAACATTAGATATCACCAGTAAATTTAAATGTCGTTAATTGTTTTTTTGTTTTTTTTTTTAAATTTTCTCTTTTAGTATGGACCTGTGTTCAGTTTCACTATGGTTGGCAAGACGTTCACATACTTACTGGGTAGTGATGCTGCTGCTCTGCTGTTCAATAGCAAAAATGAAGATTTGAATGCAGAGGATGTTTATTCCCGCTTAACTACGCCGGTGTTTGGCAAAGGCGTTGCCTACGATGTCCCTAACGCGGTATGTGTTTTAAAGATACGATGGGTAGAACAGTATTGTAATTTGAATTCTGAGTAGGCAGACCTGATCTCCTGGCTCTGCATGATGGGGTTGTGTGTTCGTACACAATTCAGGCATATTTCAGTAGCTAGACAGTCCCATCTGGATGATCAAAACTGAGCACGTTCAGCTTGCTGGCCATTTGTCAGTCTGCATGTTATCTTTTGTTCTTGAAACAGTCTAATCATAGGGGAAAAACTAGGAAGTAATTTTTTCCTTCCCTTGCAGCACACCACGCACTGCAGAATGTTCCTTTCCAAGCAACTTTAGGTTTTTCTTCTGAGACAGTTTTGAGAGTGATAACTTTTCATTTAATGCTAAGCCAAATCTGGACATGGAAGTAATAATTTGACAGTTTGTACCACAAGGTTTGTCTTGCTCAGTCAAAAATCATTCTGTAATGTCTGCAGAATACAGTCTGCATGTGAAGCACACGAGCTGTGTCATGTCCTGTTGTGCCTGAGCTAAGCATTGGCTGCTTTCTTGTTTGTGAGTGTAGCCTGTTACCTCAGACTCTCAAACTGCAGAAGGGAACTTTTCTGTGGAGGGACTTGCTCCACTGGGACTCTGTTCAGTGCACGTTGACATCAACAGCCTGTTGTGCAGCAGAGTAGTTTGGTAGCAGAAACCCCACTGTGATATATTTTATTTTTGGATTTTTAGTTTTGGCCTCGTTTTGTTTGTAAAAATACCAATTATTTGACTGGTAATAGTCTCTGTGACCATCAATTCTTTTCCTCCTTAGCATGCCTCTTCATTCTTCCCTACCTGCTTGGGTGATCATTACCTTATCAATTATGTGGCTTAGGAGCAATAACCAGTACTCACTGACTCCATACTGGCATTTTGCCATGATCCACAAAGTATGTGTGGTGTTCTTACTCCATTCTTTTGGGAATCTCATATACAGCTGACTACCAACATCTTGCTACTTTGTAAATAAGTAAAGGAGAACTTGGTTGTCTCCTGCTTTGTTGGGAAGTATTAAATTGTGGATAGGCAAAGTTTGGGTGGGTTCTTTTGCACTTGATGGATTTGCATAGCCCCTCCCATTCCTTTGAGAAGGAAACTAGCAGGACTGCAACCTGCCAGCAAGTAGGAGATTGTGTCTTGTGTCCTAGGAGACCTTCTGCAAGTGGGACCATCCTAACAGACTTGTTGCTACCAGTTCCAATAGTTGGAGGTCTTCCTTGAGAAGTCAGGGATGGAGCTGTGAATCCCTTTTGCAGCTGCCAGAGTGTAGAGGATGCAGGATTCTCTGCAATACATCTTCTCTGGTGCATACTAGTTCCAGAAAAGTGTCTGTGAATCAGACACAGACTGCTAAGTTGGCCACATTTTCACTGCGTTGTGCTTCTGCTTTGGATTCTGACTGTCACAGGATGTCTGCTTGAAATGGAAAGGTGATGGTTTGTCCTTAATTCTGTGAAAGTTTGCCCACTTGTTACAGCTGTTTTGACTTCTGCTTTCATGCTCTACAGCTTGTGGATGGATTTGAATGTCTGTCTTCATTCAGGGGCTAGTTCTTTGATAGGATCTAATCTCATCCATCGTGAGTTTTATAGAACTTTCTGTAAGCTCCTTGGAAGAGGGCATTTTTTGCAACTGTGTACCTCAGGCATATAGGGATGATTAAGACCTTCTGTCTCAAAAGTCCACCATATACAGCTTTTTTCTTTTCTTTTTCTGAAATGAGGTCCTTTTGTATAGTTACCCTAGGGTTTTTGGTTTTCTCCCTTAGAGTGTGTTTGAGTTCTGCTTTAGTCAAGAGATTAATCTTTTCATATTAGTCAATAAACTTTGTGTGTCTGTGGATAAGTCTACTTAATTTATACTTCTGGTACCAGAAGGGCTTCTTCTTGTTATCTCTGTAGATTCAGGTTCCTCAGAAAATTGTGTCTTTCCCACAAAAAAATTGTGCTCTTTTTCCCCACAAAAATTACTTTTTTTCTACATTGAGGAGATGCAGGTCATTGCTGTTGACATACACTGATTATCTCTAGTTTCCCTCTATGAAGGTAGATGTGTCTGGTTGTGGCCAGAATGCATTCTGCTAGAAGGGAGCTGGTTTTTGCATAGTGTTACCACCACCATTTCATTTCAGACATCTAATGGGAAGGCATTTGAAGAGCCATAGAAAATTTCATTGGCATTCTACAATTGATGGATCATCCCAAACTTTCTTTTGAGACTCCCTTCTCTCTGCTTAAGCTGCTTAGTGTCTCTTCATTCTGACAGTGACTTTCAGTCACGTTTAGAAGAACCACCCCTTACTCTTTAAAATGAGTAAGTTGCTTATTTATCAATGATTCTGGTAATTGTTAATATGCATAGTGTATATATATAGACTTGTGTTGATAGGTATATATCTACTCATATTCACTCCTTCTCTCCTCCCTCCAAGCCTTTTGTAGTTTCATGGTGAGGGGAGCTGAAATGGCAGGGGATGTGTTCACTCCTCTGTGTCATTCCTGTCTCCATCAAGCTGGAGATTGGCTAGCATGTTGCAAGGGAAAATGTGCCTGTCTCTTTGGTCTGTGGCATGTGTACCCTCTGACAGACTGTTGGGGTCCTCACTGCATTCCCAAAACAGAAGTTTCTAGCAAGTAACCTTTCTTTTTATGCCTTTTGTTCTGTGAATAGCTTTATAGTACATGCAGAGCCCTTGGTGGGAAGGCACTTTTTGGTGTATTACTCATGCTACAGAGCAGATCTATAGTACAGATACCTCATTCATAATCTGGGCTTAATAATCACATGCATAATTTTCTGAGTCAATGTCCTGTCAATTCACTGAATAGTTCTCATCTAACAAAGAGCTTTTCACCAGTAGGTTTAATAGCTATGAGTCTATACAAAGTAGAAGAGGAAGAGGTGAGAAGGCTGTGAAGCTCATTAATTTCCTAGGAAGCAGTTTGCCTCCTGCTTCTGTGTTTTCCCGGGCACTGAGATTTAAGGGCTTTGTAAAAGAAAGGATCATGTCTAGTCCCAGGGATAAAGTGTGACTGCCTGAGAGAAGACAGGAGGGGGAGAGAAAGCAAGGAGGCCACATAACAGGGAACACAGATTCAATCCAGACTTTGCAAGGACAGAGCTCATTATGTTTGTGAATATCTAAAGGATGTTTCATATTTCAACCTTGAATGCATCCTGTATCTTCAGGGATAAATGAATTAATGAAGATACTAAAGTAATTTTTTGTTTTGGTAGTGCAAAAGAGAGAACTGCAGCTGTTTTGAGCCATTATTTTACTTGGATGTTTCTAAACTGTTGCTTGAAACACAAAGAAGATGAAAAACAGAATATTACCTATTACTTAAATTTGAGTATCTGCTGTACCTTGCAGGTCTAATCATAATCCCAATTTATTTTTCTTATAGTACAAATGCTAGTAAGTTTTAATTACATTAGTATGATGACCCCTGTACTGATTGCTTTTCTATCTTTGCTCTTTTAGCTATTTTTGGAACAGAAGAAGATGCTCAAAACTGGGCTAAACATTGCCCAGTTTAAACAGCATGTATCTGTGATTGAAGAAGAAACAAAGGAGTATTTCAAAGCATGGGGAGAGAGTGGAGAGAAAAGTAAGCAATATCAGATGCATTTTTCCTCCTGTTTTCTAGGAAGGAAGTAAGGTCAATGCAGTATGTTTTTGTAAATGATATACTGTAGTATTAAAGAAATTAAAAATTACATAGGTAGAAGTGTACTGTACATCAGAAGAAACAAAATACAGGGCTTTTAAATAAAATTTAAGGCTACTGGAGAATAAAGCTGCTTAGAAAATCACAGAAAGGAGGAACTGTCTGAGTTTGGCTTTCTTAGTCAGCTCATAGACAGTGCACCTCTTTTGCATATCACTTCCTAGTCCCCAGGAAAAACTGCTGATCTGAGTCCCCAGAGCCTGTGTTGGAGATCTTAGCTCAGGGTCTTTCTGCACTGAAAAACTGCATCCTTGAAGCTGACATGGTTAGGTTACTGATTTAAGTGAAACTCTTATTTTGCCCTGTTCCCAACCAGCCTACTAAACATACACCATCACCATTGTTGCAAGCCCCCAGTTGCATAACAGTGTCAGAAATATTATTTAAGAAAATGTATTTATATTTAAATACATAAAATGTATATATCACATTTAATGTATTGAAATATTTTGAAAGTATATAATTTATATGTAATATAGTTAATAACATGGTAATATATAATTTGATATTTAAATGTCTTAATAGTATTATACAAAACTAAGCAGCAGAACTAACTGTTTTCCCATGGATTTGGATTTCAGGGTTCAATTTTTGTATGATTTTTTGTATGACTTATTAAGAATTGAGCTTGTGATGCATGGCTTGCTTTGGAAGGATTACTAGCTCTGCTAGAAAAATTTCTAGAAAGAAATACCTTAGAAAAAAAGTGTTGAAATCAATGATCAAATTAACAAGTTTTTGAAGAGACACCTGATAAACACATAGAAATTTTAAATTGGATACTGCATTATCCTAGTAAAACAATCTAAAACTCTATTTTAACTTACTGATCTGTGTCCAGTTACTTATTTTTTTCTTGTACAAGATAAAAATTAAGAATAACCTGTAAAACGTAACACCTCACCTGAGATGCATCTTCAGTGATGTTTTTCAAATCTTTCCTCAGACCTCTTTGAAGCCCTTTCAGAACTTATAATTTTGACAGCAAGTCACTGCTTACATGGGAAGGAAATCAGAAGCCTGCTGAACGAGAAGGTGGCTCAGCTGTATGCCGACCTGGATGGGGGTTTCACTCACGCTGCCTGGCTTCTGCCAGGCTGGCTGCCTCTGCCCAGCTTCAGGTACCACGAATAACAGATGAAGCAACTTAAGCATTTTATCTAAACATCATTGTTGTTTGGATTGTCCCCCACCCCGCCATTTCTTGTTTCTGAGCTATTCTAGACATCCCAATGAATCCTTATAAGCATTTTATGTATAAAGCTGCTAACAGAAGTGTTTTGCATCACAGACGTCGAGATCGAGCGCACAGAGAAATAAAGAATATTTTCTACAAGGTTATCCAGAAACGTCGGAAGGCTGAGGAAAAGGAGGATGATATGCTCCAAACTCTGCTTGATGCTTCATACAAGTAAGCCAAGGGTTTGAAGACTTGTCATTTATATGTATTTTAGTTTAGCTTTGAGCTCTTCAGTTGAAACTACCAAAACCCAAGAAATATTCTCTCATGTTCTGAATTGGTTTTGTTGCCAGCAATTGGTCCTAGCTGTGTTCTTAAACACAGTTTTATAACTTTACTTGTCAATGGTTATTCAGATTTCTGAGATTTTCATCAGTGGCCATGAGGTTGCTGAGAGTGCTTCCTTTCTCTTTGCTGGCTCTTGGGGAATGATTTTCTTTCAGGCTCCTGTAATGTCTCCCTCTGTTCTCCCTTCTCCTCACCCCTAGATCTTTTGCCACTCCATTTAGGGTAGGCAACAAAAGAGCAGAAGAAGTACATTAGAAGAAGTTATAAATGCTACTGTAACTGGAAACGTGATCAAATGAAGCTCTAACACAGCTGCCTTTGCTCTAGGGATGGCCGCCCGCTGACCGATGATGAGATTGCTGGCATGCTGATTGGGCTGCTGCTGGCAGGGCAGCACACATCCTCCACCACCAGTGCCTGGCTTGGCTTCTTCCTTGCCAGAGACAAATCCATACAGGAACAGTGCTATGCAGAACAGAAGGCAGTTTGTGGCGATGACTTGCCGCCCTTAACTTATGACCAGGTTTGTGTGTTACACTGTTCCTGAGGGGTATTTTGATACTTTTAGATGCTTGTTTTTAAAAAAAGTTAGAAAATCAACAAACATGAAATATTGTCATATGCTTTGTGATAGAATAATAATAGTCACAGTCATTCTGCAGTAACAGTTTGCCAGTACATCTACTCCTGTCTTCCTGCCCAAGGAAATTTTCAGCTTGATACTGTTTTTTCATCAGTGTTCATTAATGAAATTGCAATTTCTATGTCTATTTAAGAAATTATATTTCTTTAGAGGAGGAAGATCCTCATATTCCCACTAAGGAAAGTGATGCTTTCTGACCTGGTTCTTTAAAACACTCATGAGACAGATTAGTAAGAAACTGGTTGTATTTGATTCCACTGATTAGAGGCCTTTTTCCTTCTTAATTGAATCAAATGGAAAAAAAGAAACATAGCTCATAAAGTACATGTAAATATGTACTGTTTACTCTTTTTTGTTTTTAAATGATATAAAATAGCATTTTGTGTTGAATAAACTTGGCTATATTTTGATATATCATTTTCTCTGTATTTTCAGCTCAAGGATCTCAGTTTGCTGGATCGCTGTCTGAAAGAAACCTTAAGGCTTAGACCTCCTATAATGACCATGATGAGAATGGCCAGAACTCCCCAGGTGAGGACACTTTTTGGAGCTAACTTTAGTGCAGCAGCACAGGCCAGATCAGAGTATCTTGGTTGGCAGAGGGAAACACGAGTGAGCAGTGT
This sequence comes from Scytalopus superciliaris, assembly GCA_013400415.1. Classification (NCBI taxonomy): domain Eukaryota; kingdom Metazoa; phylum Chordata; class Aves; order Passeriformes; family Rhinocryptidae; genus Scytalopus; species Scytalopus superciliaris. The sequence goes on from VXBX01005595.1 coordinate 186,905, forward strand.
TTGCTGGCAGGGAGGAAAGCTGATGGTAGCCTGGGATTCTGTCAGTGTAGCCAGAGTTGATTGAGGAAAGCAATGAATACATCAGACCTGATGTTTGTTACCTTCATCTGGAATTGTGTCCAGTTTTGGACTCCTCTAGCCCCCAGAGAGCTAAATGTTGATGAAGTGAAGCAAGCAGAGGGTGACCAAGATGGTAGGGGACTGCAGCACTTGTGGTGAGAGGCTGAGGGAACAGGGTTTGTTCTGCTGAAGAAAGGCAGGCTCTGAGGGGACATAGGAACAGCCATATGCAGCAAAACTGACCCTTTCTTCTAGCTATCAGTGTTACTTAAGCTTACTTTGGTGCCACCATTGAAAGCTATTTTTTGTTTGCCAGGTATTTTTAATAGCTGTCATGGAAAAATCTGGCATGCACTTAAGTAAATCTGAAAGAAAACCTGCTGTTTGTACAACTAAGGCACATAGTCAAATAATTTTTTTTAGATTATGTCCCTCCAATGACAAAGACTTTCAATAAATTTTAAGTTCATTCATTTTTTTTTAAACTTTGTGTAGAATTGCCAGCCTTATTAAAGCAGCTGAAAGATTCCTGAACTGTTTGAACATTGTGCCCTGTACAAGTAAGAGAGAAAGTGTTAGGCTCCGTTTATTTTCAACACACTCAGTCAAAATCCCGTTTGAAATTTAAGCCTCATGACATTTCAGGTAACCCTTTAAAAACAAAAAAAAAAAAGGAGACATTTTGTGATGTGTGAGGTCTTGTCTCTTCTCTTGTAGACTGTTGCTGGATACAACATTCCCCCTGGCCATCAGGTCTGTGTATCTCCCACTGTTAACCACAGACTCAGAGACTCCTGGAATGATGCTCTAGACTTCAAGCCTGACCGGTATCTCCAAGAAAACCCAGCAGCTGGAGAGAAATTTGCATACATTCCATTTGGCGCTGGTGAGTAAGAGAAGGAGCACCTTCCTCTCAGTGAGGGGGTTCTGAGTGGCTCATGCTGGTCACCTCCTACAGACCTCTTCACACTGTGGCATCTGAGATTTTTCTTCTTTCTGTTTCTGCCTGAAAGTTTTCTTACTGTCAAAGTGCTGTTAAAAGACTTAATAGTTTTGTGTTAGTCACAGCTGTATGTATCATTCAGAGCAGTAATCAAAACACATATTTAGTTAGCATGAGTCATGTTTGACTCAAATCTTCTCAAGTCAAGGTAAAACCTGGTATTACAAGGCCAGTTTTAGGCAGAGCAAAAATCTGCAGAGTCCCAGCTTCCAGAGCAGTTTAAAATTATTGCCACAACGCCGTTAGGATTGATCTCATTTCTCAGTGTTGCAAACACTTCTTTGCTGATACTTAAATTAATGCTTTCTAGTGGGGACAGGATGACACAATTTCAGTCTACTTTATGACAGTGACAGCTTAGAAAATAAGACATGAATGGAGATATGAAATGGGCTATGTGCAACAGCAGAGACTTGGATTGTTTAGAAAGGGGCAACTACTGTCTGCATAAAAGTAAATGCAAAGGAAATCTAATAAGAAAATATTCTAACTGCATTTTATGGCTTTCTCTCCAGGCCGTCATCGCTGCATTGGAGAAAACTTTGCTTATGTTCAGATTAAGACTATTTGGTCTACTTTGCTCCGTCTGTATGAATTTGATCTCATCAATGACTATTTTCCTACTATAAATTATACAACAATGATACACACACCTAATAACCCCGTTATCAGATATAAGAGGAGGTCACTGTAAATTCTGGTGCTAAAACCTTACTTATTTAAGTTGTATGAACTAACAGACTTTTGAATAAAATTGTGACAGAATGAGTGGCAAATGGAAGCTGTTGCATTTGCTGTTAGGAAGGCAAAAGTAATCTACTAAATGCAAAGTTTTTTGCATCTATTTTGTTTGCCCCCCACCATTTACTGCTGCTGTGTGTGATTGCTTGTTCTACAACTTTCTCATTGTGTTTTTAAAGCGTCTTTTCTACTGGTGAACACTTTTAAGGTGCATGCCAGCTCTTTAATGAAGAAATAAGTAATTTTTACAAGTGGAACTCTTCGCTTTTGAAAAATAATTGAAGATTACTTTCCCCAGATAACTAAGGGGCAAGGCTGCATACCTTACCTCTTCACCCAATTACAAGAAATCCATCAGGGAACAGAAACCACAGGGGAAGGTACTTGGTGGTGCCCTTCCTTTGGCATTTATGATTCTGTTCCAAGCAAGTGAGGGATGGTCTTGGCTGATTTAACAAAATGTTACTGTACAGCTAAGTAGTAGGCAGAGTACAAAATGTTCACAGGTAAGTTTTCAAGAATAAGCCATTTAAATGTCTAACTTGTAGTAGTTGTAAAATGCTTAGGGTCAGAAAGCAACAAATAATTCTCTGAAAAAGAGTGCTGAGAACAGTGATATCTGGAAGCTTGATGTAAACTGTGAAAGTAACAATGTTATGTTACAAACAACATGAATTTTGTAAATACCGTGTTTGTGTATAAAAAGGTCACAAATTAAGTAAAATAGCTGAATGTTGTCTAGGTTGGTACTGACACACCAATCATGCAAGATTGTTAAATGGTGTTTGGTTCAAGAGTGGTGATTACAAATGCTAGTGAGCTCTGACTCACAGGAATTTGAATTAAATTTATAAACAAAACCTCTTGGGGAAGTTTTCTGTGCTCAAACATGTGAATTTCTTTCTGAAAAGCTTTCCTACGTAAATTTGTAATAAAGTAACTTTCTGTCTTGAATTGGTCATGCCAAGAGCTCTCTCCTACCTTCATCAGTGCTCAGTATAGCCAGGGCTTTTTCCGATCTTTCCTGGTCTGAACTCCATGTAACTGTTAGAAAATGTGTTTCTATCAGTCCTGGCAGCTGATGGAGTGTAGAATCTTCTCTCCCAGCCTATCTGGTCAGATGTGATCTGGGTCTGCAGACACAAGGCTTGTGCCTGTCCTTCTCTCTGGAATCTTTCAGAAGTAAAGCTGCAGCCACTACAAGCACGAGAAGCACAGGCAGGAGCAACCTGTTCTGTGTGAATAAGGGAGCAGTTCTTGAACACAGTTAGAAGCATGAAGTCATCTTTATTTCAGTACTTTGACAAAATACCCATAAAATTCAAAACTTCTACCATTACAAAAATAGGTCTCTACAAGTGATATTCTGTCTGCACTGCCAGTAGCAAATATTACGAGTCAATGTAATTTCAGTAGCCTTGCCAGAAAAAGTGCAAGTAAACTTTGCTGAATGTAGCTCAATTTAATTAATACACAAGTTTCATCTTCGCACCCTTTTCATAAATACACACTTCATAAGTTAATCATTTAAATTAGCATTCCACAAATATACATGTAATTTAATGGTGGGGGTTTTTTGTTTTGTGTTTAGGGGTATTTCGGGGGGGGGGGCGCTTGTTTGTTTGGGGATTTATGGGGGGTTTGTTTGTTTGGGGTTTTTTGTTGGTTTTTTTTTTTTTTTTTTTTTTTTTTTTTTTTTTTTGCTATTTTTTTCATGAACACAAAGTGCCTACATACACAAATCCCAGTCTCTGTGGGTGTGCCAGGATGGAACTGTATACAATCGTATAGCTGTGTTCATATTGGTCCCACAATATACACATTATACAAACGCATGGAAAGAGCACAGATTTACGGAAGGCAATCTGTTAGCATTGCTGCCAGGGATGGAGATGTTGAAGGGTATTATCTTCTCATACCCGTGTGCAACTGAGTGTATGAAGTCGAACCTGTAAGATGGAGAAAGATTTTCATCAAGATTACTTGGAACAAGTATATGAAGATGCACCAGTGACATTCAGCTGAATAAGCGTGAAAGATTTTACATGGGAAATCAGAGAATAGTTTGGGCTGGAAGGGACCTTTAAAGGTCAAGTCTTTTAAGAACAGAACTTCCCTAAATGATGCATCTTTTGCTGAAGTAAGACTTCAACACAGTAACTTCAAAAGTCAAGTTTGATCAATTTCATCCCATTGTTCTTACAATTTGCTTCATGTATTCCTTTTGCAGCTTAAAAAAATTGCCATAATCTATGGGACAAAACAGCTGTAACTTCTGTAGTCAGAGTGGTAGAAGAATTTCTCCTTGCACTTCCACATCCCAATCTTCTGGGTATATTTTTCTCCATATAGCTTAAAATCTTAGTGAGACGCCAACTGAATACTTCCTGCACATTTATTAGAAATTACTGAAAGTTAAAGTGTTACCAATAAATTCAAAATCTGTAATTAAAGCACACTTGTTTGTGTCTCTTCAAAGAATTTTACAGTCTTCTTAATGAGCTTTTTGCTACAGCTCGGAAACACCTCTGAAGGCTGAAAATGCCTAAAATCAAAGTTGTTTGTTTTTGGGTTTTGTTTGTCTTTGTTTGTATGTTATTCTGAGAGAACCAGCACCCAGATGGAAGCATGCCTTGCACTCCCCAGGACCCACAGGGAGGGCTGCCTGAGCCCTTACCTGACTGCACGCTGCCAAGTCGCTTCTGCAGTGCCTCCAGCCGATGGATGTAATCTGTCAGAGCTCTTTCGGGATCGTAGTTCTGCAGCTGAGAACAGGTGAAAGAGACTGGGTTCAAATCAGCATGCATCCCGTGGAACCTAGGGCAGAGCAACACACACGTTATCAAAAGGTGCAATTCCAAGTAAAAATATTATCAGACACAGCAAAATACTGTAGGTAGGAATATTTTACAGCCTGTCCTGCATGTCCCTTAGCTTACCCATGCGGTAGCCAGTACATCGTACCCATTGAATATCCCTGCCATTTCTTGCCCAAGCCATCATACTGCCTCCCCCACAGAAACCACTCTGTCTTCTTTCTACTGCACTTGATTTGCTGCTGCATTTCTCTGGGACAAAGACTGACCAGTAAGTTCCTACTGAGACTGCAGCAGTAGGTAGAAGTATGCTTTTCCATTAAGAAGCTTGTGTGAACAAGGAAAACAGCATCTTTACAGGATTCTGCCTCTTGTCATTGCTCTCTGTAAGTAAAAGTCAACAGTGGCTAAAACATGTTAAAGGTTTTTTCCATGTAAACTGTTACGGTCATCACAAACTAAGATTATGCACACACTGAGGTTGTTTACATGGAAATGAAAAACGAAAATGGCTAGAATCTCATATTCAGTGAAGACTTGAGCTCACTACTTCATATAAGCTCATCAAAGGTTGATGGCACTCATAAAAACACTGCCCTTGAAATACATCCAGTTTCACTGGCACCTGACTCACTGATACCTCTGATATCACAGCTTAGGGCAGCAAACCAAAAGGGTTTGAACAGGAATAAGCAGTGGAGCTGCCAAGCAGCTTCCACCCACACTCTGGTCACAATGCCACAGCAATTCCTCTCAGCTCACAGTAACCAGGTGACTGTCAGCCACAGGGGGTGGCCCTGCTTTTCCCTTCTTTTGGCTGGAGGCACCTGAAGCAGCCCCTCTGCACACCACACTGCTGCCAACCAGCAGGGTGGGCAGGATCGCTTCGTTGCAAAGCCCAGGCTCTACAACTGTAGGTAACAGCTCCATCCAGGATCTCTGCCAGTTCCAGAGAACATGATGTGGGCCAGTCTTTAGAAGTGTGCAAGCTTTGGCCTTGATCAGGTGGTGAGTAATCACACACAATGCCTGAGACATAGTTTATATATATCCTTACAAAAAGAGTTAAATCTTATGGCATCGAAGATTACAAACCTTAGCAGTAAACACTGATGCTTTCATTTAGTTAAACAGTGTCTGACAGAGAATAATAATCTAAAATAAAACGTACTTATGTTGAAAGTTTACAGGAGATCTAGGAGACTCCATGCCTGACCTGGATCTATAGGAATGTCTTTGTTCTCCATAAAGATCCATGCCGCCAGAGAATGAATCAGGCCGTAATTCATTACCTAGAAATACAAAAAGTAATGTCTTGAAAATTAAAAAAGAGTAACACCTTTTACACTTTACTGGGAATCTCAAATGTGAGTTTTCTGTTTGCATATGACAAAAATGGTGTTTAACAAAAGCAGACCACTTTTAGACTCCCTCAGGGAAAAGCAGAGGTGAAATTCTGGCCTCACTGACGTCAATGAGAAAACTGACAGACTGAGCAAGGGTTTTAATGCAGACCTAGATAGCTAGTAAATAATAAAGAAGCTTTGATTTTCCTTAGACTCCTACAAAAAAACAAACAGAAAACCATTATTTCCCAGACTTTAAGCTATAACAAAAGAACGACAAGCTTTTGTTCTGAGGAAAAGGTCAAGGTGCAGATCTCCTAAAAAAACTCCAATGACGCAATGTTTTGCTTTCACAAACACACTCCATAAAGAAAGCTTCCACATTTTTTTAAATCCCATCCACAATGGGGTAAAACAAGACTGAAAAGAAAGCAAATAGGTTAGTGTCTGTGCTGAGCATGGAAACTCTCAGAAAACTGAGAAATAGGTTAATCCAAGCAATTACAGCAAAAAAGGAAGGGGGAACAGCCCCTGTTCATTCCACATCGGGAAAATACAAATTAAAAACCATCTCGATTAAGCAGTGGTGTGACTTATAAATACCATTCTTTCAGTCATTGCTGGACTATGATTTACCTGTGTTCTGGCTAAAGACATCCCTGTTGATACTCAGAATACCAGAGCCTGTAACTCTGTGCCATCGACGAACCAAGAACTTCATTCTGCATTTCAAATGAAAAACAAAAACCAAACAGCTTCAGGATAAATGAAATAGCCTGATAAAGATAATCAGCTCCTTGTATTCTAGAATGTACATGAATTTCTTGAACAGTAAGCAAAATTAATGGATGGGCATCTAAAACCTGAATATCAAACAGAAAACATCCTTATACACATTCCTAAAAGAGACCAACTTTCGTCCAAACCTGCTTTCAGCTTCACCTCTGTAATTTCAGTGATTCCAGAGGTGCTGCAAAGATCCAAGTGGACAGCAAATGGCTCAAGCACCTAAGCAACAGTGCGTCAGCATTTTAAAATCATATTAATTATACTCTTTTTGCCCTGTTGCAGCCCCAAAACACTATGAGTAAAAACCTCACAGCAGGTATGTGAATAGTTCCCTGAATTCATACTATGCACAAGGCTCAGGACAAAGGCAAAATGTTCAAAACAACTTCCTCCAGTTTACCTTGAAATCGCAATAGACACTCTGACTGCAGAGCGAAATCGCGTAAAACCCTTTGAATGATGTGTGATGAGTTCAAGGTCTGTGTAGGAAGGCTGTCCACCCATCCGTGCTATGAGGGCCAGTGTGGCTTCTTCACATTCCTGGAACCCGCCCAGTAACAGCAGCAAATACTTTTTCTGATATATGAGAGCTTTCCGAAAGCTCTCTGATCGTAGGTATTTGCCATAGATTCTCTGCAACAAGAAAAAAGACAGAAGGCCCCATAAGCTCCAAGAACAACTGCAGTTTGAGGACTTTGGACACTCTTCTGTGATTATTCATTCCTCGCTGCTCATGAATGCAGCTTCATAATTTGAGGATAACTTAAGGAGCAGGAAATGGAGCATACACAGCAGGACAACATACGTGCTTACATGTCATTCTTGGGAAGAAAAACTAAGCCAGGTATCTGAGGATGAAAATTTTAAAACTGAATTAATATCTGTTTACTTAGAATATGCAGAGTGAACACAATAAAAAGCAGGCAAAAAAAAAAGGAAAGAAGCAGCTGTAGTTAGTATGTGGGCAAAAGATCTTCTTACCCTTAAAACAGCATTTTCAGAATCTGATCCCAGTTCTCTGAGGAAAGCCTCGCTCCTGAGCTCTGCTCTCAGCTTGGAGAGCTCCGCATCAGCTTGTTTCAAAGATTTCTGCAGTGACAGCCTTTCTCTGTTCCAAGTTTCCTTCTCAGAGGCAACAAGAGTATCAATATTTACTCCAACATCTGATGAGCGCCTAGAAGACTGAACACAAGTGGAATTTGAACCACATAGTTTGGGTAAGCTGTATCATTCCATTCATTGGTTTGGTGGAGAGCTCATAAAATTAATGAGAGAAAAATGATCCACTGATTGGATCTGAGGCCACCATTGTATTTTGACACCTCAAAACCAGGGACTTTTAGGAGCCCAATCAATGTCCTAGAAAAATACAGCTTCTCCAAAAAAAACCCAACCCTCAATTGGCTCACACGAGCTTCATGATCTTGAAGCTATCTGTATCTATTGCTACTTAACATGGTGATGAGATACAGATCAAAAAATGCATTTAAAAGGAAAGAGTAGTTAACAAAAAGCAGGTGGGTAAAATTACAAAGTTTACACTAAACACAGTGAGCTGAGATACACTGACCATTGAACAAGAATAACACACACATTTACTCTGTGGAGGGAACACAAGAAAGACTATACATAAACCCATTACATCAGCACCACTAAAGACATACATAGTCTCCAGAATGTTGTCTGTGCTGGTATCTTCTCAGTTCTTCCTCCAGTTTCATAACAGCATTCCTCAAATTATTCTTTTCCTCACTCAGTTTGCTGACAAAGCCTGTCAGCTCAGCGTTTTGTCTCAGCAGCCTCTCAGTCAGTGAGCTAGATGGAGTCCCAGGTGGTAGCACTAGCTTCAGCTACAAGGAAGAAAGAAAACAAAACAGAACACAACTTGTATTAAATCCAAGTGGCCAGCTTGAAAATGACTGGCTTACAGTGAAAAATTTTTGTGGATAATGACAATAACTTCGTAGCAACTTAAATAAAGTTCAATGTACATGTAAACTATAGATTAATGTGACTTTCTTTTCTGTACTTACCCTGTACATTACAACAGAATATTTTTCATACAAGCCCAACTGTACCAGCTACAACAATTTGCAAAGCTTTTCTATTATGTTTGTTTATCTACCTTTGAGGAAAAGAAAAGCCTCAAAGCTTCTTCAGAGTCACGTTGAAAACACTTGCTTAAAATACAGGTAAGACCAAGCCAAGCTCACTTAAAAATCAAGTACTGCTGAATTCTTTGTAAAAATTTACCTCACTTCTTTTTTTTACACAGATGCATGCTACTCAATCTTCAGTGGCCTTTCTTTTGGTAAATACAGGGCAGTTAATGTAAATGTGTTGTATCAACACAACACAGTAAATATTAAATATTATTTTAATATCAGGAAGTACTGAGCAAAATATCCTCAGCTACAGGAATAATGATGAAAGAAAAATACCTTTTCTTGAAGAAAAAGTGATGAGATTCAAAAATTTATAATGAAACTGGAAAAGTTTTAGTTTGAAATTTGAAAAAATCACTTCTAAGGTATTTAAAATTGAAAAAAAAATAAAAGGAAAGGGGTATTTACTAACTCCAGTCAGAACAGTCACTTGAGTTTTCCTCTACAATGTATGGATCTGAATAAGCACAGGCTTAACAAACTCCTTGCTGGTTTCTGCTCACAGCTCATCATCCAAACTCTCCCACCGAAGTTCCACCACTGCACTCTCACCTCTTCCAGACAGGACAATCCGGGCAGTATTTTCAGTTCTGAAATAACTTCTTCAATAGCATTTTGTACTGCAATGAAATCTTGATCATCTGCTGTTTCAAACTGCAATCTGAAACAAAACGGATGGTTTCAACACCATGAGCCAGCCCAACAGGACTTTCCGTGGATCCCTACGCACGGGGTCTTTAGCAAGTCACTTCAGCACTGGTACTGGAGACACGGAAACATTTTCAAGACTGCCCAGTAACTCTAAATTAAATTGGCTTGATTTGATAAAAAAATTGTATGGAACAGTTTTCACTCATTTGTAGACAAGAATGTTCTACATGGAGCACATTTAAAATAGTGGTTCTGCTTCCCACAAATCTATTCACTCTGTGTGAGCAAAATCTTGGGGTATTTTCCAGATATACTGCATTCTGCTTTGTCCAAATGAATGAATGAATGAATGTTTAATATTAAATGACCATCACAGCAAAATAAAAACAAATTCAAACCTCCCATGCACCTGGTACCATGCTATTTTTTAATCTTAAGATGATAACCCCCCCCACCCCACCCCCCCC
>VXBX01005595.1:196973-565498 GCA_013400415.1 Scytalopus superciliaris
CCCAAAAAAAAAAGAATCAAGATCAGTTTCACTTGACCATATATTTTTTTTTCCTGGGGAGGCAAGGGGGATGATTCAGAACAACAATCCCTATATTCATCCCCTAATACATTATGAATTACTTAAGTACTGAATTGTTTTAAATTCATCTACCTACACCATACCCAAATAAACCTTTTCATTTTTCAGAGAAAAAAAAAGACATTTTTGCTGTGACTTCTAAAGGACCTGGTTAAACACATAGGATTTAGAGCAGCACTTGATACTCTGTGATCCTCTCTTTCATCAGTGTATCTCCAGTAACAGCATACACTATAAAAGCAGAACAACCCCAAACTCAATTGAATCCTGCAGTCTGTGGATTATGATTCAAACACAATATATTAGCTTGCTCATTGCTATTAATAAAACCAAATAGCTGAAGACTGGTCTAACCTGCTAGCAGCTTTCCGAGCCAACTGCTTCAGCTTTGGAGATGCATTTTGCAGCTTTTGCCTCACTTTCTCCAGAATTTCAGTAGCAGCAGAGAAATCTCCTGTCAATGTGTGATAGGTCAATTCATTTGTCTCGGCTCCTTCCACTTTTTGCTGGAGAACCCAATTTCTTGTTCTGTCATTGGGTGTATCCCAAGTAGTCTGGAAAGACATATGTATTTTTATATATATATATATATATAGAATGTATGTGCTCAGTGCTGCAAAATGAAAACATATGACTTTGAAACACACCCAGAAACTGAAAAACAAACAGTTCTGAGACAGAAAGAAGTGTGTGACTACAGCAATGCCATAGTGTACCCCTAAACTATCATTTGTGAAAGGTGTAGTGTGATGTCTCTTGACTAAGATCCAGCAATCATGGAGCTACAGCGTGAATCCGTTCAATACACTCAGTTGGCAGGAAGTCACCAAGCCTTTCTGTTTCTTNGCTCCGTCCACTTTTTTCTGTATAACCCAATTTCTTGTTCTGTCATTGGGTGTATCCCAAGTAGTCTGGAAAGACATATATATTTTTATATATATATATATATATATATAGAATGTATGTGCTCAGTGCTGCAAAATGAAAACATATGACTTTGAAACACACCCAGAAACTGAAAAACAAACAGTTCTGAGACAGAAAGAAGTGTGTGACTACAGCAATGCCATAGTGTACCCCTAAACTATCATTTGTGAAAGGTGTAGTGTGATGTCTCTTGACTAAGATCCAGCAATCATGGAGCTACAGCGTGAATCCGTTCAATACACTCAGTTGGCAGGAAGTCACCAAGCCTTTCTGTTTCTTCCACCAGCAGCTCCTTCACCAGCTGTGCATGAAATTTGAGCAACTGGGCTTATGTGTTTTGGTGGCCAATTCATTGTCAGAAGAACAGGGGCTGGAAGGTCATGGGGGTCAGTCCAAAGTCACAGTCACACCACTGATGCTGCCACAAGCCAAGCAATGCACTGAAGATGTGTTCCTCACTAACAACCTCCTAATGCTGCCATGGAAGAACTGCTATCCCTCACAAGGAAACCTGAGTCCACGGCTCTGCCATGGGCTGTTTGACTACAGTGTGGTACCAATGAAAAAATGCAGCATGTTGCAATTGTCGCAGGAAGCAGCAGGAGATTAATTATTTGAAATTCCAGGCAGATCCTGCAAAGCAGATCATATTGTCTGCTGATGAGGAGGGGAAAAAATCCCAACAGCTGCTGTCAACCTGATCCAAGGGAAGACTTCACTGACTACAGTGCTGGCAGCTACCTCTGTGCAGAAGAACAAGGTGCACAAACTGAGCATGGCAGGAAGGCTGCTGCTGTCACAGTTATCAATATACTCAACATCGTGCCTCTAGCTCTAGGTAGTTTCCAACACTTTAGAAGATTTAAAACCAATAGCCAAATTAGATGAAGAGAAAAATCTCCTTCCTGACTCCACAGACATGTAACTGGCAAAAAAGCATGGAATGATATCAAGATGGGCAAAACCATGGTCAACAAAGAAGCAAGTCTCCTGTCAACCCCATCTGCAGCTATCCACAAATTACTCACCTGGCAACACTTAATCTTGCAGAGGGAAGTTTCTGAAAGTTTTAAAAGTAATTTAAAAATAATTTTAAAACTTTCCAAACTTTTTATGAAGGAGAAAGGCAACAGTACTTCCAACTTTCATTTATCTAAAAATTAGGATAAATTCTTAAATTGATTTTTTATCTTGATTTCTTCCTTCTATTTTGTTTGCTAACATATATATATTCATACATATGCTTGTTTGATTGCTTACTCATTTATTTATTGAAGCTTTTGGAAGATCACTTTTAAACATTTCAAAGACCCTTTGTGGTTTACAAACCAAAGATCAAGTGCACTGACCTGGAGCACTCCTTAGTAGGAATAGCTCATTCCTGCAATGGTTGCAGGGAATGTTCTTCTCCTATACTGAGACAGAAAGTGTGTGTTTACTTCCAGATGCATTTCTCCTGCTCATACTCCTCCTTACACACTTCTACAACTTCACTCTCAGGAAGAGGCGTGTGAATAGTTTTAAGTAGCAAACTGGAATGCTTTCCCTTTCCCTTTCCCTGGTGCCCATGTTCTGTAATCTGCAGGCTGTTTTATAGATTGAGTAAAGGCACAGAGACACACAATGCTAACTGAGCAGAAGAATTAAAACTAAATAGCGTATTTCAGTATTACACATTGCTTTCAGTCCTACTGTACCTCATTTGGATTGTGGCTTGGTGTCCTTTCGGCTTCCTTTCTTCCTTCGTTCTCCTGCTCTTTTTTCTGTAGATCTTGGATTATTCCCTGCAACTTCTTTGTTTCATTCCCTAATTTATGAACTTCTTGCTTCTTTTCTCCAAGTTGCCACTGAAGATCTTCTACTTTGGATTCCAGTTCGTGAAGTTTCTTCTGTGCTATTATGTTAGCATCTTGTTCTGCTTGTAATGCTTTCCTCTGGATCTGCCTTTCTTTTTCCATTTGCTGTCTCACTTGCACAGATTCCAGTTTATACTTCTCCATCTCACTTACTAACTCCACTATACGGTCATGCTTTTCATCCATTTGTTTCTGTAGCTCTTTAAGTAATTCCTCAGATGGATTAGGTGTTCCAGCTTGCCCCTTATCTTCAGCACTTTGAAGCTGAGCACATAGCTCTTTTTCCCTTTCTAGGGCACTGCTTATTTCGAGAGCTCGAACCTTCTCTGACTCAAGAAGCACCTGCAACTCAGAGTTACGGCCTCGCTCACGTGACAGCTGGGCAGCACTGAGTGCTTCTTGGGATTCAATTTTCTGTTGCAGATCAGCTGACAGCTGTTTCTCTTGTTCCAAAAGTTTAGTTAACTGTAAGTTCTTGTGTTTTTGATCTTCAAGAGAAAATTTTAAATCCTTTCAAAAGAAATCAGAAGAAAATAATTGATCAAAGCCATTTGTGTATACTTTCCATTATCTTCTGCAAATTGCAAATATTCCACCTCTACATATACTGCTTTTAACAGATTTTGCTATTCACAATTAATGCAACAATACTCTAAATGCTGCAGTTACATCTGATACTAAAATATATTACCAGTGTCTTTATTCTAAAATCGGATCATCTCATAAAAGGTTCTTTGTAACACATACTTCACAGTGAGAAACAAACAGCTGTATTTATGAAGTTGAAGCTGCTTTTACTTTCTAAAACTATGAAAATGATTTTGCAACTTCAGATTTCAAGATGTGAATAAATCTACACTGTTGAAATTATTGCTTTTATGTCTTAGTATTTGTACTGGAATACCTGCTCTTTCCCTCACCATATCAATACTGCAGAGGTACCAAGGAAGCTACTAATGCATTTTCTCCTAAAGTAAACTCCCTAGTTTGATTTTCATGAGGTGAAACTGCTGAATTTTAAAATGGAGACAAACAATGCATCTCCTTAAATAATATTCTTAAATATTTTGTGGTGGGCGCTGGGTGTAGCCATGTTAGTAGTGTCCTGTCCCCTTGAATAACTGAGGGTCCTTACATAATCTTTTAATCTTGGCCCTGAAAAGCATTGTAAAATTCCTATTGATTTAAATGGAATATGCATCATGCCTTTTTCTTTCTTTGTCACATAGATTCTATACATCTTTCTTCAGTTCTAGATGATACAATACTGTACTTGAAGACAGAACATGGAGCATGCATTGGACAAAAATGTAAGCTGAGATGAAATGTTAACCAAAACAATATTTTCATGGTCCTTGATATTCCAGGCCATTTGGGATTACAAAATACCTCAAGCTCTTCTCTTCCTCTTTCCTGACTGCGTTCTATTTTAGCTTTTTCCTTTTCCAAAGCCCACTGTAGTTCTCTTGATTTTTTCTGTTCATTAGCCATTGTATCCTTGAGAATATCTAGCTCAGCTGCTTTTTCTTTAACTTCATTCCTAAAAGAGAAATAGTCAACCATTACATTAGGCAATGGCTCTAATCCTACCACAGGAGAGTCAGTTACTTGATACTTATTCCATCTTGTGCACTGAAAACAGTGTAGCAGAGTAACAGTGGAAAGCCTATTTAGAAAAACAGGACTAACTCAAAACCAAAAGAGTTGCATGGCTCAAGAACCAGAGTGTGCCCATCCTGATATACTTTTAGTTGCCAATTTTTATTAACTTGTGGCTCAGGGGTAGTTAGTGCTCAATCTAATCCACTCACTGGCCAAAATCTGAAAGAATGTGCATGTTGCTGCCATGTGTCTCAAGGGAAAAAATGTATATTGGGGGAAAAACAAAAATCAATGATCTGAATTTTCATTTTTTGCAAATCAATTTTGCATCAGTTTGTGAAAAAATCTTGCTCATGATAGTCTGTAAAGGCTGTAAAGTAATCTGTAAAGTAATCCCAATTTAAACTCCATCTTGATTAGTTATCTCTGAGCATTAAGGTATTGTATATGGGCACATCCCTCTGGAACAGGCCTAAAAAATAATGGCTTTCTTAAATGCCAAATATTTGGCCTGTTACCTCTGCTATCAACCATGTCAAAGCAACAGTTAGAAGTATTTCATATGGAAGTACTGGCAAAGTCATCTTCACTTTGGAAGTTTTTTCTCCATGTTCAGTTTTAGAAGCAGAAAAGACTGTAATAAATATGGTCTACTAATTAGCATGTATACAGTTATTCTAATATGTCAAAATTTAAAAAGAAACTTGATGTTAATAAACCATAAAATCAAATTATTAATTGAATTACAATTTTTGTCAAATGGAATAAAAGTTTTTTTTTTTTTTTTGTCAGATATGTTTTGCAGAAAAACTGAGAAGCATATGATTTCAGTCAACACAGAAAGTTTGGCACTGAAAGCCAACCTGATGGTTTCTAGGTCCTTGAAGTGCTTGTGCTGTGCTTTAAGGGTTGCTTCAAGTTCTAGTTTGGCTTGTGCAAGTTCATTCTTCAGCTCTGCACCCATCATTCTCTCTGAATTCAGCTGTTCCTGAAGCTCAGCTGCTCTGTCCTTCACACTCCGAAGCTCCACTTGCATCTCCAGTATCTGTAGCTGCTTCTGCTGCATATTATACTCCAGCGTTTCTAATGAGGGTACCATTAGTAAGGAAATTATTTCATATACAAATATTATTTGGGTAAGGCCAGAGCACGACTACAAGGCTATCATTAAGAGTGATATTTTAAAATAATATATTCTTTCATTAGTGGAATAAAAGCAAAACCATGCCTCTTATACTTGAATACCTTTCATACTGTCAAGAAATCACTTCAACTCCTGAACTTCTTAAGGCTATAAAATGTGTGCAACCATATCAACATGCATCATTTGCATAATGACTAACACAACTGAAGTAAGGTATATTATGCATGTATACCTGTGACCAAATTTTTGTGACTAAACACTGACAGTGAGCTTTACTTAATTTCAAAGTATACCTGTTCTCTGAACGTTTTGTTCTTCATTCTAATTGCTTCTTAGTTTCTGCATTATGACTGACTATCCAACTTAGATAATTTCAAATCTGTTGAACCTAAACAGTGAAGCATATACATGGAAAATAACTTTAAAGTACATGCCTGATTTTTACAGCATTTGAACATAACTTTGTATCACTTTCAATTTGATACAAGTCATAAGAACACAGATTATATCTTAATTTTTGCAAAATTAGTCAAGTAAGATTGAAAAAGATGAAAAATATGCATGTTCAGAACATGCATATCAAAATCAGAAAGTCAGCATTTTTGTCACTTAAAATATTATGAGCACTGCCATGAAAGCATTTGGAAACACTTATATATTACTACAGAAGTCACCTTGGCTTTTTGAATCAATCTCTTGTTCTCTTTTTGGATTACTTTTCTTACTGTTCATCTGAGCATGTAACACTTGAATCTCCATCAGCAAACTTCTTCTGTCTGCATTCTGAAGACAGTCCATTGCTGCTCTCTGGTTAGTAGCCTATTAGCATTAGAAACATTTCAAAGTAAAATTCCAGATTTTATTAGAATATCTATGGTGCTGATATCACATTTATTTACATATTCATAATGCATATATATTCAAAACATTTTCAATTTAGTCGATATTATAATATTTGGAAGACCTGCTTGCTATTTTATTTCTCTACTAGGCATCAAAGTTACAGAATGAAAAGAGCTATCAGTTTTCTGGCAAACTGTAGTATTTCTTATAATCCTTCCATGTTCCAGAGGAGATAACAGACCTCTCTCTGTCCCATAGCAGCCTTATCACTTCCTCTTGTTTCAGCTTGCTTCATATATACAAGCTACCTTTTTCTCTTAGACAGTGTAACATAATTCTAATTAAGTTAATGACATAAAGCTCAGGACAGCTATGTTTAATTCAAATTGATCTCTGAAAGCTGAACTTTTTCTAGAGCTTGTGCACCCAAAAATCTCTTGCCCATACCACATAATTTTTCTTTTTAAAGACACTGCTTCTTCCTACAAGTCTGACTTTGTTTTCACTCTTAGACTATCAAAACTACTATAAATAAATATATTTTAATGGATTTATACATTCAAAATTAAAATCTAATGCAGACAAACACACTTTGGCTATAGTATGGTTTATATTACCTGCTCTTGTAGTCTGTGCTCTAACTGATTCATCAATATCACTGCATCTCTTGTGCCCAGTTCTGCAAGTTCAGTTTGAAACACAGCAAGAAGAACATTTTGTTCCCTCACAAAAAGCTGTTGAATAGCACACAGAAGTTCTCCTCGCCAGTCTGATACATTTTCAGGAGATTCAGTACTTGCAAAAATCTGTGGTGGTATAAAACAAATTTAATCAGCAGAATTGAAAGACTATATCATTACAACTTTACATAATATGTGTGTTTTCAGGGGAATATTTAGCTTTTCTTATTCAGTAACTGTGTAACATTCATTCATACACAAATGTATGAATGCAAAGTCATCTTAACTTTGGAAGTTCTTTTCTCCATGTTCAGTTTTAGAAGCATTTATTGTACATGTTATGATTTCTTCTGCATTCACAAATGCTAAACTTTTACCTGTGTTTTAGATGGAGGCAATTTAGCTTTTTCTAACTGAAAACTTAGCCCCGTATAGTTACTACTTATGTTACTGTATCACACTATTCTTTTAACTTTTATGTTACAGGTACGTTTCTAGGCTCTCACAGAGCTATTTGACAGTGTGCAGATATTGGGTATGAAAAAGATTTAATTTTAAATTATATGAAGTTAATCTCCCCACTTTGCATTCTGAAGGAAAACTTGAAGTAATAGAAACTACCCACATATATCCAAAAGACTAACTGGGGTAAATTAGCAGGAAAGTTCTAAAAAGTTATAGCAGATTAGTGATTAAGACTGTGTTGTATTTAAAATAATTCTCTCACTACGGTATCTCTCAGTACAGTATCTTTCTAATAATATCCAAATTCTACTACACCAGTAATTAACAACATTAAAAAATCTACTTTAACTGCTACTGGAACATGCTTTCAAAATAGAAATATTTTCAAAAGGTGGATCTACACAGTCAAAAACTATCAATGCACAGAACAAATACAAGTTGTATTTTAAGACAGACTATTACCATAAAGTGCAATATGCAGTTTTACAGCACATTTTTAAACTATGTTGCTTTATGACACTATCTTTAAGCATTTAAATCTGAACTGTGAATGTGTCTTATAAGGTTATTATAAATTATTTTTTACTTAGATAGAATCTTAGGATATCATTTGTACCTCAGCTGCTCCATGAAATTGCATTTTTGCAATTATGTCTTTCAAAGATGAAATGGTGCTTAGAAAAGCTTTTCTTTCCTCTTGCCAAGGTTCTGGCTCTTGCTTATCAGGTGACAGATCTCTTTCACCATATGGAAATTCAGTGAGAGACAGCACCTGTATGCCTTCGTGATGGACTGCTTTCAGCAAACCCTACAATAAATGCAAGCAGAAATGAGTAATGCCAGCAATAACAACATAAAATAGTAACAATAACAAGAATCATAATCTTATTTCCTACATATTGGAATACTTGTACTTCCCATTTGATCAGTGTAAAGAAACTATTTATGCTTCCTCATATCAAAGACAAAAGTGTCACCCAGTTCTTTATATCTGTCAAATAGAAACTTATTAAACAGGTGTATTTTCCTTCAGTTTCAGATGAAAATTTCCAGTGTACATCTATCAAATCAATGCTGAGTTTTTTAAAATCAGTGCTGATGGAAACTGACATTTTAAAAACAAAGTCTTGGGAAGTTTCCAGGTGAACTCTGCAATTCACTTTTTGAAATTACTATGAAGCTAGGGCTTGTCACAGAAGACTTTTTTCCCCCAATGTAATTAATGCACGATAACCTTACTGTTAATATAAACAATGAAGTTTTCTTTCATAACATAGCTACTACTTTATTAACAGAACCTATAAAACTATGTAATATATGATCATGACATTATCATTAATGCAATATAATTAACAGTAGTTTTAGTTCTTATAATCATAATTGAGAAGAAGCCCATTATAAAACTCATATCTAACCTCATCTGAAATACAAAACTGTGCATCATTGTTCAGAATTACTTCAAAATGTATTAAAATAGTCAACACTAAAACTTATCTAAATGGCTCTCTTTTCACTGGATCAAGCAGCAGCTAATCTAAACTTTTGCTACTGTCACTCTTTTCCATTAAAAAAAAAAGATCAGCTCTATTTTACCTTAATTTTTTTGGGGAGTAAATCAGCAGAAGTTTCACCTTCATCTATTCCTTCAGATACCGTGTCGGATCCCTGGGTCTGAGCAAGATACATTCCTTGACTCCAGTCTGAACTGGAGTCTAAATAAAAGGAGAGGAAAACATGAAAGCTGGATTACTGTGAAGCTTTGAAGAACAGGCATCAAAAAAGTATTTTTTATCTGTTGTTGTAACAGATAGTTGCATGTCACTAAGGGTTGATTCTAAGCCTGAAGACAACCTGTTCCATAGTTTTTCAGTTTCAAAGAAGCAACAGCAAAACAAAACTAAAAAAAACCCAAAACAAAACAAAAAACCCCACAACCAAACTTAAAAATCCTAGTTTAGTTTTAAAAAAGAAACAACTACTTACACAAACACTTCTGCCAAAGACCCCCTCTCAATATATTTAGCCTTGTGCATGAAAAGGATCACATTAATAATTTTTAATGCTCTTTGAGAAGTCAGAACCTGTTCATATCTCCCACTGTTAGAGAGCTGTAGCTTTAAATACCAGCAAGAACTGATGAAGCTAAGCTGAAGAGATAATGTAATAGGTAAGAAGAATATAGAAACTCCAGTGGGAAGAAAAAAAATTAGCATCTGATGCCTCAACTCAACCCATCTCTGCTCTAGACATTTTCCTTTTGTAATAAATTAATAGACAAGGCATGCTTAGCACCTTTTGTTAGTGCAACAGGCTTCTACTACTGTCTGGGGAGTAGTTGTTTTGATTTCTTAGAGCACACACTCTTAAACTCAATATCAAAAAAGCAGACTTAATATATAAAAGAAAAGTTTCTTACCACTAGAACCTCCATCTCTAGCTTGATATGGTGCAGAACGCTCTAATCCAGAAAGTGGGATTCTCTATATTTAGAAAAGAAAACAATCAAATCTTTAAAGACCCCTTACCCACTCTCAATAAAGGACTGATTTCTAAGAAGCAGGAGACTATCTTAGTTCCATTTCCCCTGCAATCAAAGTAAAACTGGAGACTAGAAAGATGGCATTCAATAGGGTGACCTACACTCGTCCCCACTTCACATGACAGGAAATGTTCAAGGCAGAAGCACAAAGAAGATCCTGGTAGTTGAGCACCCCTGCAACTTAAATTGCTGAGGAAGGGGTTCACAGTCTCTTCCAAGGCCATGGAAACATTATAACACTTAAAAGCTTTATACTGAACATGTAGTGGCTCACACTTTAAATGGGCTTTAATGGACATTTCTGTAGCAAAAGCAAAAACATGAACTGAAGTAGGTCAATGAATATGAAATAGGATACATACTTCTTTGGCTCGTAGAGTTTCTATGACTTCCTTTAAAGTATTACATTCTTCAGTCAATACTTGCACTGCAACAAACTTCTCTCTCTTTAATGCTTCAGATTCAGAGATATGCCTTGTCTCCATGTCCATGATTTCAGCAGCGTGGAGTTCTTGCATTTGGTCAATTTTCTCAGTAAACTCCCTTATGATCTCTGCAATCTCTTCTGAAGAACATCCATTTTGCAAATCAATTTGGATTTCTGCATTTTTAACAAAGACTGGTGAAGTCTGGATACTGCTGTTCATTTCTACGGTCTTGTCTGTTTGTGATGAGGAGCTTTTTCCAACTAAAGTAGACTCACTGGTTGACAAATCACACAATATTTCTGCATCCTTCTTGCTTTCAGTTTTTACCACTTCCTTGTCCTTTCTCAGGTAACTTGCAAGCTTCTCTTCTGCTTGAACTAGATTCTCTTTAACTTTGCACAGGTCTTCCTGAAAACGTATCAGACTTGCCTCTTTTACCTGTAAATACAGAGAACCTCATTTGCAGTCCTTCGAAGTACTTAAAATATCTAAAATCCAAGCAACCCCCTAAGCCATTACAGCTCAGTTTAGTCCTATTTAAAAGCAGTTATGACACATGGTATCAAATGTTATCTCCTAAGAAATACACTGTTGCAACTGCAGTTGACTGTAAAACTATGTACTTTGGCACCAAACGAAGGTTTGATCTACAGCATTAGCTGCCACTTAGAGTAGGCACTGTGTGACTGTTTTTCTTGGTGGCATTCTCAGTAAAAGACTAAAATAAAACCGTAGCATGGATATTTGCACACTAAGTCCTTTATAATCATTTGCATTTGTTTTAAGTACAATACAGAACAATACAGAACAATCTGGTTCTTACTGCTAGTTCTTGCTGAAGTTTTTCTGCTTTTTCTCTGTAACTGCTGAGTTCTTCCTTAGCAGCAGCTGCCTCTTCTTTAACTTGTTCAAGTTCATTAATAAGCACATTTTCTTTTTGACTTTCCATGAGCTCTGCTCCAACCTACATGGCAACACAAGATATGGAAAATGGTAGAGAATCAAGTATTAATAGCACTGATCACTTTCATACCAACTTACACAATGAAAAGACCAAATAGGAAAACAAATGTATGTGATTTGGATTAACGTAACCTCAAAAAATTAAGACTAAGAGAGCAGGAAAGACTACCTTCTTGCAGTTTACTGGACTGCAAGCAGAAATTGCCTATGTCACACAGAAAGCACTGGGAAAGAGGTCAACAGGGAGTAGAAAATGAGGTCTGATAATATTATTTATTTTATAAGACACTTATGACATGCATTCAGTCTGCATTTGGATCAAAGATCTTAGAACCTTTTCTTGTCCAGTACTGGGTTCCATGATTGCTGAAGCTCTCAAGTTCACAGACATGGAGCTCACGCTTGGACTATCAAGCATAGTCAATTTTGACTGAAAGTTTTAAATTCAGAGGCAACAAAGCAGTGGTGGATGGAAATCAGGACAAATTTTATAGTGGAAAAACTATTGATGGAAAATATCTTTGGAATTGAGATGGGAAAGTGAGAAAACATAAACCACAACTAAAACATACCTTAACAACCAACCTCCCTCCCAAAAAACCCTGTACAGATAAATTGATAACACTTCTAATATCATTCTGAATCTTCTCTTAGACAATCTTTGTAATTTTAATTTTTATCTCCCTACCTTCACATCATGTAAAAGTGTAATTCATTACATTCTATGTCAATTCAAATTAAGAATAAGAAGGTATATGTCCAAAATTCAAAACCACCCTACATTTATAAAAAGGCAAGGCGTTTTTAATGCAAAATGGAAACCAATAGTGAGGTTCATCTAAAATAACATTTTTTTCTTCTTTGTAACTTGGTGAATAATATAGAAATGAAAGTACCCCACGAAGCAGAATATTCCTGTAATTATTCTCATTAAGAACCATTTCATTCATTATACTTTACACAAAATAACAGATTTCAGTGAAAACAAGCCAAAGGAAAACGACATCTAATTACCTGATACGTCTGCATTTCTTCTTGTTTCATGTATTTCTGAATCTCTCCTTTATGTTTTTCTTGAACCTCTTCTAGCAATTGCTGAAGCTCTAAGAATCTCTCTTCTTTCACTTTTGCTTCCTTTTGCGCAACTTTTACATTTTCTTTTTCTATCTCCAAGCTACGATTTACCACTGCCAGTTGGTCTTCCATCTCATGAAGTTTCTGTGTTAGGAGTGATAATTTTGATTCTGCCTCATTTTCAGTTCTACCACTCAAACCCTCTGTTTGGGCATTCTTGCTTGCTTCCTCCACACATTTTGAAGCTTCCTGAATTTCCTGCATGAATTTTCTCTGCTCTTGAACTGCATTTAGCTGAACCTGACTCACAAGAGCAGCAGCAACTTTCTCCACTAGTGTCTTTTCCAGTTCTAATATCCTCTTTTTAAGTGTTTCCCTTTCAGCTTTGCTTTGCTCTTTCAGGTCCTTTATTTCATTGTGGGACTGGCACAGTTCTGAATCTTTGTCCTTAATGCATGCCTGAAGTTGCTGCAGTTGCATCTCCATCTTGCTAATGGTCGCTCTTGTATTCTCTTCAGAAGCCCTAAGCAGGGACTGATCAAGCAACTCCACCTCCTGACCTAAGCCTTCTTCCACTTGTTCAGTTTTCCCACTGCTCCTATCTTCTGGTTTTGACTTATCACCTTTCATCACTGCACACTTAGAGTTCTCTGTTATTCTTTCATGCTCTTTTTTTAATATACTTATTTCTTGCTTTAACTGGTTCATTTTTAACTTCGTTTCCTCAAGCTCATTCTTTGTTCGAGATGCCTCTGCATTTATGTTTTCTACTTGCTTTTCCAAAGCTTCCTTTTCTGCCAGAACTGTTTCAAGCATGTGTTTCGGACTGTCAGCATCTTCTTGAAAAGCAGCAATGTCTGCAGGTATTTTTTGTTCAATAATTGCCAGTTCCTGCTGAAGCTTATCAATTACATCATTTAACTGTTCTACTTCCTCATCATTCTTTTTCTTCACACGTTCTTGTTCACTTTTCAGACACTCTACCTGGGCTTCAAGCTCCCGTATATGTTCATTTTGCTCTTCAATAACCTGATGGGAAGAAAAATCAAACCCAAGAAAAGGACTTTATAACTACTGAATTCTCAGATAATTTTTGTACTGGACTTCATAGAAACAGTTTGATCAAATATTGAAACATCTTGTAAAAGAAAGAATGTTCTCAGTTATTTTCTTAATATGGTGTCGTCTTCTAAAATTTTACGAGAATCAAGACATCTTCAAACAGGACTGACAAAGTACCCTATGACATTAAAGAACTGCAAAACAGGTATAAAAGCATCAGATGAAATGGAAGCATTTGTACCATTCCCAGAGATATGGAACACTTTTAATCTGAGACCACAGAAAACAATTATCAGTTGACTCTGGCATTTTCTATCACAAACCTAAGTAAGTGTCTGTTTCTGTGTGCACACAAACATTTGCAGAGTGCACAAAAACACGCAGGGCAAACAGTACCCACAGACCCAGAGCACAATTATTTCTTTGTGCTATAGTTTAAATCAAAGTAAAGAGAGACAAAGTTATAGATGTATTTATTTTATAACAAAATTTAAAGAGAGTGGTGAAGACATGAAGAGGGTGAAACTCACACTTTCCTAGATTACCTCTAAAGACAATTAAAATTACACGCTGCATTAAGGGGCTCAAAATTCCAAGAAATTAATAAAATTATGTAACTGAGCAGATATGAAGGTGATGACTTTATGATGCAGAAAAGAGAAGATATATCAGCTTCTAATAAATGAGTAAAAACAAAAAATGGAAAGACTGGGGTTGATGAATGCTAAATTTACTAAAGAAAAAATCTTAGCAAAAGGAATAAAAAGAAGTTTAATTAAAGTCCAAGAGAATATGTTTAATAAAATTTGTTAAAAAACCTTCTTGTTTTAAATTGTAGTATGAGAAAATTCTCATTTAAATGTAGGAGAAGACAGACCAGATTGTAAGTAGTAAGTCTAAGAAACAAAGTGGATATATTTTTGCAATGGAATGTTTGGAGATCTGAAATCAACAGTATTTCTACATTGGAAATTAAAAAGAAGAAAATATTTAAGAAATATTTGGAAAGACATATTATACAATTAAATCAGTTATGGTATCTAAAATGGGTAAGAACTCTAAAAGGGCCTTCTAAGAAATACGAAGAAAAATTATGAAAAGAAGGTTGACTAAATTCATTACTCAATTAGCCATGTTTTTTCCTTTGTCTCTCAATACTTCACTATGCTTAGTCAAACAGAGTAAGACCATGACTTTGTAATAAGCATAATGTGTACAAAAATAAAAGATAAACAAGACTATATAAATTAGGGGGCTGATTTGGCAATCAAAAACTTAATTGTAAAAATCCACAGAGACTACAAAAAGCTCAAAAACACTACATAAAACCTGAACGAGTTATAGAATCATAGAATGCTCTGGGCTGGCAGGGAGCCCCTCTGCCACAGGCAGAAGAAAGAACAGTGATCCTGGTAATTGCTATCAACGCAGCATAACAGTTTCTGTTCTTCATAACATAATGGAATAAAGGCCCACAGAAGGCAAATACAGTAATTAAAAGAAAAGCACTTAGTGCAATGAAGATGTCTAAGGGACTTAGGAAAGGAATTAACCTAAAAATAATCTATTAGTATTTAATACTGATCTCATAATTAAGCAGAGTAATTACTTAATATCCTGAAAAATAAAACTGAGTAAGAGGATGAAATTAAGAAAATAAGCTTCATAGAACAGGAGAAGAGCCAACCATTAAAATGAATTATAACTGAATCCTGGGTATTTTTCTTGGGGCAAGAATTTTAACTCTATTACTGGAGTCACTGTATAGGGCACAACCGTTCTGGATTCCTGAAGTATGAAGTTTCCTAAATCCAATTTACTAAAACCAATTTAAAGTTTTGTGATTATTCACTGAGGTTCATTATAACTGAATCTTGCACATAAAGACTCAGTGAAATTATCTAGCTCAGTCAGAGCTCTATTTTAGTAGACCATATATATCCTATGAGGATGTTAGGCTGAATGTTCAGTCAGCTACTGAGGGGTAACAGAAATCCTGTTCTTAACTTAGTGCATAATACTAGCTCTTGTGCTAAAGCTTATGGCTAATAAATGACATTTAAAATGGTCAGAATGCAAAAGTCATCCACTGAAAAAATCAATTTTTCCTTCTATAAAAAATGTGACTCAAGGTCTGTTTCTCCTGTCACTTACATCAATGCAAAATAAGTAACATTTCTGTTGAAATCAAGTGGGTTATATCTGTATAAAACAGAAATAAGCCAAAAGAAGATGAAGTTCATTATCATAAAAACACATAATTGAAAAATTAACAGAAAGCTACAGGTATTAAATCTCAGTAAATAAAAGATGAATCTGCTTCTTTTTTCTTGCTCTCTATTTCTAACAAAACACAGCATCTTGTTTGCTCCTGCATGCTTGACACTGGATAAAAGATGTTGCCAGCACTGGTATGATGACAAAGTATTAACACAAGCGCGGAGCTCAAAACTACAACTGCTAAAAAACCATTAAAATCCAATGTAATCCAGAAGGTGTCACTGGTACATAACACAATGTAAGTCATGGGAGGGAAGATGTTAAAATGAATGGTGAGGTGGAATTCAGCTACCTACATATTATTTAATGTTCAGAAGTATTAGAAGAATAAGGAATGAAGAAAAATTTAAGACAAAAACTCAAGCAAAAATAAGGCAGAATAATTAAAAAGAAAAGCAACAAAAAAGCATCCTTCATAAAAAATGAGACTGAAGAGGAAGAAGAGATTAGGTCTTAAAGCATTGCTTGAAACCAAAGCATTTGCATTTTTAGATTAAGGCAGCAATAGAAGATAATGTAATTGGTCGGGGACAGAGGTGTTTTTTTCTTCAACAACTAGCAGCACAAAGGATGATTCTGAAAAAGATTTCAGAAGTATGTACCTTGTTGTCAGTTGTGCCATCAAGTTGCTGTTGCAGTTTTGCAATTTGTTCATGAAGATGATATATTTCCTGTTCTTTTTCTTGCATGATGTGCGCGAGCCTCCCAGCCACCAAGTGATGGTCCTTTACAGTGGCATCTTCAGATTTCTGGATTGCTAGTCCCAGTATTTCCATTTCATCCTGCCAAAAAAACCCACCAAAAACATGCTACAGTTGTACATAACATTTTCTGCATATTCTTGTATGAGTATTTCAGGCATAGGAATCAAAATAAAGAAATTTCATGGAATGAGAAGTAATTACATGAGCTTCTTAATACTTTTGCAAGTTGTAGAATGCTTGAGAAACAGAAAAAAATTTGGTGTCTGGGCATTTTCAAAGACTTTTTTTCTGGAGAGGAGGTAGAATAAAACTCTAGGCTTCTCTGTTACACAGTTACCTTAAATAATTTGTTCTCTTGTTCAAGTTCTTGCAAGTGTGTAGTGGACTCCTTTCGCTGAATTTCTAGCTGCATGTGCAATTGCTGAACTTCTTCATTTTTATTTTCTAGCTCCTCTCGAAACTGTTCTAATTGTTCCTCCAGGTTTGTGACCTATGTTTCCAAAACAAGTGATAAAAAAGGAGTAGACAGCCATTTAAAAAATTAAATGTCATAATTTTCAAGTACAGTGTCTACAGTAAACTGGTTTGCTATGCACAAACAGAAGAATGTGCACTCAGTGACATAAGTCCTTAAACTGAATGGAATTTCAAACCCCACTGAAAAATCAGTTGAAATCACTATGAAGTTCTTCTAATTGGACTGAATTTTGATTTCAGGAATACTCTTGAAAGTCATAAATATTACGATACAACAACTATCATGGCTCACAAGAGAATTTCAAAGGCATTTGGACTGCTGTCTCTTTGATCTGTAAAAAATTTCATCTGTATAGTTCACTAAACTCCAAAGCAAAAACTGACAAATGAAAATATCACAGGAAACATGGACCATTTCACAGGCATTTTACCTCCTTTTCCTTTCTGTCCACAGCTTCTCGTTCAGCTTGCAGTTGTACTTCAAGAGGTAACTCTCCCTTTACTATGATGGTGCCAAACTGTTTCCTTTCCTCTACCTTGAAACAGAAACAATATTAATAATAATCAGATAAAAAAATCCCCAACACTGTTTTGGTCTCAAGAAAGTACCAAATCCTTGATAAATTTAGACCACGCAGTACCTTTTGCAAGTTGTCTGCACTGATAATTAAGGCTTGTTCCAGTTCTCTTATCCTGCATTCTAGCTTCTCAATTTCTTCATTTCGTTCTTGTATATCTCTCTGAAGTTGCTCCTTAGAGAGCAAAAGCTCACTGCATTTGTCTGTTTTTTCTTTGAGATGATTTGTTAACTGTTCAACCTGGTGATAATAGGGCAAGAAGATTAATAGATTGTACTACACTGGAAGGGGTCAGTAGCAATAGCAACAGCACTCACTTTTGACAGGAATAATGAAACTTCTATTCTTCAGGCGAAACAGAATATATAGTTAGAATACTGCAGTACTACATCCAACAAATACAAATAGCATTTTTTAAGAACTGATACATTCTGTGCTACATTGCCTACTCTCTAGAACTGACCTTGTCCTTCTGAAGCCTTCAGACTCTCTAGTCACTTAAAAGCTAGTAGCATGGCATCCCTATGCAGCCCACTAAAAGATGCCTTTAGCATCTATGGATGGAAGGTCTTGACCCTAAGGTCAAGATGCTATTTGCCTCTTTGAGGAATATCATAGTTCTAAAAGCCTGTGATAAAATTAATCAAGAGGAGGAGTTGATTAGTGACATACAGAAATATCCTAAAACTCACTAGATCTTTAGCATCAAAGAGAACTGTTACACTTCAATCTCAAGAAACAGGAACTGTTGATTTCTTGCTGGGTTTCTTAAATGGGACCAAACAGATGTCATGAAAGATATAATTTCACTTTTTTAGGGGGGACAAAGAATCCAAATAAAGCATTGTGAATCTCAGTTGGTCAGATATTTGCAGCTCAGAAACAACATATTAAAAGATTAACTGAAGTAGCAGAGATAGGAGTATCTATTAATTTCTAGCTGTATTTCAGAAACCATTCATTGAAATTACAGAGAAGACAGATGCGTAACAAAGTCACAGTATGATGCACAGAGTTAAGACCTGAGAAGAAATCGAGCAAGAGACATAGAAAGCAATCTTTGTCCCACTCAAGAAACTCAAGATTTCAGTATTTACAATTAGGAAGTTACGAT
Organism: Scytalopus superciliaris; assembly: GCA_013400415.1. Taxonomy (NCBI): domain Eukaryota; kingdom Metazoa; phylum Chordata; class Aves; order Passeriformes; family Rhinocryptidae; genus Scytalopus; species Scytalopus superciliaris. The sequence continues at coordinate 215,791 of VXBX01005595.1, forward strand.
GTAGTCAAATGTAGAAGACTCAAAGCATTTCAATAGATAGGAGAGAAGAAGACCAGAACATAAAGCTGACAGGATGGTACTACTGACGTTATCCATCCATGAGTAACATCAAAGTCTGAAGTGACCTCAGAAAAGTCCTGAGAGAGAAATGGAAAAAGAAAAAATCAAGTCTAGAGCAGACTTTTCATAACAACCCTCCCTGGAATAAACTGAAAAGCCAAAACAACAGTAAAAAAGAAATGAAGTTTTCAACCGAAAATGCTCATGGCATTCATGCAAAGCAGAAGAGAATTTCAAAAACTGCACAACTTTGAAAAATAAAACACTTACTCAGAAAAGCATGAGAAAGAATCATAAAATGTATACTTATGAAATATTCCAAGGAACATTGTGACATCAAAACGTACTATATAGTAAGACTGTGCCTCATTTGATAAAAATTAAATGTAAATCTAATACAGTATTGAAAATCCTTCCTGTAGTTTGCAATCTATCACATTCAATACCACCTAGCTCTAAAACAGCTGCTATACTTGTGGTACTTGCAGACATTATCCTACTGTCTTTCTATGTACTAAAAAATTCTAATCTAAAAAAAAATTAATACAAATATAAAAATTTTAATCACAGTTACAGCTGTCTTTAATTTTACAGTATGCTTTAAATTTTCATTTCCTCCATAGGTATATATGTGCATATAAGTCAGGATGATTTTTACATATAGATCCTGTACAGACAAATAGAACAATTTTACTATTCTATCAAATTTGAATATTTTCTTTCATGTGAGACTTTTTTTAAATGTGAGAATTTTAACCAAGAATTTGCACACTACCCATGGCCCAAATTATAAACAGGCAGACACATAACAAAATAAACCCAAAATGAACATGCCAGATGCAGGAAAACTAATTATGCTAGAGTCACCTCCACCTGTGTAATGTGTCAGCAGGAGAGGACTGTGCACACACTTTGCAACAGAAGGAAATAGATGCAGAATTGCTCCATGTGTTTTGTTTATTACATACCCACCTAATTCCAGAAGAGCCATGGTTCACAGAAGCTGATGATAACCATATCACATAGTACTCATCAAACACTTGGCAGGATTTCTTACGAACCTTTGTATTAAAATATATTTCAAAGCCCCAGGAAACACAGTTCTAAGCCTGTGAATTCTAAGTAAATAAGTATTTTGACAACTTACATCTCACATACATCAATTTATGTCCTATTTCTGTCTATGGTCCTAAACTGTATCCTAGAATGATGGAATGGTTTGGGTTGGAGGAGACCTTAAAGATCACCTAGTTTCAACTGTCCTGTCACAGGCAGGAGTCTCCTGTCACTTCCACAATATAGAATACTAAATATTGCTAATTTTTAAGAATTGAATTACAGCAACTGAACTACCTCATTAAGAACTTTTATTTGAAAATCACATTGCAACCTAATAAGAGACATTTTAATACTGAGAATCAAGCAAGAAAATCATGCAAAGTGCATGCCTTGATGAAAAAGCAGGACAGAAGTAAAACCACAAAAAAAAAAAAGGCAGTTTTATTGACTAACAAGTCATCAAACAAAACATGCAAAAACATCATAATATATAACATTTGGACTGCTGCCACTTTTCCTGATTTTCCTGCATCTAAGAGTTTTCCATGACTCCCCTGAGGTGTTGTTCTAAATAAGTAGTCAGTATTTTTTTCAGTGCAGACAGACTTTCACTAGGGAGGTTCAAGTGTACATAGCGTTACTACATCTCCGGTGCTAAGCCTTGACAACTCAATTCCCTCACAGTGGTAATACCTGTGCTACAAACAGGATGTCACAAAACAAGGTAAGAACATGTAGAATAGCCAAAGTAGTCTTGAATGTTTCCACAGGCTTTTGAGAACAATGTATTTCCCAAGTTTAGTTATATGAAATAGCCTTTTTGAAAGTTACAAAGTTTCTGTGTGTCTACTAAAAGCAAACCACCAACCATCCTAAAAAAAACTTTCAAAACACAGTTTCACCACTTTCCTCCAACACCTTACTCTTCATTCTCAAGGGATTTACTTTCCTGGCTTGTAAATGGATGCAGATAAATCATGGTACATGATAAAACAGGTTCATTAAAATATCTCAACAGCTGTCAATTTGTCATTTATATTCATTGAGTACAAGTAATAAGATGTGTTACCTCTCTGGTTTGATGTTCATTGACAGGCTGACTCCTTTGTGGAACCTTAAGCTGTTGTTCCAACTTCTGTATCTCTTGCTGGAATACATCTCTCTCATGCTCTCGGTCAATTGCTTGCTCCTGAAAGTTAAGAAATTATGTGGATAAACAACTTGATTCAAAAACTATGCAAATCAAGTGTTTCTTACTTCTGTTAATGTGAAGATGGTAACAATATGTCAGTATTTTTAACAGAAGTTATTGCAGCTGCCATCAACAAAAATGTCTATCATTTGGGGTAGTAAATTTCACATTTTTTAATCAAAAAATTAGCACAGCATAGACACATCAAGTAATACTTCACAAAAATGACAAGTCTGTTTCTTCTGGCCCAGGTACACTACACAAATGACATTAAGCCAGTATTTTATGATTTTTCTTCCTGATGTTTACTTTGGTAATTGTAGCATTCAGAATAGAAATTCACACTCTGTTAATACTGACAAGTAGCCATCAGAAAAAAATAATTATAAAGTGCTTGAATTTTGCATTTCAGTTTTACTTTCGACCAGTTTCAGTTGTTTTATCCAGTCTGACATTTGGGAAACACATCTTATACAGAAAATGCACAGCTAGTAACATCCAGTGAAAAAAATCACCTTTAAATGTTACTATGTAACGCAAACCTTCTCAGAGTCATTAAAATAAACTGGACGAATCTGATACAAAGAGGAATGCAATAAATACATTGCAAAAATTCAGGAAATTAGAAAAAACCCTCAAACTTTACAAGTTGCAGATTTTAAAAACTCACCTGCTGTTTTAAGGAAACAGCAGAGTTCTGTTAGTACAAAACAGTAGTGAGCTACTCATCTCAGTAGTCTGTAACTCTCTGGTTCATGCTATTGACAATCCCAAACCATAATGCATATAGTGACTATGCAATGTGTAATAGGAAGTTTTACTTCTGAACCTTGTCCTATTATAAAAAGCTAGTTTCAGTGAGGAAATTAATCTTGTAACTGTAGAAAATGAAATAAAGCAAATTAACTTGTATTTATAAGTGTCCACTGCTTAGTAACTGACTACGCAGAGAAGGCGTCACAGCATGTTATATTTATTATGTAAAAAATCATTACACTCTACTGCTGTTAGCTAGAGAGTTAATTGAGGAGGCATGGAAACATGAGGTTTTTCCCAACAGCAGCACAGACACTTAATGGGAATAAAATGGGAAAAGAAGGAATGGGGAAGGATGGTTTTTGCTGAAAATGAGGTAGAGTCCAGAACAAAAGTGCAGAGATGGCCTGAGGCAGGAAGAAGCTGGGTAAAATAAAGAGAGCTGCTACTGTGAATGGGGACAAGCACACATACAATACAACTGGCTGGAAGGTCTAGCATAGTATCTGGAAGTGGATTCTTGGATACTATGAAGGAAGACTATAAAAGAAACCTAAGAGAAATTATGCTTTCAATTTCCAAATACGAATTATACTGAGTACTTAATTCAAAGAATCACAGAATAGTCTGAGTTGGAAAAGACCTTTAAAAGTCATTTAGTTCAATCCCTTGCAATGAGCAAGGAAATATTCAACTAGATCAGGTTGCTTAGAGCCCCATCCAACTCGGCTTTGAATACTTCCAGAGGTGGCGCCTCTGCCACTTCGCTGGTAACCTGTTCCACATCATTATTGTAAAAAATTTTCTCCTTATACCTACTCTCAATCTACCCTCTCTTAGTTTAAAACTATTACCCCTTGTTCTTTCACAACAGGCCCTGATAAAAAGTTTGTCCCTATCTTTCTTGTAAGTCCTCTTCAGGGATAGAAATGCCTCAACAAGTTCTCCCCAGAGCATTCTGTTCTCCAGGCTGAACAATCCCAATTCTCTCAGCCTTTCATCTCATAGGAGAGGTGCTCCAGCCCTCTCATAATTTCTGTGGCCATTCCGAACTCACTCCAACAGGTCCATGTTCCTCCTGTGCTGGGGATCCCAAGAGCTGGATGCAGCACTGCAGGTGGGGTCTCACCAGAGCAGAAGAGAGGAGCAGAATCACTTCACTCAACCTGCTGTCCAGGACACAGTTGGGTCTCTGGGCTGCAAGTGCACATTTCTGGCTCATGTCCAGCCCCTAATTCACCAACACTCCCAAGTCCTTCTTGCAAGGGCTGCTCTCCATTTGTTCATCTCCCAGCCTGTATTAATACTGGGGGTTGGTTATGATTCAGGTGCAGAACTTTGCATAGACTTCAGACTAATTCTAACAGACTGTACTGAAAAACATGGAAATCCCACAAACTATTTAAAAATGAAGGTCACAAAAAATTATGTTTTCTCATTAATTTAGAAGATTCCCATTATTTTAAACACCTAGCCTATTAATTTATACTTAGAAATATGGCGCTGTCCCAAGCAAGCACCTCAAAGTAATTTTCAACTTTTAAAATGTTAATTCTTGGGCTGGAACCTAACACACTGTTACTATCATCTGCTTCTTTATATTTGCTCAAAATATGGACAAAAATAGCATTTCCCACTGAACCAAACCTCAGTACAGATGCACACCCACCTTTATGAAATTAGCCTTTTACCATACTTACATCCAGAAATTTTCTTGTTTTCTCAAGTTGCTTTTCCAAAGCCTGGTTTTGCTGCCTTAAGTCCATTAGTTCTGCATTTTTTTCTTGCTCTAGCTCTATGAAACGATTGACTTGTTCTTCCAAGTCTATTTCCAAGACTTTCACTTGCTTCTGAAGGTCATCATACTCTTTTTCAGCTTGACGTTGTACTTCAATTTTTTCTTTCATCAGCTTTTCTGTTTCCTCCAGCAATTCTGGGTGTAATAGAAGGATCACACACTACTTTTAGATATGAACAGTTAGTAATGCTGTGAAGCAAAACCACTCCCCAAGGTATCCATGCTGTAATCTGCAGGAGGATGTGAACTGGTTTGGGTTTTTACTATTTTTCTTTTTTTGAAAATGTACTTTCTTCTGAGATATAATTATGGTAATGACTGAAGCAAATTGGTGTTAAAATTCCTATCCTTTAGTTAGTCTTTAAAGGACTGTTACTGAAGTTGTATCGGATCACGTCCCTGCTTAAATTTTATATCAATTAAAAAGGTCTTTGTACAATTGAGAAGAAAATGCATGGGTTCAAACCACAGCCAGAGTTAACACCACAAACCACAAACAGGAGTTAACAATGAAGCACCGAAAACCCAACCCTCTTCTCATCCCCAGCATCAGTAAAATCAATCCACTCCCAGTCTTCATTATTTAAGGTGATATATGTGAATAATTTGAGGGAAATATTGAAAAGACTTAGCAAGGTTGCTGGGCAGACAGAGAGGGAAATTACTGACCTGTAACTGGAGCTTTGCAAAACCAGTGACTGCATGGATACCCAGTTTTGAGTCCTCATGAAAAAGCTGGCAAGCATATATAGTAAAGCCCCAAACCGCTCTATTAAGACTCTTAAGCCACAGCCCACAGAAGTACCTATTCACTAACCGTATGCAACCCTTGAGGTAAAATCCAAACTGCAAAGTGCACTTACATTTGGAGAATCTTTAAAACAGGACGGATATTTAGACAGAAACAATAAAATTTACTTTTACTATAGAAGAAAGATCCTTTAGGCACCATCATCTTACATCATATTTAACCAATTCTCATTTCTAGCTTACCATTATATATCAGTATAATAGAGTGTTTAGTTATCATAATGAATGACTCAGCTGTATTTGGAAATAAAAAGAAATAAAAGGCTACAAAAATATCCCTCCATCTAAGTATATGTAATTCATAGGTGAATAAGATGATGGTTATTGATGAATTTGCTTATATGTTTAGAAATTATAAGAAATGTTGTTAGCGAAATGTAAAATTGAGTATGAAATACAACATCAAAGCTGCAGGCCAGTAAGGATTACAAGTAATGTCAGTAAGCCAAAAGCCCAATAATCCTGATTAACAAAGTCAGTACGTGTAAGTCTTCCACCCAGTTACAGATTGGCCATGCAACATACAAACACACCTGCTTGGGAAGCTGCATCGATTGCAGCATCTACTAGGCCTAGGAGAATAGAGAGAGAGAGAGAAAACAAAAAAAAGAAGCAAAGTAATTCACATGCCAGCTATAGTTTTCTTGTGGCACAACAATGTAAGAGAAAATGAAGCCAAAGATAGAGGTGGCATTTAATGACGAAGTTGTTGAGATAACTTAGGAAATGTGTAAGTTATTCTGGTATGCATGATATAAGTACCTACACATATTTATAGAATTGGTTATCCTTACAGCTGTTATATGTCAAAATAACTTTAAAATATTTAGAAGCCTAAATGATACAACAAATAACTCAACTGGAATCATAGACAAGAATCCTCTACTACAGTTAGGAAGCAGCAAGTAATTCTTAAAATTTCATTGTTACCCAAAGTAAATGCAGGAAGTTGCACATACACATCAAGATGTGCAATCTATAAACATAGCAACATTGTAAATTGCCATAAATTTCAGAAATTAAATTAAAAATGGCAATTTCATCCTACTATTTACAATGTAAGCACTGTAATCCTTGAAAGATCACTACTTCATAAAACACCAGTGTTCTAATCTTCCTCTGTCAAACACAAAGTATTAATTTCAATTATTAGTTTAAGGAAGAATTAAAAAGCCACATTTACTTCATGAGGGTAAATGTTTTTTTGAGTAAGCAGTTAGTCAGATTACATTGACATGGTATTTATCTGAAATTTTCAATATCAGGGCTGAAAGCTTTCATTACCGGTAGATAACAGGCTTTCCTTATCATGCAACTGTTGTGCCATTTTTTCCCCCAAAGAGGTATTTGCTAGAAAAGTTTGTCTTCTGTTCCTAGAATAAATATGGCCATCATACATAGTTCAGTCATGTTCTGGTGGGTATGCTTGCTAGTCTGTCTTTAACTCCATTTGGAAAGTATTTAGACCAGTACTTTTATCCACAGGTGCTATTCCATCTCCAGTGATAATATAGATAAAAGCAGATTTTCAGAGATATAAAGCTTTTTCTGGCTTAAAAAACAATCATAATTTCTCATCACTTCTAAAAATTCAGTCATTTTTTTGGTTTAAATATCAAGAAAAGTTATCATGCTAAGATTAGGCATCAGGTATGAAAATATCACATTTAGCCCTATCACATTTTTTTTAACGATTACAAAGGTGGGGGGAGAAACCTTCACCAAGATTACTGATTATTTTTTTTGAAAGTGTAAGAAAATCTCATAGAAAGAGTGTGAGGGATACATACGCTGCTCTACTGGCCCCGCATCTGCTCTCATGGCGTCCTTCTGTCTGGAGAGTAACTCCTTTTCTTCCCGCACCTGCTGCTGCTCAGCCTCTAACTCCTGCAATTTGTTACCTGTACACAGCAGCTCTTGCTCAAGATGGTCAATTACATCTATTTTTTCCTGGAGTTGTTTTTCCAGAAATGCCTTCTCATCTGCATAACCATCAATGAGGCCTGTAGAACATCAATTTGGAGGCAGATTTAATAGACAATCAAAAAAAAGTTGAATTTTTTTTCTTGTCAAAGTCACTGCTGTATTCTGATATCAATGCACATGCATGTTAGACACTCAGCACCTGACAACTTCTACTCCTGTCTTTGCTCTTCTTCCATTATGAACAAATTACAAGAAGGGTAGCACAACACCAAAACAGTTCTTAACAATATTTTCTTGGCACAAAACCTCTGGAGCAAACAGGAGCTCCGACACCAGGGAGAAATACATGTGTAATATACACATGAGAGGTTCAACTGCCATTTTAGATGCCTCATGACATTTGTCTGACCACAAAACACAGTTTCTGTAAGATCATGGGGCTCCTGTAGGTCAAGTATAATATAGATGCATCCAACACAATAAGGCAACCAAAACCGGCCAAGTGTCCATGTTTAGCACCTGAATCACTTCCCTAAGTCCTTTAGCAGCTGATATCTAAGAAACCATTTAATTTCTGTATTATTAATGCACAATTTTTAAAGCAGCACAGAATAATTAATTACCTTTTAAATAGATAATTATGGATGCTACCTTGAGAATGCCTTGTATGTTTCTAAAATTTCCTTCATAGTGAAGTAGTTTGTCTAGGAAACCTGAGGGGGAGCTCGATCAATGATATTACAGCTGTAAGAGGTGGCACTGTCTTTGAATGATGCAGAAGTGGAAAGCTAAAGACTTAGGAAAAAAACAGGAAATTTCCTAATTTCCTTGAGGGTTGTACAAACTATACTAAGACCCTGTAATGGTATTGGCTTAAGATGATTCAGAAATATCTGACCATGGAACAGAAAATACATTTTTACTGAGTGACAGTACTAAACAGGTATGCCAGATTTCCACAGTAAGGTGTATTCTGTCAATGTTCGATACCAGTGGTTCCAAAACCCAGACAGGACATCAGTCATACCACGTCTAAACTTTCTGAGTTGGACAGACACACCTCTATCTTGTGAGGTTCTTCTTACTAAACCCACAGAATGTAAGTAGTATTTTTTCAAAATAAAACCGTTTTCAATATGAAAGTACTTTATCAGCATACATCTAGAGCCTTGAGCCAGTATTAAGATGGATTACCTTATCTTGAAAATGTATGAAAACTAAAGATACTTCCATTTACTAAAAATGCAGACCAAATTTTTTGTTCCAGATTTGAATTCACAGAGAACATAAGACATATATGACTGGATACTGAAACAGAAAATACTGAACTAGAAACATCATTAATAGCATTTCAAAAATTTGAGACAATACAAACTCTAGTAATTATTTCCACGGTAACCATTGCTGTTCACTATGAGTACTTAATAGACTGGAAGTTGAGAGGGCATTCCCAGGTTAAATGGGGTGTGCGCTCCCACCAAAAAGGTATGAGGAATGAAGAGGTAGTCTGCAAAAATCACATGCTGTAGCATTGACTCCTGCCATTATTTTTTTTTCTGTTTTTTAAGAGATGTAATGAAAGTTGTCAGAGTTCAGTGAACAAATTTGCTTTAGCTTTTCCATCACATTAGGTAAGTCATATCTGACACCACTGAAACACAAGAGGTTTGAAAATGGCTCAGCTACAGCAGTTTTAGTGAAAAGAAAGAAATGATCAAAAATGACACATTTTATCTCAAGAGAAGACAGAGTACCATTGAATATACAACGAACTAAGACATTGTTCTGCTTACCTACCTAAGGAATTTTACAAAAGAATGTAGCCTGTCTTTGTCAGAACATGCTCACAACTCAGTTCAATGAGCAGAAGAAATTAAATAAAAGGAGTTCTATGGCATCTTTGCTTTGTTATGCCAATACCAACAACAATAAAAAAAAGATGCATGCCATTTAGAAGTGCATTAATTTCAAATGCATCTAATTTACAAGCTCAACTGTGCAGTATATTTATCAAGGGCTAAAACTAACATCTAATTCTGTCTCTTATATTCTAGAACTGTTCATGAACCAAAACAACACAGACACTCTGTCCTAATGTATTACACTTTTTTACTTTATTATAGAAGATTTGTGAATAAAATTTCTATTAAAACAGAAATGTTATCCTTCAAAGAGAGCAGCATCAGACATAAAAAGCTGCCGACATTCTGAAATTCTTCAATACTAAACATTTTGTAACTCCATCTGTGCCAGAATATAAATTCTTAGGTAATTTATATTTTGTGGAAGATTTAATGTTATTGCATGTTAAGTTGTGTTCTGAACAAGAGTTTTTTCACTCTTCATCTTAAAAAAAGTACTAATGCCTCTTTCAGATTTGAATCTATTCACTCTGAAATCAGTTCTCATCCTCTCTGGTTTTGCTAAAGCTACTGCAACGTTGCAGCCAGTCCTAGTGCTGCTGACACACAACATCTATGCTGTGTGAATTGACAGGCTACCAGGTGCCCTTCACACCACATTTTAGACACATGGCTTACAAACCTGCACTCCTTTTCAGCTTATGTGTGTCCCAGCTATTATTAGCATGTCAGCTCAAGCCAGATTATCTGTCTGTGTAAAAAAAAGAGGAAGCCTGGCAGGGCAGCATTCTCCAGGCATAACATTTGGCTATGAAACTTTACTCTGTGCTCCCACTTTGAAACAGAGAAGTCTGCTGAGCTTCAAAATTAACTAAAATATCTTTCAGCTTACTACTATGAAGATCCTACCTACAAGGTAGGTGTTTTTGGCATCTTTTCCAGATACTAATTGCAGATAATGGTAGAAGTGCTGGGTGGACACAAAACATTGAGCTATTGAAGCAATAAAGCTATTTCTAGGGAACAAGTTCAGTTTCTGACAGATTTGAACATATTTTCCTGATGTCAGAAAATATTATTAAATTTCTTCTTTTGTAAGACCCTACAATTTTTAATTGTTTCCTTAATGCTGTTGCAAATACACTTTTAACAAGATCACTTTGAACAGTGCACACTGAAATATATCACCACCAGATCATCACATTTAGAGTGAAGATTCAATGTCAAAAGGCTGCAGACACAAACTGAAATATGGGAAACTGCATTTCAACATGCAAAAAAATTTTTTTTTTCCTTTCCCCTTTGTGACAGTGGTCAAACACTGCAAAAGGCACCCAGAGAGGCTGTGGACACTAAAAGTTTGACTGGACACAGTCCTGAGCAATCTGATCTACCTGATCCTGCTTTAAGCAGGGAGTGGAACAGATGATCTCCAGAGGTGCCTTCCTGCCTCAACTATCTATGATTCTAGGATTCTAAGTTGTTTATATTCAAGCTTGTCTGCACAGACACGTTATAATGAAATAAATTAATTTTGAGGATCCCAACACATATGCAATCTATTATTTTTAATAAGTCAGACAATAATAAGTGAGTCAAAGCTGGGAAACAGAATCACAGAGTGGTTGATGTTGGTAGGGAGCTCCAGAGGTCATGATGTCTAGAACTATTCAGAAGGCTGATAGCATTCTAAAATTTGCAAAGAAATTGATCAAATTTGCAATTTCTTTACCCAATTAATAGGTAAGTGGGTGAAAAGTCTCAACAAAAAAAGCTACTTACCTTCAGCTTTACTAAGCTCCAAAGCCAACTGCTCTCTGGCTTTGGTTTCCTCATTAAGACGTTCTTGTAGCTCTTCCTGATATTTGATAAATTCTGTGGCCTCTTGTTGCTTTTTGAAGGACTCTCGCACGAGTTCTGTCTGAGTAATTCTGGCATGTTCAAGCTACCACAGGAAAAAAATTACAGAAATTAGACAAACCAGATTTTCTGAGAAGTAACTTTTCTATCATTACTATTTAATTAATGTTTGCTTTACAGTGTGATGGGAAGTCTCACATAACCTCACTGGACATTCAATAAGACCTTTATTGAACACCCATTTGCAAAGTACAATATGAAGACTGACTTAGTACAAAAGTCTGTGCAAATAGGCTTTGTCAGTGTAGTAAGCTCCATGAGCCACCTGGCTAAATCCGTGTCTTTGTTCCGGTAATTCCTGATTTATGAGTTTACACTAGGTTCACCTTTATTTATGTATGAGTTTTGCACTGAACATGAGTCAGCTATCACCCCCCATAAAGTCAGAATGGCTAAAAAAACATTACATAAACCTGGCAGAAGTATTATTATAAATTGACACAAGTGGTGCTTCCTCTCTTTTTCTCCTTAACATGAGGACAAAAGAGAACAGTAGGAAAATGTGAATTTTGAATATATCACACTCTTCAACTAACAAGGCAGTAAAGTAATGCTTCTTCCAGCTGAGTCCACCTAGCAGAATTATTAAGGATTCTTTTTTTATTCTACTCAACTTGTCTGGTGGGTTAATATTTAACATGTACTAACACAGATGTAGCATGATCTCACGACGTCACTGTCCTAAAGTACTGGAAAACCTGGTCACGTGAAACTGCATACTTACTATCCAGTTCAGACATACACAAAGTGATAATTCCAAAACTGATTAAGAGTAGAATTAAAAAAGCAAAATAATGTGTAAAGAAGGAACAGTAATGTTAGAAGTTTTGATTACACAAAATGTTCCTCTAAGATAACAGCAAACTCAAGTCAATTACCAAAATCTCTACTTCTCAACTGTTAACATTGATAGCCTACATCCACCTCTACAAGTTGTCAGAGCTCAACTATTTCTTTGTGTGGCTTGTATTCAAAAGCAGGCAATTTATTTTGAAGAACAATCTCAGAAAATTATATAAGACACTTCCTGCTCCTCTTAGTTTTTTGGTTTTTTTACTTTATAGTATTCTGGATGTTGGCTGATATTTGGAAGACAGTAGTATCTATAGTTTCTACAAAATATTCTGTGACTCAATTTCTTAAAAAATAAAAGCTTTCTCACTAACTCCAGCTAAGTTCATGAGTATGATGAACTTGCTTTAAAAGCTCAGAAAAATCAGTTAAGAAATATTTAATAGAACACTGCACACAAAATTATCCACTTACATTTTGAAAAGATTGTCTGAAAAATCAGTACATTCTCTTTTATAATACTCTGATTTTAAATACTTGATTTCTCTTCTACAACATTCCTTTTTAGGTGGACATCATGAATATGTTCTTGTCAATTATTTATTCTGACAGGAGTTAAAGAAAGGTCTAAATAGTGCAGTTGACTATCTGCACTGGTTTGGGATATTTCAAAAAGTCAGAGTATTCTTACTTTATCCTTACATTTTGAAGTCCTTAATGAAAGACCCATTTTGGATAAAAGGGAAACATACGATAGGTTTACCCTACATAGACAACCATAAAAGTGGCCTACTGAAATGCATGATATATCCAACCAAAACTCAGAATAAAAATTATTCTCCAGCTTTTTTCAGTAAAGACAACTGAAGGTATTATTAAAAATATCACAGGGCAAAACCAAAAGGAAGTACAAACACCAACACTATTTTTTCAGATCAACAATTTCTCCCTGGGATCACTGGAAACAACGAGCCAGCTTGTGCTAGTTACTGTTACTAGTCAGTGCACCATAGCCATAAAGGAACAACTTTGACTGCAGTCCCTCCTGCAACATAAATTATTGTCCGTGAGAAAAATGTAATATAGTAAGTAACACTGAACTTAAAAAACAGAACTCAAATCTCTTGAATTTAACATATTTCTATGTCTGCTAAAATTGTTACAAATCATCAGAAATTTGTAGAATTAAATCTTTTTCAGTGCCCATTTAAAACTGACAAGGAAAAGAACCTGACAGGAGTACATAGTAACTTTAACAATAGAGACAAGTTTATAAAAATTTTCACTGCATTATCTTCTGTTTAAGCTTGTTTGAAATACAATTTCTTTTAAAAGCTTTTATACTTACTGAATAGGGAGGTGTAGGCAAGGAGATTTTAGAGACAACTTTTAAAATGTGCCCATTTTTTTTGTGGCTGAAGTGAAAAATTGAAGTATTTACAACTACAGAATTATTCTCATCCAAGTGTTCAGTGAAAGGAAAAGGATATGGTAAAGGCACACGAGATTCAACCTCATACGTGTCTTCTTCTTGCCCTTCAGTCCACAAACCACTATAGAGATTAGACGCCCAGTAGGAGCGGTAAGAATCCATTTCAGAAAGGATCGCTCGTGCTGTCTTCAGCCGTCCCACGGGTATTTCGCACTAGCTAGGCTGGCTTTGGACATTTCTGACAGGAATTTGTAACAGAACGTACATTTAACAGTCTGAAGACTCATATCAGCACAGTCGGTGACAAACCTATTCGGAATCCGCAGGAGGCCTCAGATCACATTTCAAGTAGAGTAACTCAGGGGTGGATTAATCCCAAAGAGAGAGAGGTACAGGAAAACTTTGCATGGTGACTCCTAGAACATCCATCTTAGAGAAGTTTCACATGAAAAAGCAACAGAAATCTTCCAACAGCAGCTGACAAGTAATTTCCAAGGCAAGGAAGCACAATGTTTGTTTTACCTGCACAGGAATGCTGCAGCAGACAAGCAAGCTAGCAAAACAGAAACTAAAAACGATTTTCCAACTTCGCTACGGCCAATGAAAGAAAAATAGAGTTATGTCATTATTTGCATTCATTCCTGTTCCTGGAGTTAATTCAACAGGAAGAACCTTCTCAAACCCTGCTAGTTTCAAGGCTTCCTGTATCTCCCAAGTGAAAGAGTTCAGGGAGTGGCCCAATTCATTTACCTATACATAACACCAGCAGGTGGAATTTGAATTAATACGCCCACTGTAGGCATTGTCTGAAGATTCAAACTGCACTTCAGGTCTGAAAGTGTGTGTACAAACAGGTCTCACATAGTTACTTTGAAGATTTTGCCAGGTTTCTCTTACTCTTTTAAGTTTACTTGAAGAGATGGATACATGTCTGCATGCACGACATGACTGATTAAGACAAAAGGTTAAAATCTCTTCTGTCTGTAACTAGTTTTAGATTATAAAATATTGCAGAGTAGAAAAAAAATAAAGTATTCTGAATACTTGAAAACAATTTTCAAGTCACCTGGAAGTGTTTGGTATATACCAGAACTGTATATAATCCGGTAAGCACACACAAGACAGTTGCTGGTATTGGCAAGGTCTCAGATACAGAGTTATGCAGGAAAAATAAACTTTCCTGATCAATTGACAATAAATAAAAATAGGCTGCTTGAGTGTTTTCACTGGTATCATGAAAAGCAAATACCGCAAAAGTATCAGTCAAAAAAGTAAAATAATTTAGGTCTACGTATACAACTACTGCATTTAAAGATCAGCAGCAAATGTTCAAAAAAATAAGCACTAAGTGGAATAAATAATTGACAATACTTTTAATAATCACAGAATGAATTCTTTGTTACTGTAAAACTTTGAAATTGCTTTTCTTTATCTGTATCATATACTCCTGAATGTGAG
This sequence comes from Scytalopus superciliaris, assembly GCA_013400415.1. NCBI lineage: Eukaryota > Metazoa > Chordata > Aves > Passeriformes > Rhinocryptidae > Scytalopus > Scytalopus superciliaris. Next base: position 230,856 of record VXBX01005595.1, read on the forward strand.
ATTTCCTACAAATGTTTAACTGTATTTTTTAAGAACTCCATATATTGAAGTATTTGCGTATCCTTCTTTGTTTTTATGGAATGCTAGACCTTAAGCTGAAAAAAGACCTCAAAAAGCCAGACATCTCTTCTGAACTGAACTCATGCTTAAAGGGGAAGAGAGTTGTTGCAGAATGAGTTTGCAAATAAATGCCACGTAAAAAGTGATTTATAAGATCCACAAGACTACCTGCTTTAGCTAAGTCTGACGTGGGTTTCATGAATTTGTATTTAAGTTACTTTTATCTTTTGTTAAGTCACAAATTAGTCTTTATAGTTTTATGCAAAAAAAGTAGAGTACCAACTTCACATTTGAAGAATTTTTCAAAAGCAAAAAATACTTTAAAAGCATTAGACAGTTAAAATGTCATAGTACTTTAATAATATTTTCTCCTTCTTTCCAGTAGTTATGATTTACCCCCTTTGCACCAAGAAACAAGAAAGCTATGAATTTTTAAGGAATAGCACTACCAGGTTAACTAATAGATCAGTCTGTAACATAAAACACACTGCAGCCTTTGAATTTTAGTCTCACACAGATTAAAGAGCTGACTCTAATGATGGAATTCCTCGAGAGAGTTTAATACTTTGCTATGTTCAAATTGAGTTGCACACAATCTGAAAGCAAAGCACACGATAAAAGCAGTGTGACTTGAACTGAGCTAGGTATATAGCTCCCATTTCAATGAATAAGGAAGTACTCCAGAGACCAACTGACATCCTACCAAACCACCCCAATAGCAAACTGCCTCTTTTTTGGATACTATTCATAAATCACATACCTCACATAAATACTGAAATGCAGTCTCCTTTTCTGATAGCAAAGTGGATGTATACTTAACCAGCCATGTTTAAACGATAGTTGCAAGAGACAGTAGGAGAGCTCCGCCTTTTTAGCCAGTCAGTTGACTAAAATGTTTTTCAAGGAAACTGAACACAGTTCCTCTTAACCTCCCTCTTCACAAGGGGCAGCTCAATGTGCTCTGACACCTCCTGTCTCATCTCGGGATTACAGTAGAATGCAGATGACCCATATGGGCAATGAAAGACTGCCCTAGATTGATAAACATGCCCAAATTCAGGCTTCTTCTGCAGATCAAAGCAGATTTCTAACAGGAAACTAAATTCATCCATAAGTCACGCTGGAGCAGTCATTTTTGGGCGTAGGCACCTGAAGTATTGTTTCAACTTTCAAAATAAGCCTATGTGTTTTAGGCTTATAAAAACACATTCACAAGAAAATGAAAGAAAGAAAATTAACTGAGACACAAAATTCAAAATTGAATCACCCTACCTGATCTGAAGTCTCACTGATAGCTTCCAGAAGCTTTTCAACAGCTGCTTGTAGTCGAGGACTAATATTCAGTATGAGCTCTTCATTTTCAGGATCTATTTCCATCCCACTTTCTGCAAGATGTTGGCCCAGTAGTCCCTCATCTGTTGCTCCTGACCACATGTTAATATCATCATCTCCCATGCTACTACCATGATATGAAGAACAGGGCTCTGGAAAAAAAACCAAACAGTTAGCTCTTCACACAGACTCCTAGTACTTCAAAATATGAAAAACTGTACATCTGAGTTGCACTTAGAGACACAAGTCAGAAAACAAATATTTGTCTTGGTCACAAAAACAGAAGGAGAAATATTGCATACTAAAACTCACATAAACAAGATAAATAATGTGTTAACTAAAAACAAGCAGAAGGGAAAGAGAAAAGGAGATACTAACAGAGAATATTTTAGACATACTTTCAATATGTGCTTGGGGCTGTGATGCTCATCTTCAAACCTTTGTTATTATCAGTAACCCCTATTACTTTGAATAACTTGCAATAATATTTGCAAGATTGCCTTTAAATTACAATCAGGTTAAAAAAAACCAAACAACCAAACCAGACTGTCAGTCCCTGTTTCCCCAACAACCAGTTATGTTATTGTGCAGTAAAACAAAACTGTTCAAGTCAGTGAATCAAATGCACAGACTCAAGTTAGTAAAAGGAAAAGTACACATTTAATTCCGGCAGCTCCTCAGGACAAACAGACAACAAAATTCACCACTGTTATTAGTGAACTGAAAATTTATTAAAATGGGTAGCTGAACAAATCAAGTACAGTGCAATGGGACTGTAACTGTCCCTACTGATGGATCACCTGGCACCTGCCTAATTCTCAATCTGCCTGAGGTCTGATTCAGTTTAGGATATTATCCATTCTTTCTGAAAAGCCAGACATGCAAAGTTTTCCTATGGTATTAAACTGATACTAATTAATCTAGAACACAGTAAATCTGTCATATTTAGAATTCAGGGCTGTATTTAAGCAAGGCAAGTGAAAGTCCTGAGATGCTTTAAAATCCTACTTTCAGTATGAAAGAACAACACAGTAGGCACATCAAGACAATAGAAACTATTCTTGATAATGTGTTTTAAAAATGAAGAAATGTTATGTCATTAGGCTGATAGATTTTTAATGTTGGAAATAAATGCTACTGTGGAAAGCTTTTTAAAATTATAGTTTATTTAAATGAAGTATATTTCTGAAATATATTAAAAGAAAATAAATATTTTGGTGTGGTGCTTTTTAAAAACAATTATGTGGTTTTGCTTATTACTTTCTCAAAAAAAAAAAAATCTTATTTTGGGACACAGTTGTATGACTAAATGAACTAAGAACAGTCAATACTCGGTAATCTTTGAATTCAAGTTCCGGGTTACTCCATGAATTGTGACTGCTGAACTAGAACAGTTTGTCTAGCTACAGAAATTGCAAAGAAACTGTAAGACATCAATCTTACAAATTGCATTTAAAAATGTAGTCAGTTTTGTTGCCCTTGCCTCTTAACCACACAAGCAAATATTAGTTATACAAGTACTCTTGTTGATGTTGTTTGAACCCAGCAAGAAAGTCAGATTCTGGCTTCAAGGTTTGTTGTTAGGATGGGTTTTTTTAACAAGCTGCAACATGATTAACCACTTGGTGTACTTATTATACTTTCATACCTCCAAATAGTCTGACAATACTATCTGCAGCCTTATATGTGACCCATACACAACAAACCAATTTATAGCGATTTTAAATGAGTAAAGTTTCACTTTGTTTACTTTTATAATTGCTAAGATTTTTTAAATGCAGACACATTTTGTATTTTTTTTTCCTTCTAGTTACATCACTACTGTTTCATATCTCCTTTTAGATGTGTGGGATATAATGTACAAACTGTTTTCACACTCCAAAGGGAAAAAACAGAAGCACACTCTATGCATGAATGGAACAAATAACCAGATGAATAGAATATACATTCACATGGCACCTTTCATCTACACAGGATTTCAAAGCACTTTGGAGTACTGCACTTTGGAACTTCAGTCATAAACTCCTGTAATGGAATCACAGTCATTTTTCTGCCAGCACACTATATATTTTCAGTGGGTTTGTAGAGCATAAAAGCTTTCTCATAACACCATAATATTCCACCACCCCCCTGCAGTAAGAGGAAGGTTGCAAAATTAACAATTTCACATTTGTTATTCAATGGCATTTTGATTTCTCACCACCCAAATTTGGGCTGGCTTTGGGTGTCTCAAAATATCAATAATGATGGAGAAGCTTTAATATCCTCAGAGTAGAAAGGACCTTCATTTAAAATGAACAGCCAGCAGCATGAGTATTTCCAAATGCTGTGCCAAAGTACTGGTTAAAGACTGAATTGAAAAAAAAAAACATACTCCCTACTGAGCCACCGACAAACTTACTGCAACAACTGGTGCTCTTTGGAGGCCACCCATCTTAAGTACTGACCAGGAAAGACCCTGCTTAGCTTCAGAGATCTCACAAAATAAAAGCCCACAGTACAATGGCACAGCTATAAACAAGATAAAACAATAATATATTAGTTATTGCACAATCTAATTCTTTCCTGACGGAGTAAAAATTGTCTAGGTAATGTTCCTGTTTCCCCTCTCAGGTTTAACCCATAATTCATCCCCTGTAACCCTTCTATTTCAGTAAATTATTTGCTTGAGAGGTACCATCTGAGTTGGGCAATGACAACTGTGTGTCAAATACAAAAATATAAGTTATACAAAATGGCTGCAGAAATGTGCAGTTGGTTGCAAAATCATGTGAATTTCAGCATGTCTGGAAACCTTTAGAGAAAAAAACTTAAACACATTGATGCCTGCCCAGAATGTAATCTTTTAAAAGCTAGAATATATCTCTTACATTGATAATGTCTTATTAATTATCTCACAGTTATTATTAATACAATTATTCCTTCTTGCCAGTGACCAGAACAGTATCAACAGGCCTTCAAGAACTCATAACAAGACTATAAACTCCTGTTCTGCTTATGACAGTTCTTTTATAATTCGCTTCCTTTTCTTCTGGATAAATATAAAATCAAATCAATGTTAAAATGTAATTTCTATATGAACTATCTGAGAACAAAACATCATAATTTAACTGGAACATAACTATAAAAAATGAGGAAAACAGAAGATAGCTGTCACCTAAAGTATAATCTGACACATGGAAAGTTTATCTCAAAGATGAGAAAGGAAAACCAAAAAGTATCAGATGCACAAAAAACTTTTAACAATTCCATTTATACTGTGGGATTGGCAATTCAGATAGAAAAAGAAATGGCAAATGACAAATGTTGACCCCCATATTGTGATTCCTACAAAGTGGCACTTAAGAGCACGAGTTCACATTAAATGTCTTCCTAACTGCAAGGTGAAAGTCTCTGTATCTTTCTCCCCTCAAAATGGTCTTAGCACACAGCACCTTAGTACACCATCTTTCCAGAAGATTTCCAGTGGTGGAAGCAAGAAGTAGAAATGTTGTCCAGTCTCATTAACCACCCCTGGCAGGTAAATGTCTAATCTCCATTTTGTTCATCCTTATAACACTATTCAATCTCCCACTCCAACAGAACCGAAACCAAATTCTCTGTCCTCCAAGTAAAACTGTCACCTCTTTGTGTAAACTCTCTCCTTGCAACAGAACCACCCCCCTTCCAAAACACACCAAAAACAAAGAAACAAAGGTTCATATTGTTTCCTTTGCCATGGAGATTGCAGTTCAGCACGTCAGATGTCATGGCCCAGTAGATCTTAAGAAAAGCACTTAATTATTCAGTGCTTACTCATAAGTTTCAACTACAGAAGTTGTTTATGAGCTCTCAACCAACATTTATGAAACAATACATATTCAGCATCATGTAGAGCAAATATCTCAGTTTACTTCTGGAATTCCTCTGAGGAATTAAGTTTAGGGGTTACAGGCTGAAAACCAAAAACCATTTTGTGGCAGTTCAGCGTATAAAGCTGTTTACTACCTTGTTCCTGGTACCAAGGAACTCAGAAAGTAGGCAAGAGGGTTGAATGCTCAAAGAATGCCATAAGTGCACAGGCTTCTATATTACTGCAGTCTCTGTATCCAAGGTGCAACAGACGGAGGAGAACAGCCTGAAAGGCTTTTGCGTGATGATTCCTGACCCACATCTCCAGAAGTAATTAACTCACCAGAATACTTTGCACAAATGCTGTTCACTTCAAATTATATTTTATGACTGAAATTTGAACTTTGCTTTTCTGGAAATAAAATCCTGTGCTTGCTGATAACCAAGGCAAGGTCCCAGATAAACCTCTACATGCTATACAAATCAGGTGTGGTTATAAGGATGTGCCCTTAATGGTTCAGCTTTTAAAAATGCTGAAACTCAGCGAAATCAGCAAGCTGAGTTCTGCTCATCAATAAACATGGATTATGTTTGGAAGGTCAGAGAGAATTCACTCTAAGAAACACAATATTTTACTATTAGATTTTTATTGGTATGATTTTATTTTTATAGATTTCCAAACTAATTAAAAAGGAAGATCTGTTTGGCTATGTATTAAAAAACACAGTAACAGACACAGGTTAAAAAAACCTAGTGTCTGCCTATTTCTTACTTCCATAAAACAATGGGGGAAAAAATGTTAAAAAGTTATTTCCTCTCAGGCCATTTAGCGTTAATATAGGAAATAAGGAACATCAGTCCCATTGCTGAAAACACTAACAGAATTTGTTAATTCCACCTGAAGAAGGATCAGATACTTTAGCTGATGCAATAGTAAAACTACTATTACAGCTATCTAATCCCAGTGGCAGCAAGGATGATGCTGTATCATTTTGAAAGAAAAAAAAGGAGAACAGTGAATACAATCCCAAAAGTGTATTATGAACTACACATTCACCCATTATAGCTACCGTAAGCTTGGATCTTTAAATTTCTCAATGGAAACATAAAAAAGGATACTGGAATAAACAGCTGCTATGTGGACAGCTCAATGCCACTCTGTACCAAGGTGGGACATTACAGTAACAAACACACTGCTTTGTTACAGAATAGTGAAATCTCACATACCTCTTCAAAAATACACTAGTAGCTAACACAAGAGTTAAAACAGTCAACCTTCATCAGTAGCAGAATGGAATACAGTTCTCTTCTACTTAGAGTACTCTTTCATCAGAAGACTTAACAAGAAATTAACAATTCATTTCAATTACAGGGTCCCCTTTTGTGTTTACACAGTAGCATTATGAAAGCCAGGAATAAGTCAAAATACCAAGTAAAAGTACTTTCTAACTGTGTTTTCTACATACATGCAATGCAAGTAACCCATATTAAGAACTGTTAATGGCAATAATTAGTGAAACATACAAGTACATATGTTGCTGTGCAGGAGCAGGCACTTAACAAGAGTAGTGAAGGGCAACAATCCCATATTAGCACTTTGTACATGCAGCTATGTATACATTACCCGAGAAAGGGAAGCAATATTCTCAGTAAATGAGAATGAGGGAGAAAAGCAACAGTACAGTTTTCTTTGAATGGGCATGATGTAAGTGTGAAAGCACCAGGTACATCAGTTACATCACACATGTAACTGTGACAATCACTGCCTTCATAACCAGAATGTGTTTTTATCTCTGAGCAAAGTATTTTGTGAAAATCACACCACCTCAGACTGTACAAAGGAACACAATATTTCTAAACTGCTGCTTTTAACATAGAAAACTTACTTAAAGTAGAGTTTACATAAAATGTAAGACTACCTCAGAAAAGAAAAGGAGGTAGCGGTAAACTTTGAGCCTGGTCATTGTTCCTTTTACCATTTGGTTAGGAGACTGCACAGAAAATAGTTGCTAGTGAATGAACATAGTTTTAACCACTTTAACATAAGCATACTCTATTCATTTCCTACCCCAAAGTAACATGCAAGAATACTTAATTTTGAAAAAAGTGATTCCTTCAACTATAGTCAGTAGCAAATGTTCTCAATTTTTCAGGTCTCAAGGACAAGTATCAAAAATTAAATCCAGAAGCTTAGTTATCCAACCTACTACCTGGGGGAAAAGGCAAAGCCTCAAAAGCCTGAATTTTCAAAAGGTAATTTTCCTCACAACTAAATACAGTGAAATGCGCAAAAACCAAAAGTTACAGGGTTGGGGTTTTTAAAATGAAACAGCAGTGCAAACATAAAAGTGCCATTAACTTGAAAAATGCACAGATTTTTAGACTAAAACTTTTCACATTTCACCACAGATCATCTTGTGAGTAATCAACTTAAAGAGATGTAACTGTGCTACAAATTCATACAACCTTTATTAATTTGGTCCAAGGCTTAATGTGACCTGTATTTAAAGCCACCAGGAATTAATAATATGCAATAATCCCCATTTTGAATGAAAGAGGTGAAGTTCACCTTCATTTACCAGCTACATTATTACCCTGTAGTAGATACTTTCTCAATAACGTAATGTAGTAATTGACTTTCATTTCTTTTTCTCATTCCCAGTAGTTAAAATTCCAGTCAAATCAGATGTATAATGTGTTTCATGCTAACTGATCTGTTGCATATTGCCTCCTCACATGANCCCATGCCAGCTGGCCTCAGTGACCAGCAACATACCTACACACATTAAATATACCAGTGGAGATACAGCCTTCAACACTAGTTCCCATTCCCTGTATATCCAGAGGAAGGCGTGAAATTGGTGGAAGATGCCATGGAGCTATGTTTCATTTTCTTCTGTTTGCCTCCTTCAACAGGAACATATTTACTTTTGTATTTCTCTATCACTTTTCAGTTCTGTTGCAGGCTTTGCAACAGGACTCTAGACACGAGTCGTAACTGGCTTGGTGCACAACCCAGGCAACTTCCAATACGTCTCTTAAGCAGCGACATCAAATGCATTCAAATGACAATTAAGGTTTGTATTTTTTAAAAAAGTTGGTTAAAAATGTCAAAACTAAGGATTTTTAAATTTTTAACTAACGTATGTAACTGATACTTCTTATGAAATACAAAACCATACAACCAGTACCTTTTTCATATCCCACACGGATACAGGGTTTTATTGACTCCTCTGTCTCTGCGTCCCATCCAGCAGGTTTGGATGGCTGGACTTTCCCAGATCGATCCAATAACCCAAGAACGTGTTGACCAATTGTTTCCTCCACTGCCACAGTTGTCTTCACAACTTCTAATAGAATCTTCACGAGTTTTTCATTAGCCTTCTGAAAAACATGCCTGCAGAACAGAAACTAATCAGTCCTTCGATTTTTCTCTGATTTCAAAGTGGGTTTTATCCCTTATACACCCTTGCAAGTAGAAAAGTTTTGCCCTTGAAACAATAAAATCAAGATTTCTTTTTTAAGACTAAACCGCATATCGTATAAATATTAAATATACATTTGTGTTCAATGTCAGTTCTTTACACAAAATATGCAAAAAATATTTATCAATATTTTTACTTTTATCTCAATGTTTTATCTAGTTATTCTTTATAAGCAGAGGTCTACTTTTGCCTCATATTCATTTAAAAGTTAATTTTTTCTCCAAGTGACAATTAAGAAGATTGTTCCTCTACACAGATCAAAAAAGTTACAGAATAGTCCAATAGGATTATCAAATACAACAAGCATATTCATATAAACTAATTTCACATACATACACTGTGTATACAAACGTGTGTATAAATGCTGTTTATGACTTTATATGTGTGTAGTATGAAAAACATAGTAAAATAGGGTAACATTTGTCTTGTCCTCTATGCCATTATACCATTATGCTTTCTAAAAAATAAGGCACTGTGTAACCTAAAGTATGTAAACTTAAAAATATGATTATCTAGAACAAAAGATGCCCATTATCATCAGTCAGAAGAAAGCTTATAAATGTTATTAACAGCAAGAAAATTATTATCAAAATTGATACAAAAATAATGCTTTCTTATCAGTTCTAGGCACCTTTCTTTAGAAAGAAGAGTTGCAGGTGTTTCATCAGGCTTTCTTCCCCCGTCTTCATGCTCAAAGATCTGCTCTCTCCCGTTTTGGTTTTCATTTTCATTCTGAGAAAGTTTTGGCAGAGGGAGAGAAGACAAAAAGGACAGAAATCCTATCATGTCAGAATCAACATATTCTTCTTTTGTGCAGTAGAATATGAAATTTAAAACGTAAATTAGTTGTGGGGTTTTTTTTAATAAACTTCTGCACCAAATTACAAATCAAGAAATACTCTTCCGATGCGGAAGAATTAACTAAAACAAACCAGGAAAGCCAAGGAAGGGCCAATTAGAAATAACTTTGTTACACTGATAAAGCAGTTGTTGTATTTTCTGTTGGCGTTGCTATAGCAATATGAAAATGAGAGTTTATCTGATCAAAGAGCTGTAGGAATAATCCCCACTTTCAAGCTGTTCAATTAGCTTCTGCTTACCTGAAGTAAAAAACCTATGTCTACAAATACCACCTCTTGAATCTTAAGTCTGCTCTTTTGCAGCAATACCCAATATCTTTTAGAAAAATATATTACATAAAAAGAGTAGTAGCAAAAAGGAATCTTAATGGTGTCACATGTCAGAGCTGCCAACAAAGTCAAAGTCCATATTTACCTCTGTCTGCGTGCTGTTGTTCTGTAACTCACAAAACAGCCTCTCCTTTCCAGGTGCAGAATGTTGTTTTAATGATTCCAGTTCTTCTAAAAGCATTCTCTCTCGCTCTGCAACCAGGCTGTCATTCTCCATTGAGACATGCTATAGAAAGAGGAGTTATAGAGGAACACACAATTTTTTAAGCTTCTGAGTATAGTGAGTCCTGTCACTTCTAATTTTTTACATATTTTGCACAATGACATTTCAGTCCACCTCTTTAAATCATTACAAATACACTGAAAGGTTTCTAGAATGGAATACAGCCAGTAAATACTTAAACCTTCTTCAAATTTTTATACCACTTTTATGCTCTTTAGGAAACACAAAGGCCATAATGCAAACTGGAAAGAATGTCTGGATATTACACACTGTAATACATTTTGCACAAGAAAAAGAGGAGAACAACTTATTTTTATTAAAAAACTACACACACACTGCCTTTTAGAAGAGCTAAAAGACATGTATGTACATGATATTATTTTTGAAGATGTAATAATTAATAAGTTTTACAAGCACACCTACTGCAGGCTTTGGATAGATACTGAGTGAGGGCAAGTTAAGCTTATTTTTAAGCTTTTTAAGCTTTTAGAAAATACTTTGCCTTCTGGCAAAGAAACACTGATGTTTGCCATCAAACCCCATAGATTTTGTTTCATTCTAGAAGTGGCAAAGACTTATCTCCCAGAAAGGGGGGAAAAAAAAAAAGCCAAAACACATTATTGCAGGAAGCCACTGGTAGTGTTCAAGGGGAAATGAGGAAAAGTGAAGAATTTTATAGTATTTCTAGCCATGGCTGGTGGTTTCACTGATGTAAATGGCTGCTAGCCTGCAGCCTGCACAGGGTCATGTACTTGGAAGGTGGCATATTTGACAATGCATCTGCACTCACTCTCTCTTCTGGCTGCTGTGCAGCACTGCAGGTTTTCTCCAGGTTTACACAAGTCTAAACTGATTCATCTTAGATGGAGTTTTGATTAAAGAAATACATCTTTTATAAATATATGCATACATGTATTTATATACACACAGACAAACGTATGCACACAGGTGCGTATGCATGCACATAGTAAATATGTGCATTTATCTCAATAACTATATATAGAGATTTAAAACTACAAATAAATGTAAATCTGCCTGGTGATGCTCCTTTGTTAACTCATGTTAACTCACTGAGTCAAACTTCATATTACCTCAGCTAGTTGCACTTTAAGACTCTCGAGTTCTGCTAGGAGTTGATCTTGATTTTCTTTCTGACGTTCCATTTGCTGCATGTGCCCCTGCCTCAGTAATTCCGTTGCCTGTTGGTGTTCCTGATACTGCCGCACTAGCTCCTGCCGCATGTCTTCCAAACGCTCCTCGTATAACAACAGCTGACTTGATGTTTCTGTGTCTGGTGCTGTCATCCCAATGTAGTGCTGAAATATTGGAACAATTTTAGCATTTTATGATCAACAACCATTTTCTAGTAGATATTTAAATAAATTTTAGAAAATACTTCACAAGTTTAAGTAGTTACCATGAACCCCCACGACATGTTTGTAAAAGGCTAAATATAAGCTTTATGTATTACTTTTGTTATTTTTGTTCAGTTAATAGCCTTTACCACAAGGGCCTCAAACTGTTTAGGCAGTATTATTAAGCTGTTCCTTGTACAAAACACTAGAATGCAACCTAGCTTACAAAAAGTTTTTAAACCACTTATTGCCTGCAATACAGTTTTATCCATGAAATTAATTACCCATTTTCATGTGAACAGTGCCATATTCCTTTCCTCAGTCATAGCACACAGGAAAGAAGGGTAGATAATTTAAATTTGAAGTTTTCAACCTAAGGAAAATATTTAAATGGAGTTTTCATCCTAATTTATTTCTTTGCAGTTTTCTCATTGAAATGGACTGTACACCCATTGGAAAAATGATTCAGACATGTTACACATTGTCAATTCTCTTTCTGGTTCTTTTTTTAACACTTACCGATGTTTCTTCTGCTGTAAGACCTTTGGCATGGGAAAAAAGTTCTTCAGAAGTCACTGATTTATGTGTGGTTTGTCCTAATATGCCACCAGGGTCGCTATTAGAATGAAGCTGTTCTCCAAGTGAGTTGATCTTTCCAGACTCTTCATTGAGTTCCTTGCAAAGAGATTTCAATCCTTCTTCATGCTTACTGCCTTTTTCGATTGCTTTTCTAAGAGGGCTGTCAACCTCTCCTTCACCATGTTGCTTTTTAATTTCAAAATGTGTTCCCTCTTGATGTACAGTCTGTGTTGGTGCTTCTTCTTCCTTCTGCCTAGCAGTTCCTGACAATTCGGTCTGTTTGGCAAATGCTACACTCATTGACACAATTACCTGAATAAATCAGTGAAGTCTGTATTAGTTTATGTGTCACAGCATCTCCTACTGCTGAAGACATCTCACTGATGATCACTAATAATATAAACGTAAGTACTGGAAGTTCTGAACTATGATTGTATTCTTTTTCCAGAGGAAAAGAGAAAGGTAAAAGAACAGAGACATCTTGTCAAGCTCATAAACAGCCACATCCTAAAACACAGACATGATGTATTTAAGGTAGTTTAAAAAAAAGATGATGTTATTTTTGGTTACAATAGGTTATTTAGGACAGAATTATCAGGTTATTCTTAAAAAAGATCCTATTACGCAATTTTGAAAAGTCCTGGCATATTGACATAAGAGCAGCTGTGTTAAATTTTCTATATCTAACCAAGCATCTTTTGTAAAAGTTTGACTGACATGGAATTTTTGGCTGTATAAAGAAAGCAGTGCCATGTGCTTGATACTCAGCACAGGAATTTTACTTGACTAGAAAGAAACTGCTGGCATTAACTAGCTGCAGTTGCAGTTACAACAGGCTGGTAACTTTTGTATTGCTAAGTATCTCCTAATTCAAATAAACTCATTTTCCAACCATGTGAGAAATTCTTTTCTAGATTTAGAATACAGTCATTTATAGCACAAGATACAAAAAGTGTGAAAAAAATAGTATAATAAATACAGAAGTGTTACACTTGAAAACACCTAACTCTTCCTTTCTAGAAAATGTGTTTGTCTTTTGAACTTAAAACAGCTACTAACAAAACACAACAACCAGTCATGTACTTTGTTTCCCCATAAATAAGGGTTTTCTTGGCAGCAGATAAGAAAAATGGAACTTTTACTCCAGCAATGTGGATTCCTTAAGTTAATGTCATCACCCTGTGCTAGCTGTAACATTCTTCTTAGCTCTGACTGCAAACCTTTTTAATAAGTTTCCCTCTTTTTCTTCCCAGTCTTTAAGTTATGTTAATTTGAATTCTTATTTAGACCATGAATAATGAAAGCACAGATAATTTTTCATTCTGCAAAGTGAAAACTTCTTTACAAGTCATAAAGTAAGTAAAGCCACAAACGAATTAATATACTCTACCCATAAAAATCTTGATTTTACTTCTCATATTTTAGAGAAAGTCACTGGATCCAAAGGAAAAAAAGAAGTATTTTACATATTTTATTGTGCATTTCAATATATTGTGATCAGAAAATAGGACAGCGTGAAATCGTCAAGCATAAAATCTTTTGAACTGACCAGCTGCTAAGCCTTCATTAGCAAGAAATTAACTTGCTAAGCCTCTGTATTTTCTAAACAAATTCTAGCATGGAACATGGTCCCATCTTGTGTATCCTCTCTGAAGTTTTATAGCAAAACATTACCACCACACCCCACAGGAAGAGAAATTATGAGTTAGGAATAGGACAGACAGCTAAAAAACCTCAAAATTGTTTCAGAATTGTTTTTCTTACTTTCCCATTCAGAATTCAAATTGTAAATAAATTGTAAATAAATAAAATTGTAAATAAATAATACCAAAGTTAGCATATGCTATTGGAACTGTCTGAATTGTCAGAAATGGCAACTGAAAATGACAGTATTTTTAAAACATATTTTAAAGTAATAAATTAAAAATAATACCTTTGCTACTTCTTCCTCTAATCTTTCTTGGTACTGCTTTTCTAGTAATTGAACAACATCAAGATCATTTCGCATTTCAATCTCCCTGACAAGCTGTAAGAAAAACAAGCTGTAAGAAATCTCAATCACGTATTTGTGATTTTATTTCATTAATTTCAAGTTTCAATCTGACATTTCTTTTCTCCATCAGATTTTCTTCATTTCATACAAATCACATAATTTTGTACCACAATACAGAACCAGCTAAAAGACTTTGCCTTGTTTTTGCTTCAAAATAAATTTTAAAAGTTGAGTTTTCAGCAACTCTTTCCAGTGCGATATGAATTTTTAAATGCAGTGAAACCAGGCCAGAAAGCACAGCATCACAATATAAGACAGCAGCACTATTTTGCAAAATGCAGAATTTTTGAGCCCAGTTTCCAGCACTATTAGGGGAGGAATACATGGGCTATTTTCCATTTGCATTTTTCACTTAAATTCTTTGAGATTACCTTTTCAAAATTTCTCCTAAACTGTGCAGCCTATACTTCAGAAGTACCAGGATTTCACTTTAATTGCTCTTCTTTCATAACTAGTGTTTAAAGAAAAGTCACAATATTTTAAAGATTCCTGAAGAAATCCCAGAATTTGAACACTAATTCTCTTCCAGTTTAGTAAGAAGCAGCACAACATTTAAATCTTTTTTCTCTAAGACGGACTAATAGTATAGCATAGTACTATGAAAATAACTACTTTAATACTGCCAAATAATAGTCTATATTTCAATTTCACCTTAGAATCCAAATCATCTAAAATTTATCAACCATATGTATATTAGCTGTCAACTGATTTATACAATACCTCCAGTGCTTTATCTGTTCTTTTCTGATGAAGATTTTCCACGCACTTTATTTTCCTGATGACTTCTATCTTTCTTTCCGAACCTATGGGTACTCTAAAAAGGTAAAAAAAGCAGAGAATCGAAATCATAATTTAAAAAACAAACAAAAAAAAAAAAAAATCAGTATTTGATGGCCTATGATTTGGTGAAAATCAGAATGTGTTAAGTGGACTTAAACTTCACCACAAACTTTATTGCTATATATCATTCTAGAAAGTCATTAATTTCAGGTAACTATGTCTACACAAAACATCTTTAGATGTATAGAGCCTGGAGTTTTGACGGTTAAATGTGGTCAGTTGAGATGAAGCTTTGAAATTACTGCTATAAAGCTCATATATATGAAATTACATTTATACATTATTCCAATTATCAAATCTTCCTCTATAATTCTAAATGTGGCACTACTTAATTTGCAATGTTTATGTCATTTCCTTGCAAGGCTCTTAAAAACTCTTAAAGAAACACCACAGAGGAGCAATGTGTTTATACAGAATTTCTCAAATTTTGAAGCAAAACACATAGCTTTGCAGGAATGATTATTTGAAACATTTTTTGTATGAAGTGCAAAGTTATGAGCATTAAAATCTGATGAATACCTTGTGTGGTCAGAGGATACCCCAGCACTCTGAAGCTTATCCTGCAGATGGACAATCTCTGTGGTGTACCTCTCTTCACTTTCTTTCAGCTGCTGCTGGAAATAGGACCGGAGGTGTTCCAGTTCTTGAGCATGCTGTTCCTCAAGTTGGTTTTTAAGGTTCCCTATCTCCTTGGAACAGTACTCTTGAATTGTAGGATCTACACGTAGGTTATTTGAAGGAGGAGTGAGGAGGAAAGAAATTACATTGCATTAACTTCCTCACAAGTATTTAGCAGTGATGGACTGAATAATTATTCTAGTTAAAAAAAAAAAAATTCTTATATCCTATCAACTACTTTTCCACTACAAAAAAATAGTATTATCTTCCATTTTGCAAAATTATATTTGATATCAGTAATGGAACTTTAATTATGGAACACTGAAGAAGACTAAACCAAAACTGTTCACAAAATATAATTCTGAAATATTTTAGAGAATGAAGAAAACCAAAGTATCATACTCCAAAATTTGCAACAATCTCTTACGTACTTCAAGCTGCAGTAAGCTATACATCAGTCAAAACTGAAAGCCATTATCTCTTTTCTCTCTCTGAAAATAGATTAAAAACAGAAGAGGTATCTTTTTACCCATTAGACTCTGTGAAGGAATCTGCAGACTTTCCCTTCTTGTTTTCAGATGGATAGGTTCCTCTTCTTTCCTCCTTTCTGAAGAAGATAGCCATGGTTCTTTGACCTAAAGAATAAATGCAATTAACATCAGTTTGTTTAGCAGTAACACAAATATATTAACTGCAATTATAAACATATAAGGAAGGTCGGTGGCCAAGAATGAGAAAGTGTAACTAGTAAAACACTGTTTCATTTAACAGTCTGAGTGACCAAGTACACATTTATAGCTATTTAATCAGCCCATGCAGAATATCCACTGTAAATCTCAAACTCCTCTCTTTGGATATAAACTGTTAAGTCATAATACCTCTGACTCCAAAAGCACTGTATTTCCTCTCCAAGAAGGAGAGGAAGACAATAATACCCTCCTCTCAGGCCCAAGATGCAGTTTTCACATACAAATACTTTTTTGTCCATGTATATCCATGAATATATGTGACCTGCAATCATCTCTAGATATAACTGGCTAGTGTTCTGTATTTAATGCATGGAAGTATCTAATGCAAATTTTACTGATAGCATTTGTCTTTAGGGATCCCAGGCCCCTGAGATGACTGTAAGTTTGAAGAAAGGAAGGCAAACTTAGTGGAGGAGGATCAGATTAGGGAACAAACTGGACATGAAACAATTTGGTGGCGCTTGATGGGATACACCAAGAAGTGCTGAGGAAGCTGGTTCATATTATTGTGAGGACATTCTCAATTATCTTTCAAAGGTTACAGTGACTGAGGGAGAACTTTGAGGACGAGACAAAAGCACTACTACCATCAAGAAGAGACAGAAGGGAGATTTGAAGAATTACAGTCAAGTCCACCTCACTTTGATCTCTGGGACAGTGACAGAGCAAATAATCCTGAAAATGAATTCCAAACACATGAAGCTGAGAAGATACTCCTTCTGGGAGTAGTCACTATGGATTTATAAAGGGGAAATCATACCTGACCAACCTTCAACACCACCTCCCATCTTAAGCCTGTAGACAAACGGATGAAAAATGTGGATGTTGAGACTAACTGAAAACTGGTTCAGCTGCTGGGCTCAGAAGGTTGTGATTGGTGGCACAAAGTCCAGATGGGAGTAAATAACTAATGGTGTACCTACTGGGTCAATATCAGAACCAATACTATATAACCTTTTCATTAAGATCCTGGATGACTGAACAACAGTAGAACCTCAGCAGGTTTGCCAACCACACAAAACTGGAAGGAGTGGTTGATAAAAAGTGGTTTTGATGCTCTTTCAAGAGACCTGAACAGACTAGAGAAATGGGCTGAGAGGAGCTCATGAAGTTCAACAAAGGCAAATACCAAGTCCTGTAACCTAGAACAGAACAGCCCTGTGCACCAGTATATGCAGAGGACTGACTGGGTAGAATGCAGCTTTGCAGAAGAGGTCCTAAGGGCCTTGGTGGCCACTAAGTCAAACAAGAACCAGTAACGTGCCGTTACAACAACAGACCAAGAGCCTCTTGGGCTGCATTAGGAAGAGGGTTTGCCGTCAGGCTGAGGGAGGTGATCCTTCATCTCCACTCAGCACTGGTGAGACACAACACATCTGGAGTGCTGGGTCCAGCACTGCACTCCCAGTATCAGAGAGAAATGGACATACTGGCATGAGTTCAGCCATGAGTTACAAAGGAGATGGGAGGCTTGGGTCACTTGTCTTACAAGAAGAGGTTGAAAGAGCTGGGAATATATAACCTGAAGAAGACAAAGTTGCCCACAGGGCTTGTGGGGTCTCCAAATTTGGCTGGACACAGTCCGAGGCAACCTGTCCTAGCTGGCACTGCTTTGGGCAAGGAGTTGGATTAGATTAACTCCAGAGGTGTCTCCTCACCTCAGCCATTCCACAATTCTGTGACATGGGCAGCAGCTTTCTCCATTTTAGCAAATCTTTGCCTTGCTCTACTGCTCAACCAGGATACATAAACACAATTTTGAACACATTCCTCACTAATCCAGAAGGTCAAGGGAGGTGATTTTCCTGCTCTGCTCTGCACCGGTGTGGCCTCACCTTGAACACTGCAGTTTTGATCAGCTCAGTGTAAGAAAAATATTAAGCTGTTAGAGAGCATCCAAAAGAGGGCCATAAAGATGGTGAAGGTTCTTGAGGGGAAGCTGTGTGAGGAGTAGCTGAGGTCACTTGGTGTGTTCAGCCTGGAGAAGAGTAGACTGAGGGGAGACCTCACTGCAGTTGCAACTTCCTCGTGAAGGGAAGTGGTGGGGCAGGCACTTATCTCTTCCCTGTGGTGACCAGTGACAGGACCCAAGAGAATGGCCTGAAGTTGTGTCAGGGGAGGTTTAGGTTGGACATTGGAAAAAAGTTCTTCACCCAGAAGGTGGCTGGGCACTGAACAGACTTCCCAGGGACATGGTCACAGCACCAAGCCTGGAAAAGCTCAAGAAGCACTTGGATAATAATCTCAGGCACATGGTGTGACTCTTGGGAATGGGTACACAGCCTGCAGTTGGACTCAATGATCCATGTGGGTCCCTTCCAACTCAGCATACTCTGTGATTCTGTAATTCATGCAGCAGGGAAAATTCAAACACTCATATACTCATATGTTATAAAAGTTTACCTGTTTACAATCCTTCATGAGCTGTGTTTGAAGTGCTTTCAGCCTGCTGTATTCTTCCATTATCTTGTGTAGAAGTGCATCCATACGTTCTTGCACAGTTAAATTACATAAAGAACCAGGGACTTTAAAAAGAGAAAACCAACATTTTACCATAAATTTTAATACAGATGATTTGTTCACAAGTTTTCCCCTGAAGAACTATCTGATAAACATTATACATTATTAAAAGAAGTGAACGGCCTTCCAGATTTTAGATGCATTTTATATGTTTTGTAATATCTGTATGCTTTTTATAGAGCTGCTAGGTTCTACAAAAGGAGGAAGAGAAAAACTCCTAACAATTTTTTTTCACCCATTTCCACTATAATGAAAACAGTGTAAGAAGATATCTATAAAAAAAGAGAGCAGTTCAGAATAACAATGAAATCTGCAAAGCATCTATTTAAGCACATTGAAGTAGCATGTGAACAACTAATGGCAAAATTGCCAGACTGAAATACTTGAAATCAGTACTTTTAACCAGCACAACAGTACAGTGACATTACCTTGAGCTTGACCTCTGTGTATTGGTAATTCTACACTCAGTTTTTCTTTCACAGCAGCAGGTCTACTGCAAATTTCCTGTTCCCTGTCACCAACCTCTACAGCAGCTGAAGAATGTTCATTCTGATTGCCACACAGAACCTGTACAACAAATGAAACAAAGAACAAGGTAAAGAATTTATCAACCACAATTCACAAAAAGTAGGAAAAACAGTGGGAGGAAAGTAGTATCTTGTGAGTATTAACTTCTGGGAAAATGATGGCATAGATGCTCTGTTGTATTGTAAGAATCTAGACAATCTTTAAAATTCCTGATAAAAGAAACAGATATGAAAAGACTTTTCAGCTAAAACATAATGTATACATTTTCAAATCATTATTTAATTTCGAACTGCCAAGTATTAAAATCTTGCAAAGAAAGGCCTCCTTTATTAATGCAGAAAGCAAATTTACATTGCAAATGTCTCATTTTTGTAAGCTGCAATTTTACTTGGAGGAAGAATTCCCTATGGCAGAAATTTGTATCGTTTTAGAGATTACAGCTCCTCTTGTTCTTTAAGTGCTGAACAAATTGGATAAAAGGGTATGGCATAAGAAAAGCAAGTCACGAACAGAATGTCTCATGTTTTTGGTGCTATGTGGTCAACAGAACAGTTTCCATATTCAGAATAAGCAGGGAAATAGAAGATTTACCCATATGATTTCTGAAGATAAATGATACTTGAAAAGAAACTACTTGCTCAGACCACACAGTGGAATTCTTTATTTAAAAATTTCAGATGCAACAGGCACCAAATTCAACTTACAGAAGTAAAATCATAGTTTCTCCAAAAGCTCAACATGGAATCACAGAGATCAGGAGCATTTTTCAGAGCTGTGAAACAATTAATGCCAAAGATTCTCATTCAGCTGCTACTTTCTGTGAACTATCACAGAGTCCTACTTAATCTCTCCTATGCTGGATCTCAAGTAAAAAAGTGCTGCTATCCACTTTCCAAGATATGGCAAAATAATACTATTGGTAACTGATACTAGAATAGAGTAAAAATAAGCTTAAATTGCTGACTATAGTATTTAGTTACTGAAAACAATATTGACAGCAATTTTGTTGTATTTTGAGATGCTTTTAAGTGTTTGAAAGATATGATGCAGCTTAGAAAGAAATTACTATCTTATTGCAGATATGAGAGGTGTGCATCAGTATGTGTGTGACATTAGACTGTCAAAAACATAGCCAGAGACATAGAGAAAGGAAAAAAATACTTCCAAACTAGTAGAGATGAGACAAACGTTAATTAGAAGATTAAGACTAGGTACAAGACAAAAGAATTGCCCAGGCAAGGATAAAAGCCAGTTTAGGGAAAAAAATACAAAACTCCTTGCAATGCTACTTTGGAAGCTCAGATTCAGCACTCTATTTTGAGATCAACGCAAAGAGAAAAGGTGCAAAGAAAATCCATAAAGATAATATAGAAAAATATGATGATTCATTGTACATATGTTTTTTGCTTCCAAAATTTTCATTTTAAAAAAAGGCTTTTTGTTAACTCTTACCTGAGCAAGCCTGGAACATTCCTCAGTTACAGCTTCATTCAGTTTTTCTATAAGTCTTTGTGCAGATTTTACTTCATCATCTACGAATACAAATTATTCATATTATTTATTTAGAAAGGCATAGTTTTTTGTTCCCCTCTTTCTTGTTCCAGGACATGGATAAATTCAATTATTACAGCTGAGCTGCACGTTCAAGAGGAGGAAGAGATGAGAAATAGCTTTGTGTGTTAGAAAGATACAACAACAGAAACATACTGGAGGGCAAAGAACTTAATACCAAAAATTTACACACAGGAAAATCATAGGATGACAGAAAAAGCAGGGATAGGATAGGTGTAGGGGATTCCTGCCTGGAATGAGACATCTTTCCCAGTGACAGTTTTAGGTGTTTCTCTGCATTCATTCCACAGAAGTTGACTCCCTGGGTATCAGAGAGACAACGCTCACAGACATGCTATGGGGCCTCAGCAGCCAGAGAGGGAGCAGAGCGGGGAAAGCGATGATAAAGCCCAGGGAATGAATGGGAGGTTTGCCTTTTCCCTGAGGCTCAGTGCTGCTCACAACGCTGCGACGTTTGGTGAGTTTTCACCGTCCTTGCCTCTGAAATAAATCTTTTGAGTCCTTTCCACAGCTTTGGCATTTTTCGGGGGGAATACCTGCATGTATTTTGCTTTACAATAGAAAACCATAATGGTAACATAAAAGCTCACTGAGGCAAAAAGTAGTAGCAAAGTTTACTTAACGTGGGCAAGGAGTCAATGCAGGAATTCAAAGAACAGAGAACAGAACAAATCCAAAAATATTTTGCTGATGCATTTACTTCTTTCACCTTATAGATGAATCTATTATATATTTCTTTACAATTAACTGAGCTAATACAAACAGCAAACAATGAACTCAATTTTCATTCTTTCATTTTTTATATACTTTTTCTTAAAGCTTCCTAAGACTACATGCAATGGGTAAACAATTTGGTACAAAAGCATTTCAAACCATTCTATAAAAATAATTTATTGGACAGCTACACACAAACTGCTTGTTTGTTTTGTTAGGTTTTTTTAAGACACTCTTTTTCATATGAAGAGCTTCACTCTCAATTTTGGTCATGTTACCTGCTTGTTGAACTTTCAAGGTCTGGAGCTCCAGCTGATGCATTTTTTTAAGATCATTCATCTCTTGTAGATGACTATGAACAAGTTCCTCTTTAAGATTGCAAAGTGCACTTTCTTTTTCTGCTTTCAAGTACTCACGAACCTGGTCTACATGAGCTGAATAAACCAAGGATAGGCAAATCCGCTGTGCTTCCATTTGCAGCTGTAAATCAGTCTTTGAATAAAAAGACATATTTTACAAAAAGTAGAGAAACAAGAAAATAAAAGTCCCATCTTTGCAAATTTCTAAGATTAATAATATGTTTAACAGACTGCTGCATATACAGTATACATTAGGAAAATTTAAATATACATAATTTGGAAAATTGAGTTTTAACAACATAGTAAGACACTTCCTCAACTTAAAATAAAAATCAAACTAAAATCAACAAAACTCAGTATGCTTTAATTCCTATGTTGAAGCAATCAAACTCCAACAAATTTTAACGCAGTGAAGCAAGAGCAATATCTCTACTAACAGAGCAGGTTAAGAAAGTTCACTCCAAATACAGAGAAAAAGACTGCATTATTAGCAAACCTCAAAATCAGTGATTTCCAAGGCAGTAGTTCTAGTTTGGATTT
Source organism: Scytalopus superciliaris (assembly GCA_013400415.1). Classification (NCBI taxonomy): domain Eukaryota; kingdom Metazoa; phylum Chordata; class Aves; order Passeriformes; family Rhinocryptidae; genus Scytalopus; species Scytalopus superciliaris. Next base: position 253,404 of record VXBX01005595.1, read on the forward strand.
TGGGGATGTTATTGTTAAAGCAAAAACGTATTTGGGATAAGCCAATAGGGAGCTACTTAGAGCTGAAGTTTGACTATGTTTTTAGACATCTCTGGACTACAATGATTTGTAGTTCTATAGCAGAAAATTGCTAAATAAAAACAAATAAACAAACAAACAAAAACCCCCAAACTAAACTATGACAAAACTGTAGCTCCTTTCTATAATCTCACCACTGTTTTCAGTGTGGATTTGATTGTGGTTTTATTTCTTTAGGAACACAACACAGTATTAGGCAGTGGTGGTATTAGTTCACTGTTCAGTGGAAAACATGAAAAGAAATCTCAAAAAATAGTGGAAGACTGGTTAACATCTCTTTCTACAGAACACTTTGCTGCATACATCTTTCAGCATGCTATTCAACTTCACCAGTGTATCTAAATTGAAAGCAACACTTATTATCCCAGCACCTCATTAAATACTGGTAATTCAATACTTAGTTATTTATATTGACAAATAACAATCCTTTCCATATTGCCTGCAATTAATTTACAATACCAAAAAATACAAGCAAAATTGTTCCAGCAAAACTGATAGACTGGAGAATCACACGGTATGTGTTATTTCTCATGCTCACATCCAGATATATTTCTTAAGAAGTGATAACCACATATACTCAAAAATTTTGACGATGTAATATTAGTATTTCACAAGTTTGATCAAAGACGACTGATGAAGCTCCACTATTTTTGTATATTGTTTGAATGTGCACTTAACTTAGAAAAACTAATCGCAGAATAAAAACTTACATCCTGAATAAGTTTTGCCCTCAAGTAAGTGAAGTACTGTATCAATATGTGAAGTGCTCTAGTCATCTTCTTATCTTCTATTGTTGCTATTGATTGAAATAAATGTAAGGGAAGAGTATTTCTTTCATTGAAAAATAGCATCCTCACACACATTGACTATGATTATCGTTCTGGCCATTCATGAAGTCCCTGGTCACACTGACATGCACACAGGCACGACCACATACCTGGACTTCAAAGCAGCTAATCAAAAAAATACAATACAAATTTCCAAGTGCAAGCTTCTACAATTTTCATAGGTAAATTATTTTCTATACTGTTTTATGTAACCTACCTGTTCTGTTTTTAAGGCATCCACTTGCTGCTGAAGATTATTATTTTCACTCTGTGTAATGGCTATTAATGATGTTTCATCTGTCAGCCCATCTGGCATCCCCTGCAAATGTTCTACAAGAGACTGCTGCTGTGGTTTCAGCTTTTGCTGAACCTCCTTTCGTTTTGCTACTTCATGACTGCTATTTTTATCTGAACCTACAGTTCCTCTTGCATTTATTCCTTCATCAGTTTTACTCCTTGGACCAGGGGGTTTATTTCTACTTTCGGATGCTATAGTAGCAGTCTTTAGAGATTTTCCTTTAGAGCATTTTGTCTTAGGGTCATTACTGCTACTATTTCCTTTCTGAGCACGGATATTTATGACTTCTAGTTCTTTACATTTTGCTAGAATTTGCTCTTTCTCATCTTTTAGGGATTTGACTTTTTCATTTAAATGACAAATTTCACTATCCCTTGACTTCAATTGTTCAGAGAGATCAGAAAGTCTCAGGGATAATTCCAGTTTCTCACGCTGAGTAACCTCAAGCTTTTCCATAAGTTCTGTTGCATCTTTCTCAACAACTTCTCCAATCTCAGATACGTCTGCCCTGGACACCTTGATTTCTTTACCTCCTTCAAAACCAGAAGTTTTAGTTTTAAATAAAACTGGCCTATTGCTTTGTAAGTGGTGAAGTTTTTCATTCAAAGCCTTGAGTTTGCTTTTATATTCAGCTTCCTGCTTCTTCTTGTTCTCTTCTAACTCAGTTTTTGCCTTCAGAAGGGTTGCACATTCTTTCTGCAGCTCTTTATAATTAGCTTCAAGTTTTTTCTCAGTAAATGAAAAGGCACTCTTTTGCCTTTCACTATCCTCTTGGAGTTGACTGTTTTCGTTTTTAAGTTGCTCTTTTTCAGTAATCAGCTTTTCTATTCTTTTTTGCAAGTCCAAAACTTCTGTCTTAGAGCTAACACTACTGTTACAAATTATGTTTTCTTCAGATCTTACCAAAATACTTTTTAATTTCTCTTCCAGAGTTTCGTTTTCGCCCTTAAGAACATCGTTTTGTGTTTCTAGTTCTGAACACTTTTTTTTAAGGCTATCCTCTCTCTCCCTCATTTGTTCCTGCATCAACTCAGTTTTAAGCTGCAGCTCTTGAATTTCTTGTTCAAGGGTGCCCTTCTCTTTTTCCTCTTGCCTAAGCACTTCAATCTCCTTCTGCAGTTCATGGATTTGAAGTGTCATTTCTTCAGATTTAGAATTTACGATAGACTGCTGTAAATCTTTCAGGTTTGTAATCTCTAACATCAACTGATTTTGCTTTGTGATTAAGTTGTCCTTTTCATATTGCATGGCTTCTATCTTTTGACTCATTTCATTTTGTACCTTATCTAACTGCTGTTTATGGTGCATATTCAAGTTCTGTTTAAGGCTTTCCATGTTTACCATGTGCTCATTTTTTAAGTCTTCCTTAAGTCTGGAAAGTTCCTCCTCATGACTAAACAGAAGTTTTGTTCTCAGTCTCTCTAATTCTGCTTCTTGAGATTCTGCCATTCTGTCCAAAACTGCATCCTTTTCCCTTTCAAGCATCTCAAGTTTTATTTTGTAATTTGTGACTTCTGCCTCATGTTTTAATTCCAAATCCTTCCTAAATTCAGAGGCAGAAGCCAGTTGAGCTTTTAAATCTTCAATCACAAACTGGTATTTTTCAGCTTCATTTAATCTACATTCCATATCCAATATAGTTTGCTTGGCTCTTTGAACCTGCTCTCTTGAAAAATTCAGTTCTTGGAGAAGATCTTCAATTCTAGTTTGTTGAAGAGACTTCTCTGCTGAAATTAATTCCATCTGTTGTGACAACTCTTGCTTTATTTTCTCCCTTTCCTTATCAGCATCTTGCAATTTCACATTCAGTTCGTTAATTTTAATATTCATTAAATGCATTTGATCTTTATTAACATTCTCATTCAAACACAGACCTGAAGCTTTCTCCAATTCTACTTTTTGTTGCAAAAGACGTTGTTCTATTTCCACTGCATGTTGCTTAATTAATTCTTGCTTCATTTGTACAATCTGCTGGCCATGCATTTCATCTAATTCAGCCTGAAGTTGTGCCAGTCTCCTTTGTGTTTCTAATTCCATTCTTTGCACAATGTCAGCTTCAGACTGACTGTCTTTATAACATCGTTTCTGCAATTCTTCCACAGTTCCCATTAATTGCTTTATTTCATCAGAACACTGTCTTTCTTTCTGTTTGTAGGTGGTAAGTTCAGCTTTCATATTACTTATCTGCTGGTTCTTTTGTGAAATCTCTTCTTTTGATTCTTCAAGTAACTTACTGACATCTGATAATTTTTCCTTAAGCTGAAATGAATTTTTCTCTTCTTCTCCAAGTTTTGCTTCCAGCTCTTCAACTAATGCTTCTTTTTCTTGGACTTTACTCAAATCTTCTCCCTCATTTTTTTGTTTTTCCTTTGAAAAATGAGCAAAACCATGTTCTTATTTTTAGTTAATTATCTGAACATATAAGAACATTTACAGACTTGGCTATTTATCCTTTTTTACAATGCTATTGATCATTGATAAAATAAAAATATAAATTATTTGTTAATCTCATTTGGAGGTTTTCTGTACCTTTGGAATAACTGAGAATCATTACCCGCCTGCATCATCCCCACTCCTCCCTGACTCCCTCATCCTCCCAGTGTCACTTCTCTCTTTTACCGACATTTAATTTTTTTAGGTGTTTTTGAAGTGTTTTCCATGAAGGATAAAAAAAAAGGATACAGTAAAAAAAAAATCTATTCTTTCCCTAAGACAAAAAAGATTGTTCAAAAAGGTAATTTATTCTTTTTTTCCTAAAATGATGTTATTCAATGAAGGCATTCTAACATACAGTATAGTTTCATATTTTGATGTATTTCTACAATTTTTTAAAACATAACACTAACATAAAAATTTCACTTTTAAATTATACACACATTACATTTTAGTTAACAGAAACAATCTTAAAAACTTAAAATGTTCACATTCATTTTATGCAGCACACTTATTATCTGTGCTTTGGCCCTTGTATTTCAAAGGAACTATAAAATCCCAAAAGGAGTTTAGGAAAAGAGATCTTTATAGTAAGGAACATACCATTTCATATGATGTGATTTTCTCTTGGAGACGTGTAATCTCATCTTCAAATTCCTCATTCTTTTTTTGATAATTCTTAAGCAGACATTCTTGTTCTTCTAGCTGCTGTTGATGTGAAAGTATCTGTTGCTTGGCTTGCAATAAATCAGCAGCTGTGCAACTATGGCTGCTGTTCCTTAGGGCTTCACTTGCCTGCAACTTGAATGATAAAAAGTAAAACCTAAAATACATCAAGTTTTTCAGAAGTAGCTTGCACTAAATACAGGAAGGGTGATCTTTACTTTCTTCCACATCACACGGCCAAAGAGTATTGCAAAAATTCCTAAGTTCTTTTGGAGGAACTGAAACATCCTTATTCCTTGGGGCTGGCCAACCAGTAAAAAGATATTTAATATTAATTAAGTACTAATGGTGAGCTAACATAGGACAGCAGTGTCTCAGAAACATTACTGAGTAGTTAAATTAACTAGTTGCAACTACTGAGCTCAAAATCAGATTTTTAATAATAAAAGCTCAGGCTTCAGAATATAGTCTGCTTGAAGCTCAAAATAAGCTATACAATGAGCTTAAACAGCACAAATGCTACAATATTCAACTGCAACATAGTCTGAGGGTCTGTAGCACCTCAATCACCATGGTTTTTAGAAGAAATGTTTCTTGAGGCTTCACTTCATTATTAAATTACCTTATAATAACACCACAAAAGGCAGGTTTTATCTAAAAATACAGGAAAGACTGCAGCATGAAGTTGTGGCCCATGGAAGTTGATGGTTGGATGTTTTGATTTCAAGCGTAAGATGTTGGATTTGTGCTCAAAGCTCTTAGAACTAAATACACAAGTGGTTTTTCCCAAGATAACTTCCATAATTCAGTATTTATCAGAAGCTATTACCATATACTAGGACAGAAATCAGACTAATCTTTATCACTTTATAATTAATTAGTGTAATAAATCAGGTACTATAATGACAACTGTAGGACCAGTAACAGGATTGCTGATCTATACAAAGAGACTAATTCTTCAAAACTGCACAGAAAGTTTTATGCTTCTGCAGGAAATAGTCATTTATGGACCTTCCAAAGCAACACCTGTTTTTCAAACCCAAATATATCTTGGTAGGTCTGTAACTCACATGCTGAAACTGAATCTGCAGTTTTTGACTTTGCTCAGTAAGCTCCAAGAACTCTCTCATAGTTTCATCCTTTTCTTTCCGTGCCTGCTGCAGGTTAGTAGTGAGCTGAGTGATAATGTCATCTCTTTTTTTGATAGCAGCTTCAAATTCTTGCAGCTATAAAAGATAAAATTTAAACGATCAATGCATGTGAAAGCCACAGACGAAATAATACTAGCTAATTTTGATTAAGTAGGAATAAATCATCTCCAACCTCTCCATTTAAAAGATGTCACAATACTAGAGCATTTATGTTTTCAGAAACTCTATCTGTAAATATTTCAGAAACAGGTTTTTCCCTCTCATTTAACCACACATGACCACTCCATAAAATACAGTTAACAAATAACAAAAAAATCCCAACTTTTAGAAGGTTAATTACTTAAATATTTAACTTGCTTTCAAAATGAAAAGCACAGCCCACATAAACAAACCATCATAAAATCAGAATATCTACTAATAGTGTTTCAGCAATTTTGTACAACTACTCATGTTCTCACACTTTTCCCACAATAAATGCAAGCCATCTCTCACTGAAAGTGCAATAAATTGCATTCATCATACTAAAAGAAAGTAATAGATACCGTGCAGTATCCTACCTTGTGAACTCAGAAAAATTATTCATAAATACATGAGAAAATCAGTTCCAGCAGCAAAACTGATACAGCATATTTAATAGATGAATCTTTTGTAATTTGTAATGAGGAAGAAATTATAAGAGTACAAAAAATTCTTTGCAACTGTTTTATTTTTTTTCCTAGGATTACACTCAAGCAGTCATAAACTCTACAATATTAACTGGCAATATTGTTTAGCATGCATTTATATAAACATGTTACTCACTTTGAAGTCCGTTGTCAATCTGAACTCTTTAAAGGCTAGTGGAAGCCTCATCTCTACATACCACAAATTTCTTAAACCATTAGTCACTTTCTCTAACTGTTTTGTTTACAGTGTTCCCCACAAAAAAATTCAGAGTTATATGCTGAGTCTTGGATGCTAACAGTGTAATGCTTCCAGGTAAAGCTTATTGATTTAGAGGATAATGACATAAAAACCAAAAGTCCCAACTAGAAATTAAACTAGGCAAAGAATCTGGGGAAATTATTTTAAAGTGTTTTTCAGAACATTGGAGTGAACTCCACTTTAAAAGCATGGACCTAGTGAAAATATTAGATTTTTGTTATAGTAGAGAAAATCAGACAAAGATCAGAACTTAAATGTGTCACACCTCTGCTTTTTCATCTGTTCAATGAAATCAAATAAGTAGATTTGTCAGCTCCACTCCACACAATGTTAGATAATTTTCAACTTTTAAAATTCAATTTCTGTTCTTGACACAACAGACAGAACTAAAGCACACAACTAACTTCCCCAGTGCCCTTCTACAATTACTTTTATTTCTTCTGAAAAATAAACCATATGCATTTCTCAATGGAAATATTATGCACTGTACCACTATCACACAAAAATACACTGCAATTATTAAAATACTATTGTATCACAGCCCAAAGTCCCAGATTTTAATATATTTTTATTTTTAAAACTGTAATTATAGCCATTTAAAAAATGCAAACATTTTCACTTTCTACTCTTTCAGGAAAAACTAAGAGTAGTTACAATAGTAATAAACTAAAATTATGCTTATTTTCTTTATTATGCTATAATGACTATTATGACTATTATGTTCAGCACAACAGATACAGGACACAATAATTAAAATTCAACACCAGAAGAAAACCCCTCTTCCAGGGCAACCATGTAACTGGTGGGACGGTGGGAAACAACATCTCTTTTCACAGACAAAATACAAATGCAAGCAGAAAAAATTATAACTGTGCAATAATAATGGTAAAAACACACAAATATTAGAACTTTGGGGGGGGGTTCATTACATAGTGCTTTGCAAAAAAATAGGAAAGCACAGTGGCATGACTTGAATTCTAATGAAAGAGAGAGATAAGTAAGACGTGAAGCACAACAAATCACCGACTTGTGTGCATTGTACCACTGGCTCAAACTGGAAGAATATTCTTTACTTTAAAACCTAACTTTATATTCCAGTGGTATTTCTAAAGTAAGAATGCTTCTCTGCAAACCCAAATAATTAGATGTTTTTAATTAAAACATTCTGACACAGTTGGTTTTGTATTTCAGGCTGTGAAGTCTGACATACAAACACATTTTGGTTCAGTTATGGTACTGCTTAGGGAGTAAAACCTGAGGTTTTTTTATCTTGGAGGAACAGGAAGGTATTAAAGAAATACAGTCTTTGCCTAACTAGAGTGGAATCGGGGCTTTTCTTGAAGAAAACTGTCTTTCCACTCCTCATTTGAAGAAAGTCACTGCAAAGAAGATTGAAATTTTAGCCACAAAATACAGAGAAAAAGGACACATGATGGAAATGCCATTCAAAGTAATAGAGCACGTGGTATATCACTGAAAGAAATTTTGTGTAATTAATTCAATATCACACACTGACTGCTTTCTGAACAGTTGCCATTAAGAGTGACCTCTTTCTGTTGATGCTCTGCATTTTTGCATGTAACCAAATAGCAAGTAGAAAGCAACATAAGGTAATTATACCTGTTGCAATCCTTCTGTACCATACGCTGCCCTCATTTCTTCTATCTCTCTGCTTAGCTCTTCAAAATCTTGTTGTTTCCCAGTCAATTCATTCTCCATCACCTCTAGCTGCATGTGAGAGTGCTGCATTCCATGCTCTGAACGAATCTCTCCAACTCCAAATTCTTCTTCCTAAATCAATCCAAGTTCCTTTACACGCCATTTATGTTTTATCACAGTAAGTAAAATCAAATATCAAATCTGTACCAAATGGCACCTTAGAACATTAGCATACGATACAACATTGAAGATCTTATTGCCATGGTAACCTCCTTTGTTAGTATAATGCCCACCTCAAAAGCACTGACATAAAGCTTTTCTGCAAGTTCTGCTTTATAATCTCAGCCTTAATAAATGGAGTAAATTGGGTTGCATTTCAAGTTTAATGATATACTACATTAATATAGCAAACAATGCAGATGCAGAGCACAGCATGCAAAATAAAGTATTAATCAAATAAAGTATTAATCAAAATAAACTGAGGGTTTTAGTACTCTCCATTAGTAATACAATTCAATTTGCAATACTGTACCCTGATTAAGTCTGCAGCTATAGCTGTTCTTGTCTCAAAACTGCAACCATTTACCTGTATAAAGACAATTTCTAAATACATTATTTGAAATAATGCTTGATTTCCTATTTTCCATTTATTTCAATCTTATGTGGCAATTCCTGAAGAGCCACAGGAATTGTTATGCTACAAAAATTTATTTCATTTGAAATACAAAATAGCTTTATATGTAGCAAATTGTGTCAAAGTAAGCATAAGTAACAGGTAAAACACCCAAAATTCCAAAAATAGACACTGTCTAAAACCAGAAATCTTGTTACAAATCTAAACATCTAGAGAAAACAAAGGAATTCAGATTTAAAGGTCAATGCAAAGCTTTATACTTTATATTATTAAAATACACCACTCTTGAATTTTAAATTATATGTTTAATATTTATTACTAAACATAGTTATGTTTTCTGAAAGATCTTTATAACAAGATTTACTCTTTCTGAAAGCCACCTATCTCTCGACAGTGGATGAAAGGCAGCATCATAGACTCTCATCCTCAATTTGAAGAAATTTTGGGCAATTGAAAAGAGAAGATACATGTGACATACGGCATTTGAAAAAAAAACAAAACAAAAACTCCTTCACTCACCTAAAACTGCAAGCCCTTTCAGCTTCTATGAGAATTCTGGTTCTACAGACCGTGCAAACCAATAACAACAAATTCCCAAAAGGCACACACAAGCCAAAGTAGCAGTTACAGGTTAAAAAAAAAAATCAAAATGAAAAGAACATGCTGTGTACTTGTGAGTAACTATAAAACAGACAGGCAGGCTTTTATAAGAGCAGACCAATATTGAAAAATGCGAAAGTAACAACAGTTGTATTTCTCCTTGAAGATGTTTATTACATCAGAGCCTGAAACAAAAATAATGGTACTAGAAATGGAAAGGCATCATAGTATTTCAGACACAAATACTATGTTTAAAACAAACAAACAAAAAAGTTGTACTGCTCAGATGTCTGCCATAGCCTGGATCAGGGCTTACTTACAAAGAACTATCATGGCCTGAGCAAATCAATAAGTGCACTGTTAAAAATGGGATCAACATAGTCATTGAGTTGGTATTAAGAGAATGAATAAATCTGCATTAGAGAAGAATCTGCAGAGCTGACACAGTGTCCTCTCAATTTCTGACTTTCTCAGTAAAAAGAAGACAACACAGAGAGATCACTACCTTGGTTTAGAAAGAATGAGGAAAATTGCAGCAAACAGAAGTCCAGGCAACTCAGAGAGGCACTGTGTATCATTTGTGCATTGCCAGCTGTTTGCTCCATGTTCAGATATACAAGTGTCTATAAAGTGCCTGGCACCAAAGTCTTTATTCAGATTTTGGCACATGCCCCAGATTAGTAACAGTAGTAGTTCAACAGAAACTCTATGAGGCAATCCTTCCTTTCCCCTTTTTAACACACATTTTATTTAGGCTTCATTGGTAAAGATGTAGTATATTATTATTGTAATCAACCACAGTGGGCACACTTCTCTTCCTGTGAATCGCAGCTATGTGCAACAATCAAAGACTCTTGGATGCTTTATAATAAGAGTTAATGGGAAGGGCATGAAAGCCTTATCTCATTAGATGTTCCAGAGTCCTTAGCAGCTGAAAATTCTACAAAAGATCTTTAACTGATAAAAGGCATTTCGCAACACACACTCAAGCCAACTGTTCAGATCAGAAGTCCTGCCTCATTTGATAGGAGCCTAGTTCTTAAACATCACACAAGTAACATGGTAGTCCATGTTGTTTCTCATCTCATACCTTCTTTCAAATGCTTTATGTCTTCTGGCAAAGTGCAAGTTGAAACATGACAGGACAACAAACTGCACTGCTATCTCTGAAAAAAAGCAGCCAGACAGCCACAGCAGGGTGCTGTGCTGAGAAAAACCTTGGGAGCAGCCAGGCAACTCCTGGCATGACAAATTCTGCTGTGTCAGAGCAGACAGAAAGTTGGGAATGAGTGATTAGCTTCAAAATAGCTTAATTTAATTTTTCACTCATCTGCAATATGTGAATTCAGTAGTCCAGACGCCAATCTGAGCATTACTGTGTTACTCAAGGCCTGTCTTACGGCCCAGTGATTTACCTGTATAGAGATCTTCTGCTAGTCCATAAATACTCTTAATGTAGATTCTTATAATTTCTTCCTTAAAAGCTTTGCAGTTCACCTTTAACACTGAAAGGTCCTTAGGCCTCAATACCTTACGAGATGCTTAGTTACACACCCCAGCAAACAACCAAACATTTAAAGTCAAACCACACAGCATTTTAACATAATGGAAGCACGAAGTAAAAAGAACTCTAGATAAAACTGCATAAGCAAATAATCACAAAATAAGATAATAATATATTTTACAATGCATTAGGTACTCAGCAGCAATAGTTCTGGTGAACAAAAGATATGAAACAAGTGAAGGTTACGGAAATCCCTTAAAGGACATTCTATCTGATTGTTCTTCCTTCCTTGTATTTTTCAAAATAATTCACAGAAATAGCATTGACTATTATGAAGTAAAAGAAAATTTGTAGTCTAATGGCTAAAAATAAAGGTTTCATTTATATTGCATCAGCAAATACATGTGCTTAAGACAAATGAAAGGAATCTTCTGAAAAACACCAAAAAAACCAAATCACACCACTGAATTAAGGCAGCAATTCATGCCAATTGCCACGAGAGGTCAGGATTAAATTTATGAAATCGCTGTACCCTGTTCAGTGTTCCTTAGACCTTGGAAGACCTGAAATTGTACCTCAGAAATAACAGTAGTAATATATAATGTGTAACTACTTACAACATTAATGCCAGTACTACAGAGATTTCCCTTAATAAATAGAAAATCTATGCTCACCATGAATCAATGTATACTGTTCAACCACTGGAACTTAATGCATAAAAATAATATAACCTATTACACATGGGTAAGCAGACTTCTGCTTAAAACAATCGTTTGATTTGGTTCCAGAAACATACAGATGCATCTGGAATGGACTAACAATTTTACCTCATGTTTTCTTTCCCTCTCCCCCTTCTTTTACATTTTGGACATCTGATTCCTTCATAAAAATTAATATTTAGATCTCAAACACCACTCGTCAATGTCCTTAGCTCTCCTCAATCTTCTAGTTATGTCACAACTGACTATTTGAAACTCAGCTAAAATTAGCAATTAGGTCAACCTGGGAAAATGAATTTCAGTGTATTTTGGGGGAGGTTGTTTAAGGTTTTTTTTTTTTATACTTCATAAACAAAAGGCCATTTTCAGTTTGTGATGAAAATAATTACAATCCTATATTACAAATAAGGTTAGTAACTTCTGAAGGATAACAATTAATGGCTTTTTAAAATCTCATGGCTTGATATATTTTTCTATATATTAATAACACACCAACAGTTTTCTTTATGTAGTAGTTAAGGTATAGAATTTCATTAAAATTAAAACAAAACTCCAACATCTTTGTAGACTTCATATTACCCATCTTTTCAGAGGAACACTTTGCACACTGGGAATAGACTCAATAAGAGAAAAAAAAAAATCAATCAGGTGGAACAGTCTTTCAATTAAACCATAGAGAAAATGTAAGGGCAACTTTATCTTACACAGTTATAAAACTCCCCAAAGTCTTAACTGCTGGAAAAAGCCTAACTTCCCTTAGTTCTGAGTATATAGACCATAACCTTAAATAGCTAACCACCATTATAATTTCATTTAAGACTAGGCCAGTGTCATTCTTGCTCAAAACTGAGTATCTGTCCCAAAAGACAAGCTCATATGAAAGATTTACCACTCTTCAGTTTTGCTACTACCTTGATAGTGCAGGTATTAGAAAGATGGCAGAACTGATCAAGAGGCTGTATTTACAGGAAGTTTCCTTGAAGACAAGAATTCCTATATAAATACACACTGGTTCCTTCAATTTTACTTAGACAACTATATTGGTGTATACTTGTGTCTGATAAGTCCCCTAAAGAGGGAAATACTTATCACTGAATTTTATCCAATTCTTCAAAAGAAGGGGCTGAAGAATTAAAAACCTTTGACTTATTATATCAACTACAACAAAACGAACTATGACCTATTTCAAGTTGAAGCATGCCAACCGCAATTTCAACTTAATTTCTGGCAAAAAATAATATAGATGTTCTAATCAATGAAGAAAAAGAAGTACCAACAGGACTGTTTCTACCAATGCGTGGTTTCTTATCATTCTGAAAAAAAAGTCCTACATTGGTAAAAAAGATAAGCTCAAGATTTTATACAACTTCATAATTACATTGTTACAGACAAAATTTAATGTACTCTCATCTTCTTCCACTGAAAAGGCTCCAGATAATTTTATTTACAGAGTGACCATGAATGCAACCAGGGCTTTTAATAATCAAAGTAAGACTACAGCTGATATGAATCATATTGAAAATTCAGTTCCTAAAATGTATGCATTCCTAAACATGTTGTCTCCCCATTTAAGATACCAATTGTAATGAGCTGGAAGGAAAAAGAACTTATTAAGATAGCAACTCTGACCACTTGAGCTTGCTCTTCACCAGATCCAGTATCATGCTACTATCCACAAGTTTTGTGTTGCCTATTTATGTCTTAGAAAGTAACTCTTGGAAAGGTAAAAAGTACTTTTGCAGGAATGAAAAGTGCCTAGAAATGCATCTGTCATTGCATTTTTAAGGAAATCTGTGATTTTTGCAAGGAACATTCAGAAGGCTGTCTGACTGTAATTCTATTGTCTTGAGTATCTGAAAAATTGCTCCCTAATATCCTCTGCAGGTACCTACAGAAATCTTTGAATACTGAAGCATGGTAAAGTGTTTGGATATGAAAACTCAATTTTAAAATGAGAGCTTTGAATTCAACTGATACTAAACCCAAAACACTAAAATCAGAACACATCCACAATTACCATTAGGCATTGAACCACATCTTTTCTGTAGCCTGTTGCCTTGTGCAAAGATTTGTTTCCTTGAGCTTTTGCAATCAGGCTTCAACACTGCTTGCTACCACTTCACAAGTGATCAAAATTTCAGTCATATTTCATTCTGTATGTCATATGTCTCACTTGTAAAAATACATACATGAACACCAATGACATTGTCAACTGTTTTCAAGGGTTCATTCTTCCCATACTCCAAATTCCATTTAAAAGTAATCACATACCATGGTGACGCATATTCCAGAAAGGTGCAGTAAGGTTATACCAGTTGTTCAAAAGTGTGTCTGCTACACACAATGGCAAACTGTGTGCTCATACTGCCCTATCATCTTACCATACAGGAAAGAAAGTCAGATTCTTTTGTTCTTTGCTACTTGAATTCCTTGAACAAAATAACCCACATTTTATCTATGAAAAGTACTAAATCTTTAAAGTGATTTTTTCCCCCTCCAGGTAGACTTTGCTTCAAACTCTTGAACCTACCCTCTCCAAAAATCTTTTTCTCTTTCTTTCATTTACAGCACTCCCTAGCAGCTCTGTTGGAATCTTTGATTTCAAAAGTGTTAATCTTACATGTAATTTTTTAAAATTTGCATCACAATAAACATCCCATAGGAACAAATGCAATTGACCAGACCAAGGGTCCACATGTTTCAGTACTCTGTGTTTGAAAGAAACCAATAATGAAAGTGAGGGAACATTTCACTGGTACTCCTAAGTGATTCTACCAACACACCAGAAGAAAGTGAAGGTGCTTACAAACAAGGGCAGGAGGAAGAAGTAGGTGAGAAAACTGTAACTGGGATTTGATGAGAGAGTTTGCAAATAAAAGCTACTGCTTGCATCTTAAGACAAGCTGAGCTGAACATTAGGAGGACCCTGACTTAAGAACAGGGAGTGAAAGACAATAGGTTCTCAAGAGGAAGAAAAAAATATTAAAATAAGAAAGAAGGAAGAACAATGCTTGGAGTAAGCTGGAAAGGCTGGGAAAGAAACTAGGCTTTGGAAGGACTGAGGAAAGCAAAGGAAGAACAGAAAAAGGCTGCAAAGACAGAGCTAAGAAATCAAGCAAGGACAAAAAGGAGACGGGCAAGGGAAGGTGAAAAGATTGACAGGAGCCATTACAGATAGGAAAGAATTTACAAAAAACTAGAGGATACAAAACAGATATAGAACTGATCAAAAGAGCGGGCTGGAAGAAAGAGCACGTAAAGACAGGTCATTTGTTGGCAAAGAACAGTCATTCCCATTTTCAGGGCATGCCTCAGCTGCCCACTGCTTTAATGATCTTCCTTCGGCACCATGCAGTGTGACAGGTCAGGGACACACTGTCTGCTGTGTGTATTCTTCAGGCTTCACAGTAAGCAGTTATAATGCTAGCATGGAACAAATAGTTATTCTAATGCATAGTCATCTTCTCTTACAAAAGGCTCAATCAAGACAGGAACAAAGTATTCTAAAGCAAATTTACTTCAGCAATGACACTCATTACTTCATCCCCTCTTACTTGTTGCCAAGATTTTGTGATGTGTTTTAAAGTGTTTAGCACAGCTACCTGCAGAACAAAATCCTGACTGTCCCTACAGAAATCGATTGAGATATGAAAAATTAATGTTTTTAAATAGAAACTATGTTTACTGTATTCAGATACTCCATGGCTATTTCTTGCAAGCAATATTCTTGACCAACATTTATGCATGAGGTAGTTTACTCCTTATAAACATGACAAACTGCTTTGTTTGACAGGACCAAAGTTTCACATATGCTACTACTCTTCAATGTGACAGCTGACAACATGAGGTGGGTTGTCCCTGGCTAAAGCTAAGCACCCCCATTCAGTAACTCACCCATCGGCAGGATAAAGGAGAGAATTGGAAGGGAAAAAGCAACAAAAATTCATGGGCTGAGATAAAGACAACTTAATAAATCACAGAAAAAACCCCATCCAAACAACAAGTGATGCAAAGGCATTCTCTCACCACCTCCCACCAGCAGACTGACACTCAGCCAGTTGCTGAGCAAGGCTGCTTTGAAACACATTAAAATGCAAATGACTTGTTAAATAGCTTCCCACAGAAAATTAGTAGAAATTATGCACAGTCACTACTCCAACAGCAATATGAAGCATTAATACAACCTTAAGGATGATACTGTTACAATAGTTTATGTCTCTACTGCATTATTTATTAAAGTAGCCATCCCTTTATGTAGTTGACATAATTCTTGCTTTAATGGTACATTAATCATACTGGTAATAACATGCAACAGCTTTGCCTATAATATCACATCTGGTTTTTCCTTCCTTCTTGCTTTGAAAAACTATGCACAGCATGCTGTAAACATGTAACAGAAAAGGCTGAAAGAAAAGTTAGGAAAAACATGACTTCAGTCTTACCTCAGAACTGTAATCTTCTACTGTGGTAGAAATTTCACTTTCTGGCTAAAATAAAACATAACAAAATAAAATATTAAAATATTTACAATTATGGCACTCTTAACAAGACATCTTCCATATGTTTCTGAGAATATACAGTATCTGAAAATATTGAGGTGTACATGAATTTGATAAGAGTATATACATGTAGTGAAGGGCACCTTCACTTCCCTGAAATACCAGCTTTAAAAAAGTTACCTTGCTGCTGAGCTACGATCACAGAAACATTGTAATTACATGACAAAATTCACAAACAACTTACAGGTACTCAATACCATTTTGGAAATGTAGCTTAATTTTTTGGGTTTTGTTTTGGACTTTTTGAGAAATAAGGAGTTCCATGAAAAGGACTTGTCTCTGATAGATCAACTTTACCTAACTGGGAACTTTGCTGGCTTAAAGAACACAATCATATATAGAATGCCATTTTCATACATGCAAGACTCCATGCTGAGAATTTTAAAACAAACACTCATGTTACCCTTCAGTTTCCATGGAAACCAAGAAAAGTTAAAAGTCTTGTGATCTAATGAATTAGAGGAATTAAAGGCAGAAAGCCTTAACTAAGCATAAACATGTCATGGCTGATGCCTGAATTAAATACAGTGTATCTTGATGAATTACATAAAATGTATCATGCTTGAGGATCAAAATTTGAGTAGGAAAATATGTAAATTATCTATATAAGGTACACTATAACACATAGACTTTCCACCTCAAAAAGTAAAACTTTGAGTTAGAACTATTTTAACAGAAATGAAATGTACATAATAGGCTTTTCCAAAATTCACTTCCTTGATAGCCAGCCTCACATTAAATCAGTTTCAATTTTATATTGAATTCTATCAGGCTTATTTTCAAAGGAATACAGTCAGTTCTGCATCAGTAGATGTAAGGAAAATCTGGAATGTCAACTGTGTTCTGTCTTGTTTTGTTGGCTTTTTAAAAAAGAAATCTGCCACTCAGACCTACTGGAGAGCTCTGAAGATTTTACAATCCCAACATCAGTTCTACATATTTTGAAATCCAATATGTAGCTCCAAAATGTAACTAACCTAAAAAAAGTATTATTTTATGCACAAAGTGGATAAAACTAACTTAAAATATTAATGTGGAAGCTAAAACTTCATACAACATACTTTTAAAAATAAAAAAGGTCCACCTTAAAAATAAGCCACAAACTGAAACAAATTGAAAGTATGTTTTAAAACTCTAGGATGACTAAAGTGTTTCTGCTAAAATTTAATGTTTATAGAAGCGTATTTATATTCATATTATATGAATATTTGTGTGCATATGCATTTATACACATACAAAAAAATTTGTATATTGTTTGTAGTCTATGCCCTTTGTCTAGGACAAAACCCTCTGGTAGAAATAAAAAGAGAAAAAAACCACACTGTTGCTTTTTTTCATAACACAGATAACAAATATACATGGTCATTATCATCCTATAATTTTTTATGATTCATTCCAATTCAGAAGATTTCACAAAGAATTATTAGAAATATTCCTACAGAAGCTCAGAAGTATTCCTATAAATTTTTATACTTATCTAAGAATTCACCAAGCCTTATATAGTGCCCAAAATACAGATACTTCTCCAACACGCAAAACACAGGGACAAGCAGTCTTCTTATACAGTTTTTCATTGCAATGCTTTTAAATTATATAAACAGTCTCTTGTTTATAAAAAAGATGACAAATTAATTTTTACATTCTGGGATAAACTCAAACCTAGTAGATAATCTTAGTAAAGGCAAAGAACTTGTAGATTGCAGTTTAGGTGAGCATGAGAAAACATGATTCTCAAAGGAAGGTGATTATTAAAAATAATTTTCTAATTTTTTAATAGTAATTTGGCCAGACATATTTTTCAAAAATTAACATATTGATAGTCCTTTCTGAATACAAAATTAGGAAAAAAAACCAAACCAAAACAAAAACTAAAATAATTTTTTAAAAGTTGTCAAAACTCACATACTGCTCCATCACTTTAGGAGTGCAGTTTGTGTTATCAGCATAGGTAATCTTTCTAAAATGCCTCCTTCAATCGTGGATCTAGATAGCTTTTGGTTTATTGAAACCAAGTATTTTTGCCATACATTAGAATCCAACACTGTAAGACTGCATGTTATTATTTTGCTATGAGAATCTCTTACATTACAAGCAGTCATCTTGCCCTCCAAGTGAGTGACTATGTTCACTTCCTAAGACCTGACCAGCTTTATTTCAAAATCTAGTTTCTTCCACTATTTAGCCATCCATTTTGTACGCTTCAATTCTTCTTTGGTCAACAGAAGCAATTAGGTTTTCCACAACCCATCTGTCCGAGCCACAAGCGTCTAGTTTAAAAGAAAATACTCAATATTTCAAAAAAATCATGTATACACACATTGTTGGCAACACATCTTTTGATAGGATGAGGCCAAGAAAGCTATTCATCAGTCTTCTCAATGGCTTATGGAATTTGAAATAGGCATTTGTTAGACTCTGACCATTGTTTTGCACATATTCTACCAATTACATCCCACAGTAATTTCTTGCTACAAACAGTTACTCTCTTCTTTGTTTTAATGATATTTTAATTCTTTATGTAGTATTTTCTTCACTGACAATGTGGTTGATAGTTAAAATACATTGAGCGGACATCTCAAAGACTCCTTGCAGGCAACTACGTCCATCAGCTCTGCAGGTGATACTTTTAAAGATAACACTTAAGTATTCAGAACATTAAAAATCACTTCCATCTGCAGATATTCATCAGAGGAAATACTGCAAGCTGATATGAAAAAGGGAGTATCAGTCTATGGCATACAGGAGATCAATTTTAGAGTAACTTGTTTGTGTGTGCATCTAAGCATTGCTCAGAAGTCATGTTCTTCAGCACTGGACACCCAACATTACCACGGGATTCAGAGAAGTCATATAACAAAACTGGCCACAAGAACTTGAAAGTCATTTTTGTGTTTCTTTAGAAACTGTTGTAAAACACTTTGCAAGCACAGTCATCCAACACTAAACTACTTCAATTGCAATAGATGAAGATACAAGGGTGAGAACCAAGACCAAGCATTCATGGAACAGAATTCTACCTGAAGTAAATTACTGGCATTTTTATGACTTCAGTGAAAACTGTTACAAAAATGTAGCTACAAAAGGCTAGATTTATTCTTGAATATATACTAGCCATCTGTAGAAGCAAAACCAAGTTATTTTGGCTTGGTCCTTTTCAGATGGGTGTCTAGCAATTCATAGAGGGTCACAAATAAGTCTAATTAAGAGGACTGCGATTAGAAAGTGAGGTAAAGAGAATGTAAACTGAAAATCCCAGTCATGAAACCCTCTCCTTAGGTCATCTTTAACTTTACGGGTCTTTAATACTTGTAGAACTTTCTGAAGGGCTATTCTTATATATTGTCTCATCATCTCTTTCTTAGTTCCTAATACAAAAAACATTCAATTCAAATTCCCTGGTACTTTATGACCCAAACCAATTTGATGAAATTTAAATTGTGTGCATCTTAGCAGAGATAAATGCCAAATCTGAATATAATCTGGAGCAAGGTACCAGACTCCTCAGTGTATAAATTTTTTGCATCAGGAAACACCACCAGCAGAGAGGCAACCTAAGCATTCAATTAGGTTTCTATTCTTTGGTAACACGGCCTTATAGAAGTTGAATCTAAAGTGAAATACTCTGTAACTCTGCAAAGACCATTCTCAAATACAGGTAATTTTTGTGTCAGTAAATCTATTACATAACAGTATTCAGAGACATAAAGGAAGGCACAATACCAGAGGTTGCCTTATGAATCAAAGAAAATTGGCAAGTTATCCTGGCAATCTTCTGGCCAGACGGTGAACGAAAAGATGACTGGCTTCAATCAGAACCATATGCTGCTGAGAATCTATTATCTTCTCTTGTGACACTGACTTTACAATTGATCAGGCTATTTCCAAACATTTTCTTATCTTCATTCCTCAATTTCTAAACATTTATCAAGGGATGCTAGATTGTCTGAAGTGACTGGGCTAATTTTTGCTATGTTTTATTCATCTATTATTTCTTTTCAAATCCTCCATCTTACTGAATATCCCAAAATACCTCTTCTCTAGTCAAAGCCTTTAGTTGCTCTTTGCTTTCATGCTTCTATTACAGGAATGCCTTACCACATTCACCACGTACGCCTTTTCTCACTGAGGCATCCTCTCTGTTTCTCCATACTGCTTATGTTTTCTTCTGTCACTTTCCTCCTTAGTTCTTGTCCAGAATCCTACCCACTGTCTCCTTCTTACTCCCTTTCTGTTCCTTCCTGTCAAAATCTCAGGCACTAACAAGTGGAGTACCTTACAGAAATGAAACAATGAGCATGGAGCTATAAACTTTAGCACCTTCTTGAGTAAACAGTTAAACTATTCTTAAACTATTACCAAAAGGATTTGTCCTGTGAAAAACAAAAGAGGAGTTACTAATCCAACCTTAGTCAATTAGCAGGTATTCTTCACCACAGAACTTTGAACTTTTCTTTTCTAAGAAGCTTTGTATAATAGCTTTTACTACCCAGGTGACTCAAGGGCAATTTAACTGTGACACAGGTTAATTTCTTTTGCTTTCCTAACATTATGACATCCTTGCAAAGTAGTGTGCTTCAGTGCATTTGTTCAAGACTTCCCAGACAAGGTGATTTTAGCAATTATTTACTCTGAAAACGGCTTTTGCTTTCTTCCATTTTTAATTGCAGAAGTCACAAAAAGAAGCAATCCCAAACACACGATTTTCATTGATCCAGTTTATTTTCCAGGCTGTGTGTTCTAGACTATTTTTATTTCTATATGGAAAAGGACACTGTGGACGTCAACAACAAAAGATACCAGGGTGCGACAGAATAAAGGCAAAACCAAAGACAACTAGTAACTCAATGTATTATTCTCTTTGTGAGACAAGACAAAAAACATTTAGCATGAAACAAAATACTTGAACCAAGAAATATCAACTGGCATTTCTCTAATGAGTCTCGTAAATACACTGTTCCCCTGACAGACGACAGAAAACCTTAGAGATTACAAATAAGTTCAGATAGAAGGTAAAACGGAATGGCTAAGGACAGTACAAAACAACAATAGCTCTTCCAGAGTCCTTCCAACTAGTTCCTGTAACTGGAGGGAATACAGGCAGAGAGGAACCCACCATTAGGCACACAGAGGGGAAAAAAAAAGGGATGACAGCAAAAATCTAATCTTGCACTCCCTAAACACATTTGCCCTCTCTGAAAAGAAACTCCTCTAATTTCAGAAGGGAAATAAGATCCCAGAGGAGTTCCTCTATTTCACTTTCTGTTATTCATATTGAGCAAGATAACTCTTACTTTATTTGCATTTGGACATGCTAATTCCACCGGGGACTAAAAAATTGTACTACAAAAACTGCAGGGATATAAACTTCCACCCACAAACTACCACAAAAGAGCCCAGTCAAGATTTTTAGATAGACAGACAGTATAGTCAGATATTCTGAGTCTATATTTTGTGGTACAGAAAGAACAATTCTAAATATCAATTCCAGTAAAAGATGAAATAAATAAGTGGAATCAAAATTTAGCTAGAAAATGGTCCTGTGTAATGCTTCCAGTAATCCTATCTCACTCTCCTGACACAGGAGCCCATAGAGATTTAATGTTGGGTGAAAAAGCAAACAGCTCAGAGAAGCTGTCTGTAATTATCCACTGCAGAGATTAGCCTGAAACTGCCTATTACATTGGCTGCCATTTCCACTAAGCAAGCTCCAATCCAATTACTGTAATACGGGCTCTCTGTCCAAATCATTGCACTTTCAAGACTAAAACCAGTAAGTTATGAGATTCACTGAAACTATTTCAGATATTTACCTCTTCTATTAATACTGCACAGAGACTTTACCAATTCCCTTCCAACTCCAAAATACTGATTACTTATTAAATATGAATAAGCAGTCCACAGATCCTATTTAACAGAGAAAAAATGCTCTACCAATTGGCAGTGGGTTTTTTTTTGTTTTGGGAGTTTTTTTGTGGTTTGTTTGTTTGTTTGTTTTTTGTGGAAGTCAATACTGTTTTAGAAGTCACTAAGTAATTAAAGAGAGCCAAAGTACAAATTTACATGATCATCATGCTTATTCTTTAAAGCTACATTTTAAAAAAGAAAGAAAAACAAAAGCCCTGATATACCAGAAAACCCTATGCATCTCCATGTTTATTTATTTCAACGTAAGTTGCTTTGGGAATAAGATAAAGCTCAGAAAAATCATACCCAATCTTAAGACTGTATCTAAGTGTGCAATCTTTAGCAACCGCAGTGCAGATATTTTTTCCCCTTTCTAAAATCATCTGTCTTGTCCTGTATGCATTCAGAGGCCAAGATAGGTCACTAGGACCAAACTCATCTAATTAGACCTGCTTGAGCACAAGATCGGACTAGATGACCTCAAAGGTCTCTTCCAACTTAAGTTATTCTATGACTCTCTACTCTACCTTGTTTCTCCAGCTGTAGTAGAGATATCCCAACAAAGTAAGCACATCAACAGAGTCCATCTGCAACTTCAAAATGTATTTAAGAAAGTTATGTCACACAGTTGTCAAATTTGTGTAGACTACTACATTATTAAAACAACATTTTTATTGACTCCTAAAGGTCTCTCTCTTTAGCTGTAGGTAACCTGCTACATTTAATGAAGTACACCTTTCTCTTTTCCTACACAGCAAAAAAGTCCCATCTTCACCTATGAAAATAGTGATTCTGTTACTAAGTACTCCTGAAAAATCTGTTACCTTCTCCAGGAAAATCTATGAATTGAACAGACAGTTTTATTGAGTTACTACAAACAGTTTTGAAGCCCTAACATGAAATAAACTCTACATATTAAAAGTATGTATCCATAAAGTATAAAATACCTAGTGTACTGATATACTGTAGGCTAAAAACTGTAATATAAATGGATTAATTACTTTACAAGTTTTTATTTGCAAGTCTGATTTAGTCTGTCTGCCCCTTCACCATGTTCAGCAATTTTTTTTAACAAAAATGCAAAAACATTTTGAAAAGTATAATTTCTCTGTTAGTCCTCAGTTGCTTTAAATTAAATACTGGAGACAATTAGGTTACAAATGGTCTATCCTAGCACAGGACATGCAAGTAAAAATGCAGAGCATTCATCTGTACCACATCTCTCAGAAAAGACTGCATTCACCTGTAAAGAGCTGGGAATCTGTGCTGAGATGCTTGTTGAGAATACCACTTCTCAGTTTAGAGGTGCTGCTTTCACAAATGGAATAAGCTATTCTGTAAATCACATCAGCATCTCTTGTGCCTTGTATCTGGAACAACGTTATGTGAGTTCATGTCCACTCAGAACTGAACTGGACTGCCAGTGTGTGTCTCTCAGAATGCCTTACAGACTTCCCAGAGCATGTACTTTCAACCACTAGCAGTTAAGGAGTATATGTAATTAAGTAGTAAAAGTAGACTGTTTATCAACCTCTTAAGCCATCCAGTTCTAAGTAATGTTTTCTAAATTCAATCCTTCACCTCATTAACCAAAGTGACTCAAATAATAAATACAAGGAAGATACTTAGTTTTGCATTTTCCTGTAGCCATAAGTGCAGTGATCAAAAATCTACTGCAATTGGCAAACTTTTAATAAAACAAAATTAATTTATGCACATTAAAGGAGTACAGCAGTACCAACAAACCTCCATAATCTACAGTACACTGACTACAATAAAAAAACATGATGCCAGCAGGCAGCTACAAAGTGCCTTCTCCGAATATACTAAGGTCAGACGGAAGAGGCAAGGAAATAATGTCCAAAATCTCATCCAATTCTTTATTCCCACTCTCAAAATTAATGGATTATTTTACACCCTCCCCCAAAGTAACTTTTTATAGCCCAAGACAAACTTACCTCAGTGGTGTAAGCCTGGCTGTGTTTGATAATTTCTCCACTATGCAAAGTCCTGATAATGGCAAAGTCAGCAGTAGCAGCTGCTGCTCCCCTTCGGCTGCTGCATGTGGATACTTCATCACCTCGAGATCGATCAATTTCAATCCCATCTTGTATTGATTCTTCATCTTTGATGTTTGCTGTTTTCCTCTTCTTTTTCTGCTTCTTTGATCCATTTTGCCCATCAGTTTGTGCCTTCCGCTGCCTAAATTGGGCAAGCTGAATAGAAGACAAAATCTTGTTAGAGGTGAAAGTTTTCCTCTCATTAGTAATGTCACCCTCTATAAAGGCTTACCCACTATTCTACATAAAGCTTCAAACTAATCACTACTGCAAATAAACTGAAAGTATATATGTGAGACAGATTATTTTTCTATTTACATAATTTGCTTTAAATATCTTAAATGTAAACCAACAATCTATTAATTAGTTCCTTCTCAGTTTCATACTAGCAAGTTACTGTTCCACAGACTGATATCTAGAAATCAGAACATTCAAAGGTAAAGCTACAAATGTCATTATAAAGGACAAATGTAATGAAATAACCTCTGATCTCCTTTTTCAATTTTATAGTAACCCGAAAATTAATTTGCAGAAATTCATTTTCATTTTTATTCAAGAGACAGATAAAAGCAAATCCCTCTTCCAGCAAGTATCACATAACATTTAAAAAAAAAAAAGAAAAAAAGTTTGTTATAACTTAAAAAGCAGATCAAGTTACTGAAAACATCATAAAGAAATAGCAAAATACATAATGAGGGAATAGTCCAAAACCAAAGAGTGAACAGACCACAAGACACACTACCTTGTAACAAAACATGCTGATGAACAAGAAGTCACAGGTGAGCCAGGCACACAGTTTAAAAACCAATTAGTATGTAAGCTATTCAAATACTGTAAGACACTGCCTTTTGAAGAGCTTATCACTTTTAATCACTTTACAGTGGTTTACACAAGAAAATCCATTTAAAATATTTTTTCTTAACAAGAAAAGAATTTCTGTTCAAATAAGAACAACAACCACATCAGGGTTTACCAATTAAAATTTGAAATTAAATAGATCCTATCAATAAAATCTGAAAACAAGAAGCATTACTTTCCAATTGAAGAATCCAAGATTAAGTGCTACACTACATTTTATAAATGTAGCTCCAAAGTAAAGCATACAAAGACCCTAAAGCTTAAACTTTTAACATCAACATATACCCAAATATTATTGGGTGGTTTTTTATACATATGCTGCAATTTTAAGAAAAATATATAGAAAAGATAGCATGTTTGCTCATGATATTCACCAATCGAGAAAGCCAGGTTTCCATCCAACTTCTCCAAGAACATACAACTCAGGCAGGACACACGGATCCCCTTTCCCAGTCACTGTCTGGTCACAGTGCAAGCCGTCACTTGAAGCACTCTCTGGTTCTCATCTGGCCCCAGGAGAGCTGAGGAGCTCCAGTCTAAATAAATGCATCGCTGACAGATCAGTTCTGTCTTGTGGCTGATTTATGCTGTTGTCCCTTTATTTGTGCTTCTTTGTGTGTTTCTTCAGGCTCCTCTCCATTCTTAACGACTGACAGCTTGGCATATGGCTCCTGCTGTTTACAGGAGGAGGACCTGAAGATTTGCTGAGCCAAAGATGCTCACCTAAGTATTTAATACTTACCTTCTCTCTATTACTTCTCTTAGTAGTTCAACTTCATGACTTTTTTTTCTACTTTTTAAATAGGTATCTTCAATTATGTCACCAAAAATCTACTAAATCCAAAAATTCTGAACAGGGAAAGAAAGGATAGTCTTCTTCTACTTCAAAGTTTAAGACAAAAAAACTAAAACCAATCAATCAATCAAACAAAAAAACCCCCAAAACCCAACTAAGCAGAGATTAAGCGTCCCAAAAATGGGAAGGATGAAGGCTCCAATTGTCTCCTTAGGACAGTACTACATTCCCCTAAAACTGTAAATTTCCCTCAACAAGGTATTTTCAGGTTATCCAAAAGACAAGCAGAATTTGATCAAATGCCCAGACAGAAAGCAGACAATCTGACTTCAGGTGTAACTACGGAGAGATTTTGCTGGTTTTACTTTTTATTTTTAAATAACAAATGACATGTAGTGCCACTGGTCAAGAACGCTCTTTCCCAACTTGATTGAAACCTACAGTAATGGAAAGTTAAGTTGGCTTTCTTAAAGCAGCTTTACAGTCTTTATTTGTCTACAAAATTAGGCATGTAGCTCAAGGACAAGTGAATTACTCCTTGTCCCTCCTCAAGTATTTTGCATATTTTAACTGAGGCATCTGGACATGCCAGATTTCTCTCCTTTCAAAATTGTCGACTTTCACTTCTTCAGAGATAACAGACTAAAATCTACAATGGCAGTTAGAAGCAGACTAATTTTTTCTGTCTAAACACTGATGAAGATGAGCATATATGAAAGACAAATGCACATGAAAATGTTACATTTTTGTATGACACAAGTTCTCAACTGACAATTTCTGTATGAGCATCTATATTTTGGAAATAACACAAATCATAGCAGTTTTAGCTCACACATTCAAGTATACACATAACTTTAAATTCACATTTTTAATGAAACTTCTAAAACTAAAAATGAGAGAAGCAGCATAACAAAAAGCTACAGCCAACCAAATGGACTTTGTGATGCTCACATCAAAACAGGGGAGTCTCAGATACCAAATTCCTTCTCATGAACTAGAGTCGAGGATCTATGTATCTTTCAATGGCAAGCAAGAAAAAGTCAGCCAGCAGTCATGGGAGATAAGGAAAACAGGTTTTTTAGAATTAAAACTTCCAATTAAACAGAAAAATACTTCCAGAGTTTTTATTCCTAGAAAAAATATTTTTCCAGCGTGAACAAAACATGGAACAGATACACACTGGTACAATGTCTTATCCTGTCTTCCAGGCACATCAGCTTGGTTATGCCAGAAGTAAGCCTGGGGAACTTAATGCTGCTTCAGTCAGTCCTGAATATGCAGTTTTGAAACAGTTCAGTGTCAAGTCTCTGTCCAGTTCCAAAAGCTGCAAGCAAGAGCAAAGCATGTAAACATGGGAGGTACTCATGGAGGGGGAAGGATCCAAAAAAGCAGAAGGTGAAGGACACTCAGAATAGGCTCTCTGCTTTGATAGGCCTCCAAGGTGCAACAGAGAATGAGCACCTTACCCTGGAAAAGCACTGGGAACAGAGTCAGCCACGATCCAACTTTACCATGGGTTTTAGCACATCTGAAAACCAGTCCAGAGCATCTTTTATCACTATTCACCTATCTGCCAGCACATTGCCCCTAGCTTCTCCCATCATGCTGCTAAGACCTCGCTTGGATCCTGCAAGCGATACTCAACCCTATTAAAAATTCCACCAGTGTTTTTCAAGAGTGAAAAAAATTGATTTTTCTCCTTGACTCTCAGCTTTTGCAGCTAAATTAACTGATAACTTGCAGTTCCCAGCTCATAGGTAAACCATGACTTGTGTAAGCCATATCGGTTATGATAGCTAATGTACTGCTATAATTACAACAGCAACATTATTTATTTATTCAGCTACTTGCAGCAGATTCTGATCCTTGGCACTTGTGCCATCAATCTAGATTGCTGGGTTTCACCATCCATCGATTAATTTCAAATATGGTCTGACCGAACTATTTCTAGAGTAAAAGTCTATGTTAAAATAAAATTTGGCTCCAACAGAATGCAAAACTTAATCTCCTCTTAAGCATTTAAAGAAAAAAAAATCTGAACAGAAACCGCATCATTTAATCACTGCCCATATAACAGCACAAGAAAATACTGCAAAAACCCCATGAAAATCAAAGAAGCTACGTTTATAAAGCATCAACAGCTGTATTTTTATTTCACATGCTTAAAAGACTTTTAAAAACAGAAACACACTAAGCACCATTTAAAACTGGACACTGCTTTATGAATGCTCATTACTCCTTAACATTCTCAGACTATGCAATAGATCTGGATTTTCAGAGGTATTACAGTTGACAAGAACTGAAATTTCTCAGTGCCTCCAAAGAAGGATGTTATGATTTAAGATACACAGTATTTGCTGTAACTACTGTTTAAAAAAACAACTTCTAATTGTTAAGATAAGAAATTAATAGGTAGCACATTCTGTACAAATAGAGCTGTACAGTCACACTTCATGTGTACACCAACATTATTAAACTCAAACTTTAACCTTCTAAAAACAAACACATCTCAAATTCAGTGCTGCATAGAAAGAGCATAGAAAGAGTGAGGTCTGTTCGCCTCTCACAGTTCCTCTTGAGCACAAAATCTCTATTTATATTCTTATTTAAAGAACAAGTACAGAAGGATAAGTCACAAACTTACAGACTCACAACAAAAAGGAACCTCAGACAAGCTGCTACAGACAAGCCTTTTTCATTTCTACACAGTACAGTAAAAGCACGAATAGTGATCTACATCACGGTCTTGCATTTCTCAACTACTGTAACTTCAAAAGATGTTCCCGATGTTGTTTAAACTTCAGATGAATGTGTCCTACTCACAGAAGAGGACTCGTTATTTATCAGAAATTCACAAAACATTCTGGTACCCAGTCAGAAGTGTTCTGTCCCATGTAAGTAGACAAGGACTTCTGAATCCTCAATCTCTAACTAGAAGCAGCGGTTAAGGGCTCAAAGTCAAATTGACAGCCCTACAATATTTGTTATCTGTATAGACAATCTTGATAAGGAAATTAAGTGCACCTTAACCAAGTTCATGGGTCACAACAAACTGGACAAAAGCCAGGTACTCCAGAAGGAACCACCATACAGAGAGACCTCAACATGCTGGAAGATTAAGCCAGTAAGAACTGCATGTGATTTAATGAAAATAAACATCAAGTC
Organism: Scytalopus superciliaris; assembly: GCA_013400415.1. Classification (NCBI taxonomy): domain Eukaryota; kingdom Metazoa; phylum Chordata; class Aves; order Passeriformes; family Rhinocryptidae; genus Scytalopus; species Scytalopus superciliaris. The sequence goes on from VXBX01005595.1 coordinate 282,239, forward strand.
CTGCACCTTGGATGGAATTATCCCACACTGCAGTAACAGCGAGGGACTGACTGGGGTGGTGTGTAGCTGTAATAGTTTCAAAACTTCGGATGAATTTTTCACACTGACACACGGCGAGACATGGGGAAAGGCAAGTCTCAGCTAGGGAGAGAAAAACAAACAACAAAGCTTCATTGTTTTCTGGTTCAGATTCTAATGGCTCTTCCATTGCTTTCTTTGCAAAGGTGAGACTTTTCTTTGTTTCTTTTGCCGATGGCCCAAGGCAATGGGGGTGGCTTCATTTTTTCCCTGGGTAACGTTGGCTGAGACACCAGCAAAAACGAGGAGGGGAGGGAAAAGAAAAAAAAAAAAAAAAAAAAAAAAAAAAAAAAAAAAAAGGGCAAGCGTGTGTGGGGCGGGGGGGCCCTGCCTGGTTCTGTTTCTTTTTTTTTTTCCCCTGGGGGGTGCTTCTCTCTCTTACTGTGGGGATCGGGGTTGCCGGGGCAGCCACACGTGCTTTTCCTGGAGTTGTGCCATGTCGCTTTAGAATGGCTTTGCCCAGCTCAACAAGGCAGAAGAGTGTCCCATTGGACATCCCCCCACCCACACGTGCGGCCGACAGGAGGGTGCCAGCTGCTCTCCTTGCTGGCTCGGACCTCCTTGGCTGACCCTGTTGAAGCCAGCCACCAGCACGGTGAGTTCACGGGAACCTCCCAAGGGGAGCCCACCCACTCCCTCTCCCTTCCCGTTCTGGCAGTATCCTGCACCATCCTGGAGAAGCTCAGAGCTCACACGGGACTGAGCCGGGCCCTCCTGTGTGCTGGCTCCCACAGACATGTCGAAGCTGCTGCTCCCGGGGCCAAGCAGCACCCCTGCTGTTCGTGGCTGTACCTATAACCAGAAAGCAAAGTGGGACTTGAAGAGAAACCATCAAACTTTGAAATGATTCTCAACACCTGCCATAGCAAATGACCAAGATATGAATCCAACTGCCTGAACACCAGTTTTGTGATTAACTACTTACTGCATGACTAAAAAGACAACATGCAATTCTGTTTTGTAAAACAGAATTTGGTAATAATAATACAATTTATTATTGGAATATCTGACCCACAATACAGTGGAAAAAAGTCCAGTGAGCTTAACAAACAAATTCTAGCTTCAGTGCTTCAATGCAAAGCAAAAGATGTAGTCTTTAACTGCATTAGGATTTAAACCACATAGTATTTAAACTTTCAATCTAGAATACTCTCCACAGGAGCAGTATTTGCAATTGAGCATATGGAGGGCAGGAAAAAGTGAAATAGCATTCTTTGTCAGGTGTGGCTTGAGATGTGCTACCAACACAAAAGCCAAAAATTTGTCTCAGAAAGGTGTATTTATTCTGAATATAGAGTGAATGTTAAAGAGTCTGCTACAAGCTGCATCTGAATGTGTAACATACGTTGTGGCAAACTGTACTGCACTAGTGATACCCACGATAATGTCCCAGAATCAGACAGACTAAGGCTGCAAGGACACAATAGCACTCAGATACATCACGAAACTCATGGAGGATCATAAACAGTCCTGTGATAGAAAGGCTCAGGCTTTTCCAATTGTAATGCTCCTAATCCTCATCACTGAATGATAATAAAGTATAAATTCTGAAAGATTACTGAGAGTGAAAGTGAAACTAAACATGTTGACTAAGACAGACTGACACCTTGTCTTAAAAGGTGAGGGATTAATTTAAGAATCACCTGCCCTAGTAATGATAGGTCACTACTCTCCTTAACCACAGGTAAGCACATATTTCTACAGGGGCTTTCAGTGACACACAAAGAACAAAAAGTTGTGCCCTGAGGTGGGATTTGTTTTTATCATTTATTAAGCGCATATATGTCCTGATATGCAAGCCAATAGTGATAAACCAAAAAGGCCAATCTGAATTTGACATTTTGACATGCTTCAGAAGCTGGATATTTGCTGTGCTTTAAGCTTATCTATCCCACCTTACCCTGGATAACTGAAAAAATACCTGCCATAATCTCTCACCCATGACCTGGATTTGTGATTCCAATATACAGTCACATTTTTATGTTCCACAGCAGTAGATAAGAGGCCCTCAAAAAGGATAAGGAAGAGAGTCTGAGAGACAGCAACACTGAGATTTAGGCAGTAAACCTTGCCTACTGTTTAAAACTCATTTGCTGTTAGGCCACCAAGTTTTGTAAACAGTCTGTACGCTAAAAAGGTGCTGAACGCTTATCTGGTAACTGTATTAGAGAAGAAAGTGGCACTTTGTCACTTTTTGTCATATTCTCAAAAAGTGTAAGCACTGAGGGCTATGTTGCCAAAGCACTAACTCCTGAAGTGTAGGCAAATTTATAGTGCTGTCAGCTTCTTCTAGGTTCCTGATGCCTATACTATGAAAATGGTAACACTGTGAGATGAATGAATAATTGCCAAATACAGGGGATAAACAGACATCTTTCCAGTGAAGTCTACCTATCCTATTCTATTCTGCTAATCCACAAATAGGAGAGCATCACAACCCTTTTCAAATCCTGAGATAAAAACCTAAAGACGATAACTGAGCAAGCAACCTGCAAATACATCCAACATATTATGTTACATAGCTGAAAATCCAAATTCTAAGTGAAGAATTAATGTTCTTTGCAAGTTTCAATCTGCTTATCTGTAGAGTCAAGTGGAGCTTTATTTGTTCCATTCAATAGATACTGAATTTACTAAACGGGAAACATTAGGCTGAATGAACAAGAAATAATCACACAGGAATTTTATGTTTTTTATGTTGCACTCACAGACAGATTTTCCCAAACAGCCACAGCAAGACCTCAGAATGTGTCCCCTTACGGAGATTTCAGTGGCTCACAAGTATCAAAGGATGACAAGAAGACTCTGAAAATCTCCAAAGAAGAAAAGCTATAGTCTCCACCTAAATACAAGCTTGTGAGTCTATCAGCTTCAGACAGCCATTCCTTTGCAGTACTCTGAAGGAAACCAATGGGATCACCACAATTTACATTCATAGCCATAGTATCATGAAGGTCAACACAGGATGAGAGGAACAGCACCTTGGGCAATTCTTTTTAGCAGCCTCTGTCAAGTTAGAGTACTGTTGGCAGTGCTAATAACCAAGGGCGCTGAACTGGAATGAACCCCTCCAGATGGCACTGTGAGCTGGAAAGCCTCAGAATTAGTGTGGTTCTCATCTGGTCTGCTCTTCCCTGTCCCAAGAGTTTAAATAGGAACAGATCTAGGAGCAGCTAAGTTCATTACAGCTGGGTTATTTTCTGGACAAGGAATGGAAGTTAAGTGTATGAAAATTCTCTCAAGTCAGGTTACAATGACTGACACAAGTACACCAAATGCATTTCAATGCTGGACTGCTTCAAGAAAAGCAGTGCCTCAAACTAACTTCTAAAAAAATTGCTCAGCTGGTCTCTTAACTAAACTGCTTCTACATACATGATTTAAATACCGTTCCTAGCTACTCTTTAACTTTACTCTTCTTGAATGCTGTATAACTGCTAATGTAGAGGGTGAAAAAACCATCTGACTTACAGTGGTACCATGTGTCCCCAAACTGAAGAGGAAGTAAACAGATTGGGCCAAGCTGTTAATGACAAAAATGAGAGGGCAACAGGAGCTTGTTTCATGCTGCTCCCTAAAAAAACACATATCACGCATACTTGAAACCCAAAACATTAGGAAGTCTTTGGCCATCAAGGCCAAGGGAGCTGACACAGAACAGAGCCTTGTTTACTCTCCATTAAGTGATGAAGGCTACCAGCCATCTCAAAAGACACCTTTTTTGGTGTCTTTGCCTTTGCCCAGGCTCAGTAAGAATGGGAAGGCAAAAATAATTATGCACTAACACACTCTTATTCCACTAGATTTATTAACATCTACTTCAATTAAAAACTGGATCCTGAAACGTTCTTTAGCTGGGCTGAAAAAACCCAACGGCACAAAGTCAGCCTTCAATGTCCTAAAATCTTCTGAAACTCTTTTTTGTAGGGAGTAAGGGAAGGTGGCAGACTTATGCTAACAAATGGATTCACAAACACATTTAAGAAAAATGTTTCCCCCTCTACTCTCTTAGCCTTTCTAAAATAATCCAATTTTCTATAGCAAACAAATTTCAGGCCAGAGCTAAAGTTTTGTCAAATAAATTTTAATAAAGGAGATACAAATGTTGTATTTTAATGTTGTATTTTAATACAGTTGTATTTTAATCTTATAAAAGACTGAGGGGAAAAAAAAAATTACTACTTACATTGCTAACCTGCTAGTTTTTATGGAGTCATACAATGTTCTCCACCAATTCTTTGAACTAGAAAACTTCACTGCTTTGCCATGCTATTGCTCACACTTCATGAAAATGTTTTGAAAATTTGCCCAGAAGATGGGTTTGTATATTAATTCATGCTTAAAAATCAATTTTAATATTAGATTTAGATACTCTGAAAGTATTAGTTGCTTTCCATACAGTTACAATATTGTTCACTGAACTGTATGAACATGTTATCTAACAGTCCTTTAGAAACAAAAGTATCAATATTATCTTCAGGCACTTTTCTGGGGTGTTTCAGTATCCACATAAGGCAATGGGTAACTTCAGCTCTGACATCCAAGTAAGGACAGTAAGCTCATGGAAATGCACTAAACAAGATGCAAATGAGGATGAGGTTCTATTAACTGAAACAGTTGCTGTTTTTAAAGTGTATGTGAGAGTCTACACCACAATTTTAGTATCACTTTCCTACTGAATGAAAACACAGGATGTGATATGTCTTGCTGATACAAACAAAGATAGACTTTAGGAAGTGAATAGATAATTTGATCTCTGGTGATTTAAGTCAAGATATCAAATGATCATATCTTAGTAACACTAGGCAGCTGAACTATGTGAAGGCTATGACAGACAGAATAATAAATAAAATTTCTGAGCTCCAAAAGGAGACACAACCTTACCTATCACAGTCTCAATGTGTAACAATGTGATTCCCCTTCATCTTAATGAAAAGCTGCCAAATACTGCATTAGAATTTAAGAATAACTAATAAAACTAAGCCACTGGTGGCGTGCAGTAGACTGAATCAGGTAGGGTACATATGCTACACATGACACCAACCAAATGGAAAAGTAGATTGCTTTGTACCTCTACTGGTCTAAGGCATACAGAGCTATCAAGATAAAGCTTGTGCTCCATAAATCTGATCACATGAAGACAAAACAAAAGCAAACAAACAGAAAGACCTGGAACTTGCTAAAGGTGTCACACCTTAAAGCCTCTGGCATAGATCAATGTCTACAAAATACACTTGGCAAAAAAATCATTAGACAGAAGCCATAATTAGTACAATATTTCGTTAAGATGAACTCTTCAGAAGACTTCTACATTGACATGTTTGTAAGGTTGTACAAGTACAAATGTGGTTACGATTTTAAGTACTTTTCTCCCACTCAATTCCTGATGAAATCAACCTTGTGAAACAAGTTATCTTCTGAAAGTAAGAGTCAGATACTGCCCTCCTGAACAGAAGGCAAAAAAGAGATGGCCCCCAGGTTACTTAAGCATTAAAACTATGCAATAGCTTTCAATTTTATATGTGCTTTTTCTTTCAGTATTGTGTTTGACTCAACAAAATGGTAGTTTAGGCTTCATATTTACTGCAGCTGATTTCTACAGACCCAGTGCAGTCAAGTGGGTTACAAGGATCAACTTTTCTCATTCTTACCTGCAGAGACATACTCCATGAACTGTTCACAATGAATTATTTAAACAAACCATAAAGATGAGTATGCTTCGCATGACAAGAAAAAGAAATATAGAAAGAAGTAATGAACTTTCACAGATAACAAGCTTTAGCTGGGCTTCAAAAAAACCCAACCAAACAAACATGTTTTACAGCATAGTAGCAACTTAGTGGTTAAATATAGGCATTAAAACATTAATCTGTTCACAACTTTCAGTTATGGAAAGCAGCAGAGTCATCAGACACATGTCAGTAAGTATGTTGCCTTCTATATCACCAAAATAAATTTACTAACAATCTGAGCACGGCTTATGTAGTAGCTTCACTTTATTTCTTCTCAAAGCAACTGGTTTAACACCTGTTCTTTAACAAGCATATAGTTGTATCAGCTATTTAACTAAATATAGTTAAATCAACAGCTGGAGACGCCTTTAATTAATCCCTCAGAGTTCTTATAGGATAACAATTTATTTTAAGAAAACAACTTCAGTGCAGTAACACAGTTAAGCATTAAACATGTTCATTTCACTATATTTAGGTCTTAAAAAATATTGAAGTCTAAAAAGCAATGAAACTATGTAATTAAATACTACAAGCAGTCAAGCAGTTAATAAATCTCTGCCTTGTTCCTTAATTTTCTTCATATGCTGGCCCTTCTTCCAAAAAAAAACCCCAAAAAACAACAACAACAACAACAAAAAAAAAAAAAAAAAAAAAAAAAAAAAAAAAAAAAAAACCAAAACAAAAAAAAAAACAAAACAAACAAAAAACCCAAAACCAAAACAAAAACCCAAAACCAAAACAACCCAAAACCAAAACAACCCAAAACCAAAACAACCCAAAACCAAAACAACCCAAAACCAAAACAAAAACAAAAAAACCCAACCAACCAAACAAACAAACAAATAAAAAAAAACCCACAAAAAATCTTAAGAAAACATTCCTGAAACTATGAGGCAGTGAAAAAGTGAGTGTGTATCTTCCTTGAGCCCACAGTAATGCTAAACTTCAGTCTAAGTTTCAGTAATAATATATGGAAAGAGCAAAGTTTTGTTCTGGTAAAAGAAAAAAATATGTTCATATCTAATATTTAGTAATTTTTCTCCTCAAATATAATTTTTCTTCTTATTAGCCATGTATAACTGCAATTTACCACATCCTAGAAAACAGAGTTTAGTCCTCATTTTTACTAGGAATCTGAGGGCGGGGGAAAAGTTATATAGCCCACTGAACTTCATGGAGTGGGCAGAAAAAGTCAGATCCTTCACAGAGAAATTCACAGGATTTCTCTAAAAGCATTTAAAACTCTAGGTTAGAGCAGTCCTAAATACTTTATGACCTTCTGTCTTTAATACCACTAAAACAACCAATTCTGACTTTGTGGTAGAACATTCTTCATGATCAGCAAGATAAAGGTTTGATAGTGTCAAATCTGATAAATTCTTCTTCAAGAAAAACTTTTAAAAAGCTACTTTTTTGGTGAAATTCTTTTAAACTTCACAAAATAACATTGATTGCTTAATGAGAAGTTACTTGTGAACAAATATCCTAATTACTAGTTGGGCACAAAATACTTTCATATTATTAATAAAACAATAGTTATTTCCAAAAATCCCACACTCTACCTTAGCAATTAGTATCAAAATCCATATAGAGTAGTAACACAAGATATTTAGACAATGAAATTTAAAATACCCATATAAATGTTTTCCCTAATTCAGAAACAAAAAAATCACAATCTATGGCCATCTGTGCCTGTCAGTTGGAAGCCAACTATAAAAATACAAAAGTATGCAAAAGGAATGGTTGCCAGGAACTCCACACAGTGCTTGTCAATCAAATCACTGGCGACCTGCAAATTTATATGTAATACAGACACTTTATTCCACTTATTAGTTGTCTCATATGTTTAAAAGTTGACACTTTTCAATTTTATAAAGACTGAACTATTAACATTAAACTATAAACAACATAAATAAAATATAAAATATATAAAGCTTCAAGAAGGAAAGTAATGATACTCATGTTTCTAATAACAGTATCCTAAATACAAATTACTTGCATTATATTTGATTTTGAGTATTACCATACTGGTTTATATTTTGGTTTACATGGATTTGTGTAAGAAATAATTATAAGCAAAATGTTTATGTTTTCAACTGAGGAAAAATCACCAGAATAAATATACTTCCACCTGTTTTATAGCATTCTGTACATTACTTCAAGTGGGTTCCTAATATCAAATGGTATCAGCCATGGTTTCAACACCTGTGGAACATTACTGGCTACCCGCTGGGATTTGCTTCAGCACTCTGAGCATGGCAGTCCACATAATTTTCTGCCCACCTTGCAGTCCACCTTACCCAAGCCACCTATCTCCACCTTGGTTACAAACAGCCTGTAACAGATCACATCAAATGCCTTCCTAAAGTCAAGGTAAACAGTGCTCACCATTCTCTCCACTCAGACACTCAGTTCACCATAGAGGACAATTAACTTGTCTCCGATAAATTCCAATCACACTCTTGCCCTTCAAGTGCTTGATCGTGGCTTCCAGGAGGATCTGGAATAATCTCACCAGAGGCTGTGGCTATGTTTGCCTTCCAATAGATCCCCAGATTCTCCTTCTCACTCCCCTTGAAGACAGATCTGTTTGCTTTTCCCCTGCTTCCTTTATCTCCAATGACAATGACCTTTTAAAGATGAGCAAGGAAACAGCCTTGTAACAACAGTATCCAGCTCCTGAAGGACGCTGGGATACATCATACTCAGTCCCATAAAACTGTATACATCATCATACTTAAGTGGTCCCCAGCTTGACCTTCTGTACAGTGGAGAATGCTTCACTCCTCCAATTCTGCCATTAAATGCAGGGACCTGAGAAGCCCAAGGACAGTCCTTATCATCAAGGAGCCCAGAAGAGCCTTGAGTGTTGCTTCTATGTCCTTTTGTACCAGATAATTTTGAATTCTAAGCCTCTTCACTGTGTTTGCCATCCACTTCAGTTTAGTACTGTCTAGATATAACCACACATTCTTTCCACTGCTGATAATGTAAATACTGAGTGGCACAGGCTTTGTGAAAGATTGAAAGACCACCTACTTTGAGAGTAAGCCATTAAAATAAATAATGCTAGCTACAAATTTTTATTCAGTTATACCCAGGAAATGATGATTGTACCTAGATCAAGTCTTTAGTTTGCTTACAAGACCATGTCAAACAGTAAGAATTTTAACACTTTCAGCAAGTTTTGTCTGGATCAGCACTATTTACCTAAAACTGGTTTCATATTAACAGATGTGCAGATCCCCAAGCACCTTAATGTTGACAATTCATTTAGAGAAGTCTGTTCTGTTTAAAAAGCAATCTTTGCCAGTCTTTTGAGACTCCCTAATATATGCAGAGTCTTACTGATGACTGCAACCCTTGGTTACAGTGTATTATCCAGCATCAGTGTAGCTTCCAGGGGGCCAGGGTTGGGGGTAATCAGCTGTTTCTCAAAAATCATGAATGCTGATCAGAATCCTACAACAAAAATCCTGACACATCTAAAGAAAACCAGTCAGGCAACTGCTGTGGGATCCTAATCAGTATTTCATTTCAGATCCCACAGTTCATTCTTCTACAACACACTGCAAATAGTCAAATTCAAATTATAATTATTTAACCTTAAAAAACTACCATTTCTAGATAACTTACTCTATATATTAAATGAGGAAGAAGAGTTTATTACATATTGGCTGAAAAGGGGTGAAGAGAGTATTTTTGGATGTTAGTAAAAGCATCAACTATCAATTTCCTTTGAAACACTATGTGCTGTTTCTATTACCTCAATTCATGTAAATTTAACATTTCCTCACAACAGGAAACCCATTTAGTTGTAGTTATGCAGAATACACCTAGATTTCTTCCCTCCACACTGTGTTCTCTTTAGTAAAAATGTAGCTATGATAGAGATATTTAAAGATCAAAATTGAGAAAAAAACCTTAACAGGTAGTGAGAATATATTAAGGCAGAAGAGTTGTGCTCGTATCTAATTTCTCATTAACCAAGAAGTCTGAAAGAAAAAGGCACCTTTAGAATGAACAGACCGTACAAATAAAACTTCAATAATAATGAAGAGAAGATCATAATTATTTTCAAGTTGAGAAGCACCATGGAACTCACAAGGAGTCTGAGAGGTTACATCTTTGGCAACAAGACAATCAGCTTTTCAGATACAGATCAATCGTTCAAATTCAGTTTAAGCTAAGCAGGAACTAATAGCCACTCCTTGTTAATAAACACAAGTGATGTGATGATTTCCATCCAGTTGTCAATGCAATCTTTTCACAAACATTGTGTTGAGTTTTCGAAAGTAGTCTGGAGAATTTCAATACATTTTAAGGAAATTATTCATAGGCATTCTGGCCACCTCTGTGCTTCAACTCTAGAAACTGAACAAAACTCGAATTTTCATTTTAAAAAATATTTTGTGGGTTTGATACTTTTTAAATAAATTGTAAAATACTGTAGAACAACTCAAACTCAGTTGCACTTTATCATTTTCCCACCTTGTTTATAACACTTTTACATTAATTCATACTATGTGGCACTGAACAGAGCGAGAATAAAGCCCCCAAACTGTGCAGCTTGTGAGCGACAGCTCTGCAAGGAGCAGAGCAGACATAAGGAGAGAACCAACTGCATGAATTTCATGCTCAATGTGCAAGGCTTGACAGGCTTGTACTATTTTGACAGCCTTTTATTACTTTTTACACGCTGATGAATAATGAGAAAAGCAAACTCACAAAGACACTGATATTGCTCACAAAACTTGTCAGTAGACTTTTTTTCTTTTTTTTTTTTTTTTTAAAGAAAGTTAAATTGAATTCCTGGAATATATTCCAAATAATGAACAAAATCTAACACATCCCTCTTTGAAGAGTCTTCTAACAGGACTTCCCTTAATTCTTTTAACATAGCAAACTAGGCTAGTTAGTGTAGTGTACAGCTGAACATACCAAGACAGGGTTTTCCTATAATTGTCATGGAGCTTACCTGTAATAGTAAGCTGTTTCTCCTATATACCTTTTAATTTAAAACATATATTCTCAATATATTTGAATACATATATATGCGCAAATGTATGGTTTTAATGTTAAATTGGCTACCTCCCTTAGACAGTCTATATGGATTGAGGAACATTTAAATATTTTCCCCTTGTTTTGTGGTTGGATACTAGAGGTTTCTTCACAGAGAAGAGTTTGATGACAAGTAAAAAGTTCAGCAAATAAAAACAGGATAAAAGGATAACTTCTTTAATTAAATCATAGCCTGTCAATGAAGTCAGATTTGAATAAAGTCTTACACACTTTACTCTGCTTATCCTCTGGAACACCTATTCTATCAATATTTGCACAGAAATACATTCTGTCCAAGCATCTCATCTACTCCATCTCTAACTCCACCAGTCTTTCTGGGTCTTTTGCTTGCTATTGTAGTTTTCAAGATATGCCATATTTTTGCCATGGCAGTAGTTTCATCAAATCTAGGCTTTCCTCTGAAAATATCACAAAAATGCTATATATTCTCTTTAGCATTATTATCTCAATTGTGGAGAATCTTCTTCACTTTTCAAGATGTAGAAGCATGGTCCTACAGACCACCTCCTCTTTGTTTTGTGATGGTACTACAACTTAGGGCTGTTACAACTGTGATTTGATCACTCCCCCGCTATCCTAAGCTTAGTAGTATTTGGTTTCAGTCTCACATTCCTTTGCCCAACTGACAACTATTGAATTTGTTCCATCTGGAAGCTTGTTGGGGCTCCTTTTCAGAAGACGACAGAGGCAGAATTTTCAAGAAACTAAGAATTCTAAAAAATTTTAACATTCGTATTCATTCTTCTGTCTTTTCTCCACTGGTTGTAGGAAAGGTAATTTATAATATAAAATGTTGGCTTCTCAAGATACCATGTGAAAATGAAAATTAAGGTTTCTTTAAGAAACAGGAATGCCAGAACAAGCAACATGATACGGCATGCCAGCACTCAGCAGTCAACAGAATGTATCTCATCATCATAAAATTCAAGACCTACTTACTTTATGTTTCAGCATGGCAGTCAAAAGACTGCAATTTTCAGTTGTGTTTTATTGAACCGTTGTACATTTATCTTTCCAAATTCAAAGTGACACCTTAGCTTGTATCAGTAACAAAATTATTTTTAAACAAATACATAGAAACACCTTGAAATCCTCTATATAGGTCAGATATTTAAGACAGAGCTTTCAGTCCCTAAATTAAGATTCCCAACAGTTGTGTTACTACTATATAATCTTATATTGCAATATAAGGTAGAACAACAAAGTTGGACCTACTTCAGCAGTCTTTTTTCTTTTGTCCTGATTTTCATCAGATTTTTCACTATTCCAAACTCTAAGATGCTAGAGTAACCTTATATTATTCTGCAGTTATTACCTTTGTATATCAATATTTAAAAGCAACCAGTGGTTTGGTTACTTATTGTAGGGGGAAAAATACAGGATTTTATGGCAACACCTACATATGTCAAAGGGTCCAATGTACTTCCCTTCAAGTATCAGATACACTCCACTTAAAGTTCTTTAGAAAGAATTTGTGGTGGTGACCAAGCTGATTTCCAAATCAGTATAAACAAACAAACTTGTCTAGATTCTGTTATAACCGAGGGAAACAAATATTGCAGTCATCTCTGTATTGCCATTGCAACACCCATACTAAAACAGTAAGTAGTTGGAAAGCAGACCATAGAAAAGAGGGAGAGGCTAATGCTAAAATGAAGAAAGTCTGGAAAGCAGGCAAAGAGCAACTCTGTGCTTTCTTTTCTGTAATTCCTTCTCCTTATGAGAAGCATCAAGATAATATTTAAAGTTGCATTTTTACAATGCAATTTCTTGGTTTTGTGGTACCTCTAACAATACCGTGTTGACTTATTTCTCTATTTTTGTGAAATTCACTGGCATCTTGGATTAAAGAACAGTTCTCACTAAACTGGCAAGAGAACAAAGGTTATTTTGAAGTGATATTTCTTTGCATTCTCAGAAGAAAGCAAGCATGAGTTTGAGCTCATTCTACCTTGCATCACTACAAGTAGACAGCTACTTTCAAGCTTTGAACAAAAATGTTATGATCAATATACCTTTAAAACCAATAATTAAGCCCTGTATTAAAGGCAAGAGCAGATCTCTGGAATGAGAGAAATGGAGATCAAAACAAGATATGGAAAAAAGCAGAAAACACACTTAGAAAATGGGAAGAGTTCTGGTAGTGCCAACCGAAGAGAGAGTTGAAATCCCAAATTCCAATTCAAATACTAATTTTTTTTTACACAGGCTCAATAGAGTCCACAAAAAACTTGAACACATGACAAAAAAATTATAGCTTTTTTAAAATTTTTTTCAAAGCAAAAAAAGAACACTGAGTAAACTGTGAAGAGCTGGTAGTTCTACTAGTAGTTCTATTATCCTTAAAAGAAAAATCAAGCTAATTATACCAATTTCTCTGCTACTAGTATAAGAATGTGTCTTGATAATGGTTTCACAGATAGCCTTTCCATTCAATCTCTCATCCAAGACTATGTACCACCCCAGAAGCAATCAATTATCTAGATAAAATTTATATACATCTCAAATGTATAAAAATCTTTTTTTTTCTACAATAAAATGAATATATCCACTGTTTTGAACAAAACCAAATATATGCACAACAAGCTGAACACCTCACACACTGTTTCTCTCTTACTTCTACTCAATTTCTGCTCTATCTGCTTTTACTCAGAGTTTTAAAACTACATGTTTTCTCTGCAGCGTACTGTTCAGTCCTTGTATCTGTGATTTTCTCTGCAAGACTAAAAGCAGCTTTTAAGCTTACTCATGTTCATAATCAAAATATGCACAGGCAACTCCACACTCCTCCCATTATTTGCATTTAAAATTGACAGAGATGCAAAGGAGAGCGAGTATATTGAAGCCTGGAAAAGAACAGGAATCAAAACCCACAACTTCAGAACAATCTAGAAGAAGAAATAGCTTAGCAATACAACAGAGGAATGCCTCGAGTTTAGGCACAGGTTTGCGAGGATCTTCATGTGCAAGAAAAAGGGCTTCCTCAAATAAATTGTTCTTTATTATAGCATTTTTTCATAGTTTTACTGCACTCTTGTGCTTTGTTATAAACAAAGAGATTAGGATCCACTGAGCCCAAGCTCATTCACACCTTTCCAGGAAACTCTTAAGAGATCCAGTCGCTTCCTCTCTTGTCCTTTAGTAATCATCAGCATCTTCAGGTATAGCCCAGCATCACTTCCATTCTGTGAACATTTAACTCAAAAAGCTGCTCTCCTCTATAAATTATGAAGAATGACAGCAATGGCTACGGCTTCCTAATGAATTCAGCACTTTGTGATATGGCAAATATGACTTCTTATTTTAAGAGAAAAGCATACTAAGAAAATGCAGACTGAAAAGGCAATTCTTGCTTCCACAATTCTGTTTAATTAGTTTTGTTCAAGCTATTTGAGACAAACAGAATAAGCAAAATGAACTGTTTACACTTGAAAGCAAAAGATCATGTGTTAGTAGCCCAGCTCTTCAGTGAAATACAAGATTTAGATCTATTTAATTTGACTTCTGTGATGAAAAACTCTTAATAACCAGTGAGACACTGCTTTTTTTCCTCTTCAGGTAAATTACAGGCCATTTAAAAGGACTGTCTTTTAAAAGCAGTCTATATTTTGAGTTCTTATGGGGGTTTTAAATTAAAGCTTTAATCACTGTGTCACATAACTATTCCATACTTTGTTTGAGAACACATTTCCTTGAGAATTCCAAAACTGCTCAGTCCAAAGTGGCCAGGGATGAGCAAGTAAAATCTTCTTCTCCCCTCAAAAGAGTAACATGTAACAATGTAAAGAGCAAACATTCCCAGACTCTTAGACAATGCTATTTTAATCACACATATCATTTTCATCTTCAGCCACCTCAAATATTTACATGCATGACCAGATGACAAAATATGCAATTATTTACTTTTACTATTCAATTTGGGAAGACAACTTGTCCAATTAGTTATACAACCTGTAGTACTTGCCCACTGAGCGTCATTACAGCTTCCCAAACCAACTTCATTGTTCTGTCTGCTCAGCAATTCTCTGGTATAAATCAAAAGCACTAACACTGCGTATTCTATGCTCAAGTGTTTAACTAAACCAATTTCCAAATTTCTTAAGCTTCTCCAACAGTTACACAGTTTCTTTGAACACTGCAACAACGTATTACAAACATACACAGAAGCTTTGAAAACACATTAAATTATGCTTTTCTAACATTAGGACAGAAATCCTGGATCAACCTGGGAGAATTTAGAAACTATGTTAGGGTCTTTCCCTTGTTCACTCCTCCCACACAGCTAAAGAGTGTGCCCTTTGCTCAGGAGAAATTGAAACATATTTAAATACTTCACAAACAAAATTTCAGTACTGTAAAATGGATCACTCCATAAAACTTGCTATTGATAGCTTCATTTCAGTTTTATCAGTTATAATAGCTGTGCCTTTCATGTGTGTCTGTGTGCATATAAACTAAATCAAAATATTTTTATAAATTTCAAAAGTTTTACATCAAAATAC
Organism: Scytalopus superciliaris; assembly: GCA_013400415.1. NCBI lineage: Eukaryota > Metazoa > Chordata > Aves > Passeriformes > Rhinocryptidae > Scytalopus > Scytalopus superciliaris. The sequence goes on from VXBX01005595.1 coordinate 297,633, forward strand.
CCCAGCCATGTTCTCACAAGAGAATCCAGTCACTGATGTTTTTATTCTGAAGCTAGCAAACTACTCAGTATAGTTTTGAAAGTTGATGGCAATAGTGTCACATCCTGATATGAAAAACCAGCTACTAAGCTGCTAAATAAATACATGGAATTAAAATACCCAAGCCAACTACCATAAATAGTATCCTCTGTTAGATGAGATTTCCACGCAAAGTGATGCACGCAGGCACGCACAAGTAGCATGTGTTCCCATAGATATCATATCAAGATTTTCAACTGCAATCCTCTGTAATCTTTTTGAAAACCAGATAAATCTACACGATCTGAGGCCATCAACAATATTCCAGAATCTCCTCAGCAAGGCACAGAACATATCTGCTTGATTTCTAGTGTCACTGTGTTTCAGGGCTCTGATCAACCTAATAGCACGCATCTATTTCTGTTGTGCACGCATCCTCTCCCTTCCACCTCCCATCACAGTCCACTCCATTTCCCTTAAGTGGCCTTTCTAACAAACACCTCTTGCTCCACCATAATCACATCATGATATAAGATGGAGAAATTGCCTGTTTGGGCAGAAGAGAGTTCTATAAACACAGAGAGATCATTTTACTGGGCGGGAGACAGACATTTATAGAGGCTGGGTTAATATCCAGCATATTTACCTTGCAGCAAGAGAAAATTAATGACTACAGGTCTGGAAAAAGGAGCATGTAATTTACTGGGTTTTAACTTTGTGCCTCCCTTGCCTTTTCCAGCTTGTAACAGACAGAACAACATGTGGTGCAACTGCTTCATAACACAGACTCAGTGTAGTCTTCAAAAATCAGCAGGTGCACATGACTGTTGGTGAGTCTCCATCAAGAGCTTTTTATTCCATTTCTTAAATGATGTATTTGCAAAGGCTGTGTGTTCACACTGAGATCCATTCTGCCATGCTTGGGCATGCTTAGCACGGTTCAATGAAGGTAAGATTCACAATGCAGCTTCTAATTTCCAGTAACAATAAAGGAGAACTTAGAAGAAATCAGTTGCAGAATATACTTCTGTGTAAAAGCTACACGGAGAGACAGTGTCTTAAGGAAGACAACTTAGGAAGAAGTTCAGCTGCAGATAAATTCACACAAAACCAAACTCCACAGTTTGCCTACTTGACATTATGATCAGAAAACCAAATGGTTGCTTTACAGAAAGTTCATATTGTTTGTTATGCACATATTAAGCTTTGGCAATACCTACTTTGCAAGAAAAAAAAACAAAACAAACCCAAACCAAAAAAGAATTCAAGTCTCAATTTTTAACAATAACTCCACTGTTAGCGATGCACCAGCCACTTTCATGACACTTGATAGACTCTTTTACCAGACTCCCAACTACCCACATTCATCCAGCAGTTTATGGAGTATCTTATTTATATTTAAAATTTGTAATTTCAGGTAGATGGTTTAAGGCATCTGCAGTATAGCAATACCTGCACTTGTAGAACAGTAATAACACCTGCTTCAATACATTTTCCCAGCAATTTAATTTAAACAACTCTCAAGTGGTTAGGCTCAAAAGTTTTCTGGATGCTCATTGTTGTGGTTTTCAGAAAATAATCACTGGAGCCAAGCAATTTTAGGAGACACACTGATTACACTACTGTGAATGTGTTTGAAAAAGAGAAAAGCAGCTGCAGGGGCAACTCCTGCTTCCATTCTCTGTTAATACAATTTCTGCTTTTCTGCCTTTATCAGTGACTTGTCACTGTAAGACTGTGACAACAGTGTGTACAACAAATTTCATTACATCATTCACATGTTAAAAAAAAGGGGTAAATAATACACAAAACACTGAAGAAAAATCTGAAAAACTAACACTGCTTTTACAGTCTTTTCCCACATAAATCTCATACAGTTTTAAAGAGTGATAATGACTTAAACCACAGGGGATGTTTAAAAACATAAAATACTAAAGTCTTCAGGTAAATACTTACAAGAACATCGTTAGGTTTTATACAGAAAAGACTAGAACACTAGTAAGAACTATGACAGTACTCTTAAAATGCAAAACAAATTAGTGAAGTGTACACAAGTCTTTTCTCAAAGTATGAGGGAAGTCATGGAATTTCTGCTAGAGTCCTGGCTTTTGGTTCAATTTTCAGTAACTGTCATTAACTTTCTGTATCAGGTCAACAGGGACAGAAAAATCTAAATTATCTTGATAAATTTTTCATTGTGGTTTATAATAATGCCAAATCTACTCCAACCATTTTCTTTGTGAACTATTTACTAATTTTCTGCAAAATAATTAGCCAATCTGTGTGTGACAGAATGTACTGCCACCAGGATCTAATTTGTCCCAGTGCCTTTTATGAGTACTGCATAATGCTGTGCAAACACCATTCTTGCACTGAGTATTTAAAGAACAGGTTTTCCTATATAAACACACAGCTCTGTCTAGGTCAGTTTCCTCACAGGGGTTTTGAATCCAAACAGACACACCGAGTTACAAATGTTTTTACTAATACAGCAAAATACCCGTTCAATACTCTGCACGTGAACTATATGCTTTTTTCCATAATCCACATAAATACGGCAATGGTGATGCTGCACAGTTTCATCTTCAGCCTGCCTTGTTGCTGTACTACGAGCCCCTGCCAAGTTACATGCGTATCTTCAGCATGAATGACTGACCAACTTCTGAACTCTTTATCATTCAGCAATGATTACAGGAAGGAAGCAGACGATAACCTAACGCCAAAACACTAATTTTATCTTATTTTCCTACGATGCCATTAATTATCTTATCTCATCGGCCACACCAAAGCTNCCTTGGCTTTCCCAGCCTCCAGCTTCTTCAGCCGCTCCTCGTCCTCCATGGCGTCTGTGCGGGAGTGGAGGGTGTCACGGGCGGCAGGAGGAGGGGCTCGCCCCGCGCCCTCCCCTCCGCCGGGGGGCACACGCCCGCTGGCCGGGGGGTTCTTCAGCCGCTCCTCGTCCTCCATGGCGTCTGTGCGGGAGTGGAGGGTGTCACGGGCGGCAGGAGGAGGGGCTCGCCCCGCGCCCTCCCCTCNTGCCGGCGAGTCCCGCCGGGCCGCCCCCGGGGGAGCGGGCGGAGAGCCGGGCAAGGGCACGCCCCTCCTCACACCCCCTCACAGCCCCTCACAGCCCCCGGGCCCCCCGGGAGCCGCAGCGGGCGCGCCCCCCGCCCGCGGTGCCGGAGCTCCCAGCGCGCTGTACCCGGGCGCTGCTGCCCCGCCGGTCCAGCCTCTCCGGCGGCGGGGCCAATTCCCACAGTTCTGCTTTTCTAGGTGTTTTCTTGCTCCTACGCGCGGCTCGCTAAATTGCAGGGTTCTTACAAGCTCGGTGTAAAGCTTGGCAACGCTTCGAGAAAGGTTCCCGGGCGTGTGCCGCAGAGTCTGCGAGGATCGCAACAAAGGATGTGTAGCCCCCCTGTTCAAATTACTTGGCATGCGCTCGTCGTGCCGCGGGGTCTGCGAGAAGCGTGTTACAGTCACAATGGGGAGTGTGGCACGTGGCAATTAAATGCTAATACGATTTCTATACCTCAGCAAACACAAAGCGATATTCTGGGATTATTTAACAGTCTACGAAATGTGCGCCTTGCAGAGCTAAGAGCAGTTTGTGTCACGTGGTCCTATTGTGCCTTTTCTTTCAGCTGCCCCCGGAGTCTGTTCCGTTTGTGATGGTGCGGCGGATGGCACAGGCTTGCACACAAAGGGAAAAAAAGGCTTGGCAGGAACGTGCACCACCTGCAATGTGAACAGATTCCTTATTCTGCGGTTGGAATCATTCTGCTTTATTAAATGCAATATACAAAAATCTTTCTAAATTAACTTAGATCTCAGCCTTGCCGATCTTTTGAATGCAGTCCGTTCTACAGTATACATTCTTTTCTTGGTTGAATTTTCCAGCAAAGACCAGACACGCCCAAAACAGGAAAAAAAAAATTACAAAAGAAGACATTATCTGCACAGCATTGCTGACCAGGAACAAGGCAAAAAAAAACATTAGGTGTCCCAGCAGCAGAATTCCACACCTATCTTGCTGCCAAAGTAAACTAAAAACCTACAGTCTGACATTTTAAAGGATTTTCCATTCCTCCTAAACCAAATTGCATTTCATGGAAAAGTTTGAAATAATTTGTTGATCAGTACAGATAATGTGCATTCCTGTGTTTACAAAACAATATCCTCAGTTGAATACCATTGATGTCAAAACAAAACACTGTCCATCATAGGGAATGACAAATGTCTGTGTTATATGTTGTTTCATATTTGAAGCAAGCATATGTTTTCAAGTTCTCAGACTTTACCATTTCACTGGAGGAAAACCATGTTTTATAGAAAAGTAGCAAACAAAAATGAGATTAAAAATTAAATAAAGGGGAAATATTTTTATAGAAATACATATTTATTTCAGTTTATTCCTTTAAAAATACATTCTCAAGTCAGTAAAATAAAGTACTTCACAGAAAGCCTGAAAAAAATAGAAATTTTTCCCAGCAACTAAAAGGCTCAGAGATCCCTGAGGGAAAAATAAATCACCTTTTCTGTGTCAATGATATTCCTCTTGCTGTTAGAGGCCACTGTTGCAGAACTAGCTATTAGGTGTCAGTAGAATTTCACACACACATGACACTTTGATAGTAATTTCTTTATCTGTAAATATCCCATTTAGAAGATAACTAAACTTCCCAAATCCTATAATTAAATGGGTTCTTGAGTTAATACTAAGAATTGATGGGCCTGGTTTTCCTCTTACTTACAGATTCATATCCATGTAATTCTAATGGATTTTAGTTTTACACCTAATTCGTGACTATGAAAGTCATGAAAACCAGATTGACAAACTATAATATAGAGTACTGTGGAAATTACCACTGGATAAAATATCCCAGGGAGTAATATTTCTATATTCTCTCAACACTAGAAAAACAGGACTTTCTCTGTCCAGGGGAAAAAAAAATCCCTAAAGTATGGTTTGCTACTTCAGCTATTTTAATTCCTGTTTAATTCATGCAGGGCAAGCTGACTGGAATTCACAGCTTGGTTAGCCAAGTAAACGTTCAGTTACTGAAAGGCATTTGTCTTGTTTGCTTAATTCTCAGAGTCAACCAAAAATATTCACTTACCTAAGAATGTAAGATAGTGCCCAAGAGTCAGGCTAATAACTGCTTTAAAAATCTATTAATTCTCTCACACTCACTGAATTGGTGTAAGTTAAACTACTTTCAACAGTATATATGACGTGAACCAGATTAGCGAGGTAAGAAATACAGATCAGATATTCTTCAAAACAGAAATAACTGGTGTTTTGTCCTAGGCTTATTTTTATATAGAAATAAATTGATTAATGAAAGCGTTCATACAAAATTACACTAAACCAGCTTCGAATATCAGACCTAATTTTCAGCTGTGTCTGTCTGAAGGACAAACACCTCTTCATCTACAGCATTTTCTCTAACAATGAGACTCCCCATTCTTCCTACCTCTTCTGTTTCCTTTTTTCACTGTTCAGTGAAGATACACCTGATGACTCTCATTGTGGCCCTTTCATGGACTGGAAAGCCAAAAAATGAAGCCTAAAGACCAAATGTGATAGTCACAAAGTTCTAGTTAAGAAATTCAAATTCTGTCATAGTCCACTGAAGCCAGAATCGAGGGGTTGTCAAATCACAATATGCTGCTGGTAAATCACGTGTATAAGTAGTACGCAAAAATCACAAAATATCAGAGGCCTAAACTGATGATACAACCTCTTCCAACAGCTAAACTGCTCAGATATTTTGTGTTTTCAGGTGTTGCAACTTCAGCAATACCAATTAGTAACAAATACTACCCAACTCGAATTTATTTTCTTCAGCAAAACATACAGTTTAGAACTGAAGACTCCTACTTGGACCATGTAAAGTTTCCTGATCCAGCTTGTAAGAAGAAAATATTGTCTGACATCAGTAGGATGTTTTCCTAGCACCAATACAATGACCGTGCCACTTAATTTTTTTTTTTAATTTTAAATTTAAATTTTAAATTTTAAATCTCTGTATTTGGTCAACATAGTATGGTAAAGGAGTAGTCCTCCTGCTAATGTTTATGCACCTTCTGATACATATGTGTAGCAGAGTGGTAGAGAGAAGACTGTCAGCCAGGCACAAGAAGCATGACACTGATTATGTGAATCATTATGATTAGATTTGTTGCTAATAGAACATCTAAATGTTGTCTAAACGCAATATATGATATAAGCAGGTATAAAGGGTTATAATACAAGCAAGTTCAGCTAGAAACACAGGTTCATAGTCTTTGTCCTTGCAAAATTCGGAATTACAAATCAACAAAGCATCTGTGTGGCTACTTTAGAATTTTATCTTTGTGTTTTACAGGATCTTAGAACTTTTACTCACCCATCCCAAAGTGAGCATTCCCAGGCTCAGGACTGGACATATCCTGCAGGCATCCCTGGAGGGGGGCTGATGGGAACAGGACAGTGACAGGGGAGCTGCCTGAAACCTCAAGAGACCAGTTTGCCCAGTTGTCCCAGTCACAGCAGCATTTTACGACCTTGTAGGCTGATGTGTACTAAAGCCAATCCCAATCATCTCAGCTCTCCCATCTCTTATACCAGCATCCAGAGTTCCTCCTGCAATTCCCACCTGGTGTTCTTAGGACAAATCATGTTGCCCATCAGAGACAAGGGTAAGGGAGAGGAGGTGTGTTTAAGTGGGGAGAACACATGCTAAAGCCTGCCTACCTTTCCTCACTAGCACAGTATGCCCAACAGTTCTGCTGTGGCACTAGATCCCCTGTACAAAATCTACCTGGCATGATAACACCTTCAATTATAGTAAACATTAAAGGGATCAAGTGTAAAAATAAGAGACTCCTCTATCTGAGACAGGACCAGGTTTTATTTGATCAGGACATGCACCTGCTGCCACTGAACCTAGTAGGAGTTCTATGGCTGATTGTACTGTCAGTAAAGCAGTAAAGCAGGGCCACAGTGCATACCTATCAGAGTCCTTGTAAACCAAACAGATTTGCCTCCACCTCCATGTGAACTTGCACAAAGAATATGAGGTTGACTTAATGACTAGCTTACCTTTGCCTTTACCACAGTCTGTTGTGCCAGCTCTGTGCCCTACCATCTGCTCTGCAGCTGCACTGAGCCTTGGCACTGTAGTTTCCTGGAGTGATGCTTACTTTGGCATGTTTGCAGCAGGCAGGTGATTCAGGCAAAGTATGTAAAATTTCCAGTTTCAGAGACTCATTACCAAAATTATGTTAATTGGCTGTTAGCAAGTGCAAGGCAATTCAAATTTCAGGTAGAACTTGGTTTATTGTATTTAGGTAATCTGACTACATGTTATAAAAATTTTCACCTCAGGGGTATTTGAGGTGTGTTATTTATGTTAGGACTACCTTGAACTGTGTTAATTATGTTAGGACTACCTTGAACTATGTTTTAGAAAGATGCAAATCTTCTCTCCTTCAAAGCAAGGCACAACAAATGCAATTACAAAATAAACAGTGAGGCTGGATGATAACAAGTTAGGTTAAGCTAGAGATGTAAAGAAAACATCTTAAGCTTTAAAGAGTTTGGTGGGGTTTTCTTGTTGTTGTTTCTTGTCTTGTTTATTTGTTTATTTTCTTCTGGAAATCATTGGAGAAGCATGAAAAATTATTAAATGAGGTGACTATGAATGTAATAGAAGCAAGGTCCCATGTAACAGCTGAAACTTCTATTCTCTCGTGTAATTTTTTAATGAAAGATAGTACCAAAGCCTATGAAAAAATATGGGCACTGAGGATGAAAATAAAATGTTCCCACATAAGGAGAAACAATTTAAAAAAGAATGTATTTTTTTGCCCATATTTGCAGCTGTGAAGTTAGACAAATCTATATTAACCATCAAAACCAGTGTCCCACCAAGTGCCTGTTTAGTATGCAATTTGTTTCCTAAATTAAAGTAAATTTTACTGAGTTTTGTTAGAAAAGATGACAGAAGAAGTCAGACACTAAAGCCTTTTATATGGTCCAGCATTGACTTAATACGTGAATAAGTGTGGGCTTGCTAACATGCTTCAGTTAAATGCAGTCAAGTCCAACACACAGGAGTGTTTTTCTTGTTTCCAAGACCAAATGTTTGTCTTCTGCTGAAAAGACAGTAAAATAACTTGAACAAAAGTTGTAAGCATGGACCTCTTGCACTATTACAATAACACATACCTCCCAGAGATGTGTCTTTGTTTTCTGAGTCCTGGGTTTATACAGCTTATAGTTTGACAAATCCTAAGCTCCATGTATCTTTTGGGGGGCATAGTGGAGTCTATTCCTTATCATTTAATTGCCTAAGATAAATACCATGGTATTTGTTTGCTGCTTTGATGTAAATACTGTAGCTAGGAAGAGGCAAGACTCTTTAGCTAAGAAGTTTTGTGAGATGAATAATTTATTCTGCAGGCATAATATATCACAGAAGGTAATTTAAGTAAGCTTGCAACTAATATAGCTAATTAATTAAGTGACCCAAAAGCTTCAAATTGGCATTTGATGTTTGAGGTACCAATAAAAGATTCATTTCTACTACAAATCAGTTATTTGTATCTGATATATGTAGAACTATTGTAGTACACATTTCTTTATAACTGGTTGCAATTTTTTACAGAAAGGTTCAGAATGATTCTCTTATGCCTGTTGCATATGAAGGTATAAAAGCTAGTTATTTTCCCACTGTTCTGGTATTTTGTATGGTCAATTGAGAAGACTTGTGTTATTCATCTTTTAGCAAGTTCTCAAAATACATTAAAAGCATAATTACTTAATAGCTTCTAAAATGTTGTATCATGCTGGGAGCCATGCCTTTTTTAGTATTGTTTATGGCATGTCAGGTAATCCCATGAGAACTGGTAAGAACAAGGAATTTCCTGAACTTTACTTTGGTACTTACAGGGAAACCTTTGGCCACCTCAAATAAAGACTGTCTCAGACACAGCAGAGCTGAGAGAAGTGAATAGGAATTCCAGATACAGCAGTAACACTGGCAAAAAGATTTAGTGCAGCTTAGAGAAAAAAGTCTTTGGGATGACTGTATTGATGTCTTACAGTACTTGAAAGGAGCCTACAAGAAAGATTGACTTTTTACAAGGACGTGACAGGACAAGGTGAAATGGTTCCAAAAGAGAGTAGGTTTAGAATAGATATTAGAAAGAAATTCTTTACTGTGAGGGTGGTGAGGCACTGGAATAGGTTGTCCAGGGAAGTTGTGGGTGCCCCATCCCTGGAAATGTTCAAGGCTAGGTTGGATGGAGCTCTGAACAGCCTGGTCTAGTGGAAGGTGTCCCATCCCATGGTGGGGAGTTTTGAATTTAGTTGACCTTTAAAAGGTGTCTTCCAGCCCAAACCATTGTATGATTCTGTGATTCAAAGCACCAAGCCCTGGTGCTGGCCAGCCCCTGGTCCTGGCTCCTGCTTCCTCAGCATGGCTTTTGTTGTCACCAAGCTTGAGCATTCTTTAAACAAGTTGTTTTCTACCTGGTGCTATAAAGCCGACCATTTCAAAACTAGGTGAGTTGAGTACGAGAGCGTTGTAGCACCCCGCTTGCTGCAGTACATCGAAACTGTTGTAAAAGACTTCAGCGGTAATAGCTGGGACCAAAATTCAGGGCTATTTTATCTTCTGCTGCCATCTTCTGGCAGCTGGCTCAGTTACAAACGAAATGGTGCTTAAAAGGGCTCTGGAAAGCGGCCGAGCCGGGAACAAAGGCGGCCGTGGAGAGAGGCAGGGCAGTGTTCGCTGCCACTTCCCCAAGCTCCGGGGGTGTCAGGCGTTCTATTTTAAATTCAGAGGCTGTAAAGAACCCCACGACCTCTGGTCCGTGCATGTGGCTCGTAGTCGGTGAGGTGAAAACAGGTCCTCTATCGGATTTGATGGGGTCAGGTAAAGGTGTGGGCTGCTTCTGCAGCGCAGTAAAAGGGGTGACAGGCGGCCCGTCCTCTGTGCTGGTGCAAGGGAAAAGCAGAAAGCAGGGAATCCTTTGTTGCCTCTGTAAGAGGAGGAGCGGTAAGCCCAACTGCCTTCCCACTGCCTGCCTGCAGCTGCAGCACATCAGCGAAGTGTTGCAAAAATTGCCCTCCCTAATAATAGTATCAGTCAGACTTTCTGGTGTGAAAGCATATTAACGTAGTTAACTAACCTATCTGTTGGCTCATGTTGTATACTGTAATGTCATGAGGTAGTGGAATTTTACTGGACACTTTATTATTGCTCTTGCTTAAATAAAACAATCCAAAAGACTACCTGGGCCTGGAAGTAAGGGCATTTGCTCTTGGAAGCTTAGAACTGTCTATAAAGGATAAAGGAGATGCCTGGACAGCCAAAATAACACCAGCATCCCAGCCTCTCTGACATGTCTTTGAAACGCTCTTAGTGTTGTCTCGTGTCCTAGATAACTAGCAAGACTGACTCCAGGGACATCTGGATCAGAAGACAAGCAGCAATAATGCTGCAAAGATATAGCTGCTTTACAAAATTTTGCTATGATTACTAATCAGCAGTGTGGGTGTCAGTGATTAGTCAAATTGTGTTGTACCTGAATGTTTGGAGGATAGAAGAACTTATGTAAAACCACATTCGTGATGCTCTATTTTGGCTGGTACACCTCATGTGCATAAATAAATATTTACCCTTGTAGTATTATACTTTGTGTCCTAGCTGCTCTCCTCCATTGACATGGCCAGTTGTGCATTTTCATGACAGAGGTGAGGAGAACTGTGAAGCAGCTGCTGTGGCCCAATGTATCTGACCAGCACTGGAAATGGCAGATCCATAATTATCCAGGGCCGATCTGTATTGTTTTTCCCTGTGTTGGGGCTCTAGCTCAGTGTAAACAGGATAAAAGCACTGACTGGACCAGTGGCACAGGTAAAGTCAAAGCCTGGGAAGCCTGCTTTAGGGGAGGAAAAAGACAGCTTTGGGCGAACTGCTTCATTCAGTGGCCCCAGTGAAATGACCTTGGGTGATTTTCCATTCACTTTACTTGTTGTTTGGAGGCATAAGTGGCAACAGTTCTGTGGAAGTGTGACTGATGTGTAGCTGGATTGTTACGAATCGGGTTTGTATCCCTGACACCAAGATAGAGAAAAGAGATTTCTGATGTAAGAAATAAGCAATATTGCTTAACTCATAAGCTTGTGTGCAGAACTTTAGGGGTGAAGGGAGAGAACAAAAGTGCCAGAACTTGATTTATATTTGCTAAAGGAGTAGGCTCAATTGTATTGTTCCAGGATATTGCATGACCTCATGTTCACTGTATGTTGTAGGAAATGGCAATGTCTAAGGTCTGAAGTGGTTCCTTACGGCCTCTTCAATTGCTGTGGAGCTGGAAATGATGTGTGGTACTTCATGTTCCTGTAATGCCGTAAGTTTAGCTCTGTAAACATTGTCATCATATTGCTGGGGAATGTCACTGAAACATGCTAAGTGCTTTTGAACAAGAGTAGACCTCACAGCAGTTGTTGATGAAAGAACTGTGGTGATTTTCATCAGTGATCTATGTGATGTGCTCTGGATGTTGTGAATTAAGTTTTTTATCTCCAATATGGGATAGACAAGGATTGATGGATGTATGCATCTGCTACTTGAAGACAATTAAGATGTTGTTTCCATGCACTTGAGGGGTTAGCACTGGCTTTTTAAGACTTTTTAGCCTGAATTCACTGACCTGATTTAACAGTGTGAAAAGTCAGTGTCATGAACATTATTTATAACTGTTTGAATTTAACCCAGCTTCATACCTTTTGGAAAAAAAAACCCAACATACCAAACTTCTGGAAGAAACAGAAGAAATCTCGGTGGGTTTTTTTTTCACAGATGGCCTCAGATACTGCTTTGTTGTGAGCATAGCTTATGGCCTATCCCATCTCATGGTACAAGAGTTACTTGCTACACAGTGAACAGAGACTGAAGGGTGAAACAGCTTACTCAAAAGTAAACATATACTGGATAGTCACCTGGATTGGACTGTAATTTTGATCACCATCAAGTGTAAACATATATAGATATCTTCCGATTACTGTACTGGTGTGTGTTGATATTCAGCTAAAGTGTTTCCTAAATTGTTGATATGACACTTGGGGAAAGAAGTGTTCCTGTTGGTGTTACTGCAGTGCCCATTTTCTATTCTGAATCTGCAGGTTTGTTGTTAATTATTACAAAAAAAAGGGATCATATTTTGAATAGTGTTGTGGGTTTTTTTTTAAAGGTTAAATAAGGTGCTATTTGAAACTCAGAACCATTGCCAGCAATTAATCCTGAGAGGTCTGAATCCCGTTCTGAAACCTATTTTGTCTTTTCCAAGATTTTTATTATTTGAAACTTACTTTTTGAACATGTTCAACAAGTAGGTTTTGTAGAATTCTTAAAAAAGGCATGAAAATTCCCAGTTTCACTGAATAGGACAAAGACAGCATTCACTTCAGAAGGCTGTTTGCATCACTGGCTGAAAAAGTATGCTGAGATTTAGGACTTCCAACTTGATTTTTGGGAGTAGGAGAGTGATGTAATTTCCTAAGCTGTGTGACCATACTGGAAAATTGAAAAAAACATGGATATTTGAACAACTAACTTTAAAAGCCCAAGAAATGACACATTATGCTGAAACTCAGTTGAAATTACATTGAAAACTACTTCAAAACAGTGAAGAGAACCTCTGAAAAGGTGTGTTTTTTACTGTTATGGAATTTTTGTACTTATTATCATAATATGATTTGATAAAATAGTTAATCTTTACAAAATAAAATGTATCATTTCTTTTAACCATGAAAAAAAGGTATTGTGAACAAGAACCAGGTATTGTGATATCCCATTTTTATCAACAAAATGTCCTTTGGAATGAGATTGCTCTGGAAAAACAGCTAGATACTTTCCTTAGAGGACTCCTTGAACTCTTACCGCATGGCTGCAGAGTCTTGGGGGAAATACATTAATGGGCAATTCTGGATGACATTTTAAAGGCCACATTTTATACTGGTTTCCAGGATGGAGTGCGTGAAGCTGAGTACTCTGAGACTTAGGTCATGCAGAACTGGGAAAGTTTAGCAGAAGATTCAATTTATACTTGCTATTCTTTCTCTGAGGCTTGGAGATTTGTTTTATATTTCTTACAAATGATGCTTTAAAACTCAATTTAACTTAATTTGGCTTCATGATAAGATCAAACAGCCCTATATTGTCCTTCTGTGTTTGAAGTACAAATTAACTTTTTCATAGTTTGAGTTACTACTAACTTGTAGGATAATTTTGAGCCATTTTTAAAAATAATTGTTTGCCTTTTCTTGTTTTGCCTAGAGGGTTTTCTCTTTTTAATCTGTAGCTAATGTGAAAAAAAGTAAGCCTCAATACGTTTTTCCCTTTCCTTCAACTTGGTTGCACTGTACAGTTTTCCTTTTTCTTACCTCCAGATGAAGAACTATGCAAGAAAAGCCATATGAGGGTATATACAGTTTTGGATCCCCATGGCAGTCAGCTGATTGATACACACGAGGAACACTTTGCTTCTCTAACACAAATGATTTCTACTTATTAGATTTTCAGTGGGGGCTGTAGTCAGGCTAGTGCCTTCTCTGGCTCCAGAAAGAAAGTAATAGGGTAGTGGTGGTGCAGAATCACATGAAGAGCGACTTGGCATGTGTCAGAATGGATGTCAGAATAGTAAGACAACAGCCATTTGGTGTTCTAAGGAGATTGATCACAAGCCTGAAGCAATTTCTGAAGACCAATCTGCTCATTACCATCATCGTCTAACATTAGCCATGGCTCATCTTATGAGTTTCTTGAAAAACATTGGGAAAAATGTTACCATGGGTGATGAGAAAATTAAAAATACTCTGGAAAGTTACCTAAAGTCTTTTCTTCATTCTTATGGTAAAAGCCACGTGGATGAAAAGAATACTGGATTTTACTTTCTTGGATTGTTATCTAAAAACCTTTGTGATTAGCTGGACAGAGGACGACAAATACTTTTGAGCAGACTAGAACTGGTTACTGACATACCTGATCCATGAGGTCACCTGTATGCAGTGAAAATCAAGTACTTTTTAAAGACCCTTTCTAGAAATGTTTTAGTCCTATGGAGCAGAAAGTAAGAAACCACATGGAGTTTCTGTAGACATTGTTAGTTCTCTTCCACAGTGGTGTTTTTCTTACTATTTCATCTTGTTAGGAATGCCTCGGGAGGGGCTGGATGCCAAGTGGGGCTCATCCTGACTCCTGTGAAAGAGGAATGTTGAGGCAGTTTCTATTTGTCTTTTAGTGAGAACTTCAGTTTCATTTTTGTCTTAACTGTGATTCATAAAGTGTTATGATTAGAAGGCTGACCTTCTTCTTTACAGCATGAAATCAAAATACAAAAATTGTATTTTTTGTTATCTAGCTGTTACTATTTAAAGGGACAGATGATGCAAGAGAAAATGGATGCAGATCCCTCAGGAATTAATAGAATCACCTCTTTGTGAAATATAGAGTTTTCTATATCTGCACTTGGTTTATAGTTAAATTGAGAAAGCCCTCCAGTGGTTTAAAGAGACTGGTGTTATTTCTCTTAGTGTTGTTTTCCCAGTAAATAAAAAAGTAGAGATCCTAGAGACCTACAGTGACTGTGTGTAGGCTTATTGTCCATTTCAACATTTATGCAATGCCATTTTTTTCCTTTATGGTGAACACATAAAAATTAACATAAACTACACTTTTAAGACAGTGTGAAATACTAAGAGCAACAGCTCTAATAACTACTGTAGGTCAATGCTTGAAAACTCAAAAATGTCAAGTTCCATATGTATTCCTTGGCTCTGAGAGAAGCTGCAGTAAATGCTGCCTTTATATAAAGTTTTTGTGACTGCCAAGGGAAGAACTGTAACACATTTATAGGAAGCAAAAAATTGGAATTAAATGTGCAAGAGTAGAACAGGAATTGTTTCCTTTTTAGCACTGGAAGATGATTTATATAATAAATCATTAGGACAATAATTGGAGATATGTTTAAAGGATGACTTAATTTTTAGAAGTTATAATTTAGTGACATGATAAATTACAAATAATGACAAGTTTGCATGTCATTCACCCTAACACAAACTTTTTGTTAAGGGACATGTATTTTCTTCCTATTTAAGTAATGAAGAGGATAAAACAAACCCCTCTAACTTTTTTATTACTGTGTATGTGAAAGCAGAAATTTTTGAAGGCAAAATACAGCATTAGTAGCTCTTAAATGTAAAAAATGAGTGATCATTGGTTATTAGAAAGCTCATTGTATTTGACAGCAGTAGATCAGAGTACAGAATCCTTTGGGAAATAATTAATGTGGTATTATATTCCAGCTATTTACTGTACATATGAAATATGAAGTTTACAGCATGTTTCAAAGCAGTCATGACCTTTCTTGGTAAGAAAAGATCACCCATTCAACGCTTTTGATTACAAAGTCAAAAGGTGCATCTCTGTAGATGCTCACATATCCTGTCTCATTTTGTCCTCTGAATGCTGGTCAAGACATCCTGGTAACAGGATGTGCTTTGAGACTGTAGGCGAATGAAGTAGAGACACTGATGAAATGGAGAGCCTAGTAGAACCACTGAGATGCACTGAGGGAACTGGAGCACCTGACAAATGGGAAGTTGCTAAAGGAACTGCATTTGTCTAGCCTGGACAAGGGAAGAATGGTGGGAAATCGAAAGTCTCCCTAAACAGCAGTCACAGAGAAGATGGAGCCAGACTTTTCCCCTGAGCTACATAGTATAGAAGCCAACATGAGGATTTCAGGGTAGGTATGAAGAATGAGAATGGCTCAGCACTGCAACAGACTGTCCAGAAAATCTGTAGTGTTATCACCCTTGCAAATTAGTATCTGAGTAGGCAGGGCCTGTGCAAACTGATCTAATTTGAAATTAGCATGCTGTAAACTGGAGATTGAATAAGATGATCTTTAAAGATCCCTTCCAAACAGAATTATTCTTTGACTATAGTGCCTTTTACTTGAACTTTGTAAGATATGGAAAAATTTCTATCTTGTCAGTGTGATTGCTGATGTTAGCTTACTGGGAAATACAAAAAACTTTTCAATTGTATGTGAAATGTACATAAGAAAGATTGGTTGTTTTGTCATTGTGAGGCTTTTTTTTAAAAAAATAATTCCTGGATAAGGTGTGTTTCTTAACTTGCAGTATTTCAGAAAAGCAGAATTATGTTTTCAGTGTTCTAGTTCTTGAGCCTTACCTTTCCCTGAAAAATTGATAGGAATCTTACTGCTAAAGCTTTTTGGTTCTTCTCTTCAGTAAAGTCTTAGCTTCTATAAGAAATTGTAAATGGTGGGTGCTAGCCTCCAGATCGTTTCTCTTCATGTATTTTAACATTACAGACTTTTCTCAGTGGTAAAAAATACTTCCTCTGAAGAATAAAAATTATCCTGAAAAGCAAACACCTTTCCTTATTCTCCTCTCTACCCTGTGTGACTATAGACAGCACAGATACAAACTATTCAATATTATTAGGATGATAGATATTTTAAAGACTGAAACAACAAATTCAGTATGTTACTGGCACACCCGAGGAAAAATGCTGGGAGAAATGGTGCCAGATTAGAAATTGTATGGCTGTTAAGGAAGCTGCAACATAAATCATGAGAAAGTTCTGTGTAGACCTAGATTGTTAATCCTACTTTGTCTCAGCATCATGGAAATGGATTAAAAACCAATAAAAATCCTCTTCTTTTATAGCTGAATATTATGCCCATGTTATAGCCAAGAAAGCCAAAACCAGCCAGCCAGAGCTGGTAAATGGCAGAGTTACTTTTCTACTGCAAATAAATTTCAGAAGGGAAATAATTTTCTACTGTGGTTTCTGTAGTAAAGAGATTTGAAGAAAACATGGTGACTCTGAGACAATTTAGAGCAAAAGCCTGCACATGTGCTATGTGTAGGAAAGTGCTATGCTTTGACTATGCACTATACACTTAAAAAAGTAATTCTTCTCTTACACAAAACAACTTGAAAAAAACTGAAATAAACCCCAGGAAAAACAAGTGATGCACAATGCAATTGCCTACTTCCACTTACTGATGCCCATAGCATCCCTGAGCAGTGATCTACAGCTCCTTGCTGCCTCCCTGCAGTTTGTGTACTGGGCATGACTTTTTATGGTAAGGAATACCCCTTTAGTCAGTTCAGGTCAGCAATTCTGGCTGTGTTCCTTCCCAGCTTTTTGTGCACTTCCTTATGGACAGAGCATGGAAAACTGAAAAGTCCTTGACTTAGGGTAAGCACTACTTAGCAATAATGAAGACTTCAGTGTGTTTCCAACATTGCTGTCATACTAAATCGAAAACACAGCACAGTACCAGTTACATAGAAGAAAATTAACTCTATCCCAGTCAAAACCAGGACAAATATGAAGAACCACATAATTTCTGGGAAATTACCTAACATATAAGGTACCCATTTGGTCCAGATCAGCCATTGTGTCTTTCACTGAAAATACTTTTGGAGCTGAAAATGAGAGAAAGATGAGTCAGCACAGAGCTCCCAAAGAGTGATAATTGCATTAGAGTTTGCAGTCTGTGTGAATTTTTAGAAATTTCCTTACAAACAAATTTTTCTCAGCAGAAATGAGAATTCTGCTCTTTCCTCTGTGGTAGAATAGAGAATTCATAAAATGTTGATAAATTTACAGGTGAGGCTGTCCTCCATATTCTGCCAGAGTTCTATGAATTTGTGGGAGGTTGCTGACAACATTAAATACTTGTTTTAATTTGATTGCTTCTGTTAAGTAGGTGTCTTTGCTTTCAGTATACTTTAGATATTGACCTGGGCTTGTCTTGGGAGTTACTCCTATTTGTAGATGTTTCAGTGTTTGCTAAGCTTCTTACATTCCCGAAGCTCTGGGAACCCAGTAACAGAGGTAATTAAAAAGACAACAATGTTAATGACTTGACTTCATTACACTGTGTAGTGGGAGGTGATGTTTTCATATCTAGTAAGCACACAGACATGAGCTATAGGAGAGCAATCCTCTCTGCTACCAGATGATCTTAGATATAGATTTAGCTATTCAGGAAGATCCAATTTACTGTAGAAAGAGTCGTGAGTGGTGCTTAAAAGATTCCCTCAGAAGGGACATGGTAATTTCCCTTTATTTTTCTTTCCTATCTCCACATTAGAAGGAGTAGTAATAAGATAAATAGAAACCAACATGGTAGTTTGTAGAAAATATATCAATTTTGCAAAATAATATATTTGCTGTTATTCAGAATGATACACATGAATAGCATATAGCCATTGCTGTAAGATGTTGAGAGTAGAATCCTTGCAAAAAGAAATATCCTGATTTCCAGTCAAATAAATGCACAATTAGCTTCTGCCTGACACAGCCTGAAATCAGAAAAAGAAAAATTTAAGAAGAGACTCAAATATAGTATGTCAACTGCAAATCTGTCTTAGAAGAGAGTGACTAGCTCTGAGAGAGGCCCTTGAAAAAGTAGTTGCAACAGCAAGTGCAATCAGATCTCACTTCACTTAAGGAGCCTGCCTGCAAATTGCTGTTCAAAGGAATGGGTTAAAAAGGCCCTAGGTTAGCGGAGGTATTGGCAGCCAGGGCAAAACAAGCAAAAGGGTCTGTTCAGTGGCTCCTGCCAGTTAGCTTAAAGTCAGAGAGCAAAAGAAATTTTGTATGTTTCATGTGAATAGAGCTGAAACATGCAAATCCTATGTTTATGGTATTTTTTAAAGACTCAATTATTGACGCTGTTTTTCTGAGATGAAGGGGAGGCAGAGAAGGTGCTGCTAAAAAGCCTCACAATGATACCTTTGTATGTAAAGCCAAAAAGAAAATGTAGAACTTTCTTTAGCAGTCAAAATAAAAATTGCTTTGGGCTTTTGATGCCCTAGACATTTATTTATTTTTTTTTAATATGCCATATGCTCCCTTAAAATTATTTGTTTTAAAAACATTGTTTCACTTGGCAGAAACCTGGAACAGGAGGAGAGCTGCCACCAGCTGGAATTCTATTGTAGCTGTATAAGAAGCTACAAACTATTATTCTGCCTTATCGGAGCTCACTGCTGACAAATTTAATCAAGCTGTGTGGGTCTGCTTGACATCCCAAGGAAGGATGACATCTTTGGCTAAGAAGATTAGGTATGCACTTTGTTAGATTGATTCATGCCAATTCTAATTTTTAGTATAGTTTCCTAAAACATGGCAGGTGTTAAAATGGGAAGACTGTCCCAAAGAATTTGCAGTCAGAGTTCACTCAATAGAACTGCTTATGTTATGGAAACAAGCAATAAGGGGAGAATGGGATGAGGAACTAACGAAGTTATTAATGATAAAAGATGTAGTTCCTGTTGAGTTCTACATTCCCGCTAAGCTTCTGAAATACACATTTAAAAGAGGAAGTACAGAGTGCATTATTGACCATTTAGCACAGGGCTTTTAGGGGAAGGAATTTTCAGGGCTGGTTTGATGCACAAATCACCAGTGTTGAGAGAGTAGGCTCTTGTGAGATCTTCACACGTAGGGAAAATGAGGCAGTCACAGACCCCTGCTCATTAGTAATAGTACAAATGCACTCCTGGTACAGGTTGGAGTGACTGAGCTGACTTTCATGGCACAACATGCATAAGTATGCTGATGTGGCTCTAGTATTGCAGCTACCATTAATAACAAAGAAACTGATTGCAGATTTTTAAAGTATTATAATTAATAGTAAAATTATCAGTTCTTTAGTCTCCTTATAGGTGAAACTTTCCCAAAAGTGTGAGAACAGCAGTGGGCACTTTATTCACTCTCTAGGCTCTGTGTGGAACTCATTGCAGTTTGTTGGTTTATAGTCTTATCTTTGTCCCTGGCTTCCTGCTTCTCTGCTCTTTCTCACTTGTACAGACCACCAGACTGCACACAGTGTCACATTTAAAGGAATTTCTGGAGATGTGGTTTTATGCTTTGTCTCTGCTTTTTCTCACTGTCAACAAGCTCTTTTTTCTGCTTTCAAGTTTATGAATGGATTCCCTAAACTCAGCTTCCTTCTTTATGGGTTGTTCTCTTGAAAATATGATGGCAGGATAGGTCCTGGTTAACTGTTCGTTCATCTTAAATTTAGGCCTCTCTTTAAAAAGAAGTTTTAAAAAAATTTTCAGTGATTTCTAATTGCAGCAACCAATCAAGTTACCTCTGTTCTTTCACAAGCGGAAAGTCTTAAGTACAAAAAATAATGCTTTCAGTATTGATTGCTATTTAATAAATTTTTTATTTGAAACTATGTATTTGCAGTTTATGAACTGAAATTCCATCCCTCCCCACTCCTTCCCACCCCTCCTGCCAGTATTTTGTTTCACTACAAATGATTTCTTCTTTATACCATCTACAAATGACTAATAATGTGCTACAAAAGCACAGGAAACTCTTATAACCTTTTACTAGCCAGAAGTAAATATATAACTAGCATGTACAAACACAGTTGTTTTATACCCTGGCTTACTTCCAGAGTGTCCATTAGTCTTGAGCCCCTTTTACATGTCAAGACCTATTCCTGCAGGTATCCTAACCATGCTCACGCTTGCATCTTCTGCCATGCTCTCTGTATTAATTCATTCCCTTTGTGTGGCAGTGAGAACAAGTGGAACATGGAAAAGGAAAGGGCATCTCTGTTGAATTCTTTCTTAACAAGAAGCATTGTCTGAAAATAAAAGTCTTACTAAAACTTACTTGACTGGGAGTTGGACTTTGATGATCCAAGTGTGTCCCTTCCAATTCGGAATATTCTGTAATCTGTGAGTCTATAAAATGGACAGAGAAACCTTCCTCCATGTGCCCAGGGGCAAGGACTATGTGGATCTCAAGGACACTGAGGTAGACAGAGGATATGGGGAGTGCTGCTGTGTAAGCAGATGAGAATTGAGATCAACAAGTTGTTAGTCTGTATTTGGTTCGCTTTTCCATGGGGGAAGGGAGTGTATCATTGTACTAATAAAAGTTTGAAATATAGTGCATACAAACTAAAGGGATGACCTAAGTTCTCCAAAGAATTTTACTTTCTATGTTTCTTAACTTCTCAGTGTATGACTGTGCACCTTTAAGAATGCTTTTCGGACATAAATTTTCTGTAAAGTGCAGAAGTACCTCAACTGTGTTAGCAAAACACAATAGAACATACTCTCAGTGGGTTATTAACCAGTACTGAGAGATCATAACTCAAAATTTCTTAAACTTTATTACTGTAAAAACTAAATTTCTGTCTTTTAGTTAGATCAGATTTGCATCCCCTCTCATAGGGATAGTTAATTGTCTTTGTCTAGCTGGCCTTCCTGCTGCTTGCAGCTAGGTGGGGTGAGTGCAACACCAAAATTCAGTCTAAACATCAGCACTGAATTGCAAAATATGGTGAGTAGCTAATTTGAAAGTCCAAGAGTATATTTAATATACAGCTACACGGAAAATTTGTTTAGGTATAAACATGCTATATTTTAATTTCTGGCAATTCAGTAAACAAGATGAAATTTAAATTGTGTTTTTAGTGCTAGTAAATGATTTTATAACTTCACTGCAGTCTTCATATTCACCATGGCTTATATTTACACCATTAGGGCATATTTCTGTTGTATTATCTGTACCTATCTAGTTGATTGGAGGGTTATATAAGAAAATTAAAGGGGATGGGGAAAAGGAAGGGTTTTCATTTCATAAAACAAATTAAACACTTGAGGGATAATAAATTTTTGTTTTTCCTTAAATACTTACCCTTCATAGACCACTCATAGAAGTAACCACTAGATAATCATCTGTTTTGTTCCTTTTATACTCAGTTGTTAAGGAGTTTTTAACTGCTTTTCAAAAAAAAAAAAAATCCCAACCAACCAAACAACAAAACATGAATGGCTGAACCTTCATTTGTCTCCTCTGTCAC
This sequence comes from Scytalopus superciliaris, assembly GCA_013400415.1. Lineage (NCBI taxonomy): Eukaryota > Metazoa > Chordata > Aves > Passeriformes > Rhinocryptidae > Scytalopus > Scytalopus superciliaris. Next base: position 319,587 of record VXBX01005595.1, read on the forward strand.
TTAGCTCATAAAAACATGGCAATGAAAGCATGGTGAGACTTTGAGAACAAAATGTTTTCTAATCACAAAACTTTGGCAGCTAAGGGAAAGAAGAAATTGGATGCTTAGAAAAATGTTAAATAGAACCAGCTGAAATTTTTAACTTTGCAAAATGGAACAGTCGCATAGACTTTCTATCTAAAACACACAGGGTCATAGATTTTTTATCACTTGTGCCCGGATAGTCATGTGCAGTCTACAATACTTGTTGTGGAATTTTCTCCAGAAATTCCTTTGTCAATCTCAGCAACTTTGCTGGTGAAATAGCTACATATGGGAAGCTGAGGAATGTAAAGATCATTTGACTAGCTCAAGGTCCTACGGGAATATCTAGTAGAGATGGCAGCTCAATCCAGAAATCCAGAATCACAGGTCAATTTTATACAAAACAACTGGTTTTATGTAGTTAGCATAATAAAGCACTGCCTTTTGTCAGTGAACATTTTAGCTGCAAAAAGAGAGATGTCAAATCACAGTAATCATCTATACTGGTTTGCTCCAGTTCCAGAGCTGGAAAGTGCCACAGAATGAATGAATTCATGTTGTCTGTCCTAAGCTGGTCTGAGCTTTGGAACGCTCCTATGGTACTGCCTCTCTGGAAGATGCCTGTGGTAATTTTACTGCATGTTTTTGTTTTTTCTGTATATAACCAAGCAGTAAACCATTAACATTTTCTTTGCTTTTTTACAGAGTACCTTACATTTTCAAAGTGTGCTATGAATGTTCATCACTCCAGTTATGCCAATGAAAGATGGAAGAGTATTATAGCATATTGTTTTACTTTGGGGGAGAATGAGGCATGCAAAGATTAAGTAATCTGATTGTAGGAACAGCAGCCTAGCGATTTACACGTGGATCTGGGTGGCAAGAGATCTTATTTCAGCTAGAGCTCTGTCTGGCTCATTATGTGATATTAATAAGTAATCACTTGTCCTGTGTTTTTTTATTCTTATGAACAAAAGACTTATGGCCTTTTTTGTGATGGTGCTTCGTCCTGTGATCAATCCAATATACTACACTTCTAAGTACCTTGCAAAGGAGGTTATATTCAAACAAAAGCTATGCTGCTCTCTCAGTAGGGTAAGAGGATTGCTGTACTGCACTACATATACTGTTTTGCTAAGGGCACTGTGTACAGAGGAAATGAACCATTTATAGACCACTGAATTTCTGAATTACTGCCTTTGGTGGACTTTAGAGCAGTAGTTAAATGTCAGTCTGGGTTTGCTGCAGTGTATTCTTTTCTTGTTCTGATAAATCTGCAGAACAATGATAAAAGACACACTCTAGCAGAAATTGCTGATAGAAGATTTAGGACTGTTGACTTCACTCTAGCTCATACTTTCTTCACAACAAGAAGAAAGTTCACTGATGACTGCATTGACCTGCTCTCCAGCCCTGTGCTTCCTACAAGAGCCAAAGGCCCGTGTTTCCAAGGGAATTGGGTCCATGATGCGTATTGTGTTTAAATACAAGGTGTATTTTTTTTGCTATTGTGAGACACTTGAGTGGGACACCTGGCTTCTCTAGCAAAGCATGGCTCTTTCTTGTCCACATGCTGATGAAACACGAAAATAGTTTCACTGAAAACTGGTAAAGGCAGCTTTCCTGATCATAGTGCTGGAGAGAGGGCCAGGCAGAGCTCAGTGACTGCACACCATCTTACACAAGCCATGGTATCTTGGTCATGAACGAGGTGTATTAAACACTACTCTCTTTTTGGCATTAAAGCTGTTTTCTCACCTCTCTTGGATCTGACCAGTGAAGGATTAAACAAGCCTTCAATCAACAAGAAGGAACATTAACAACTGTTCTTTGAAAATAGCCTGTATCCTATTTTCCTGTCAGTAGGCTGTACAAGTGACTTCCTGCTTTTCAAGAGGAGTGCTTGCAGAGAGGGATGACTGCTCGTGCTGGTAGCTCTTTCTGATGAAAAATGGAAAGCAATGATTATCTTCAAAAGTCTGTGAAGGTTCAGTTAAGGTAAAATATGAGACATATGATCAAAGGACTAAAAAGTACACAACTCTCAAGTGAAAGTCTGATTTCATGACAGATACTCTGTTCAGCGTTTACCAAGAGACATAAGGGCACCAGAGAAACCATTCTGGATGATTGAGGATACCCATCCCATAGTTCACTTTAGGAGGCTTAAGAGCACATCTGCTTCCTTTTGTCAAGGCACATATTTCCCAGGCTGTTGATAGATTAGGTTAGCATCAGTAAGATGCAGACTGCCTGACATGTATCTTTTCATCATCTTGAAGTTTTTTTTTTTCTTTAAGAGTGGGAAAAGCACTCAAATGAAAAAAGTTGAACAGAGTACTTTTTCCCTCAAAAGTTACATTTATTTTTTGAGGAAAATTCAAAAAAGACTTATTATGATTTAGCTTCAAACAGTTTTTTCAATCTATTTCATGGTACTGACAGTGAACTGGAAAGTTGATCATTCCTGAACTTTGGTGATTTTTATCTCCAGGTCCAAGGACCTATATCCTTACTTGGTAGAGAACCCATTTAGAGCTTTTAGCTTAAATGAAGCTCTGCAGTACCTCTATGCTTGGATGAAGAATAAAGGATTTCAGACAGAACTAGGAGTCAGGAAATCTTGAGCTTTCTCTGGTTTTAATTTTCATTAAGTCCCATGCGCTTCCATGTTGGAAAAAAATGAGGGTATTTTCTATCATTCTTCTTCTAAACATTTGTTTTAGGACAGCCACAGGCAGCTCTAAACTAAACTGCTTCCTAATTATCCTTAAAAGACAATTTCACTTGGGTGATGAAGATAATGGATGAGAGAAGGAGATAAAAGAGTAAGTGAAGTTCACTATGCTCTGACCCCCTACCCTGTCTCCCAGCCCCTGCTCTTCCCAGGCCTGACAAAATGGAGACAGAATCTGGCTCTTAACCTTTTTGTAGCCTGGAGCAAGTCAAATCCTGAATCTCATAGTTCTTTTTTTTTTTTTTTCCCTTCATTTGCAGGAAATAATCTCAAAGTAGCAGGTCTATCTCTGCAAATGAAAATGAGAAGTATGGCTGTAATAGAGACTGCTATTATTAGATAATTTGCTTAAATCAACAGTGGGATATCCAGTGATCAGGTAGATATTGCAAAAACTTTTCAGAAAGCAGCAATGGTTTTTTTAAGCATCATTATAAGAAGAAGTGAAAAAGTTGCTATATATGTTTATGTAATGTAGTGGGATTGCCCTTCTCAGAACCTTTTGGTTTTCATTTGTCTCTAATTTTTCAGCCTGGATGTGACTGCTGGCCTAGAAAATAAAAAGAATATGCATTTAGCATTCTTTAGCAATGTTCAGTGTTTAATCTTCTTTTCTTGTCTTTTTAGGAGGAAAATACATTTCACAGAGACTATCCACTGAATTGATAGTGCATTGCCATGGTGATCACTATGGAAAACTCAACAGGTATGAATTAGAAAATTTTTTACTGTGGTGACACCTTACCTGTCAACCTAAGGTTCTGTTTAGCAAACTTTTCATTGCAAAGAGAATCACTGAAGTAATTTCCTTTGCATATTTTTATCATCGAGTTTTGGTTTTACACAACTTTTCTGCTTTTAGAGGGAACATTGGGCTTGAGACGACATGTGGAAGAGAGTGGTGTGAGGCTGCAGCTGGGGAACCGCTGCCTACCTGCAGGACTCGGAGGGTGGGATCTCCCCCAACAGCAACCACTCCACTGTGGATCATACTCCAACATCCCTCCCTCCCCATGCCAGACCCCATCTGCCAAACTCAATTTGTCAGCAGTCTAAACATATGTATCTGATGTTGGGTCCTGGAGCTGGAGGGAAGCTGAGGAGCTGTTGTGTGGTCGCCTGAGACTGAAACACCACACTGAAGAGAGCAAGATGGAGCCAGATGAATGTCTCATGTGTGAAGTATGAGGCTTGACAAGTCTGGCACTACGCACTCCGATACTGCTTTGGACTGAATTAGCTTTTGATCTGAGTTACACAATGATAAATCTATGTCATTCTACTGAAGTTTATTTAACAAAATTAAGTATCAGAGTTTATTTTAGTAGAGTTCCTCTGTGTTTTACCAGACGCAATTAGGATCAAAATCCTGTCTGAGTTATATTGTTGTCTTTAATTCTGAACATTTGAAATGTAAACAACACATTCAGCAAATTTATGGAATGATGAAAGGACAAATTCTCTTCTTACTCATATCTATGGAAAATGAATGTTTAGGATTTGACACTGGTTCTGTCAAGGCAGAGTGTGGCCCTGGATGTGTATTTTAAACAAGACTCAAACTGTGGTTGGGTGAGGCTCACCTCAAATGGAAGCTTAACTAAATCTTTCCCTCTCTTGTAGTAACTACTTTCCTCCTCCTCCTATTGCTGTCCACTTTTTTCCATATTAATGATTAATTGCTTATGTTCCTGCTTTGTTAGTAAAATGCTGAGTCTTTCACCTACTGTTTCCTTTTGGTTTATTCCTTTATAGTTGTTCCAGCTAAGCACCATCTATATGCAAAGCATCTAACTGTTTATATGAAACATGTGGTTCATATTTTGCTTTGCTCCAGACATTACGTGTATTATGTGCATAGGAAGGAAAATGAAGTAGTTAGCAGTGCTAACAAAAATCTAGATATTTTAGAAGAAAGTTGGTTGCTTAAGTGAACTAAAAATATATATAATCTTTCCAATTCAAATATTCTTAAATCAAGGAAAAAAAAAAAAGAGATTCTGGATTAGTACTCCAAAAGGAAATATCTTTAGCATTGCATTTTGTTGCTTTACAGTCTGAAACTAAGCAAGGTGTCCAAAATCTGGTTTAAATAAGCAGGATTCTTAAGGAATGCAAAATTTAAAGCTTAAGTATGGCTTCCTTTCTTTTCTCTTATTGTTTTTTCTCCTGCATTTTTCTTCCCCCCCCCCTTCTTTTAATTTTTCTTTTTTATTCCCCTTTCCCTTTCTCTCTTTTCTACTTCTACTTTATTTTTACTTTTTATAGTTTTTTCCTCTTCTTTTCATTTTCCTTTCCCCCCCTCTGTTTCTTTTACTTTTTCTTAGTTCATAGACAACTTTCCAGACTTTTTTTAAAAATCACTTTTCAAGACATGAAAGCTTTTGTCTCATTTTGCATATATTCAGAAGGCAGTAGTACTTTAAATCTCATTTAACAAGGAAGTAATCCATGGAGACCCCAGCTCTTTTTCACAAGCTGACTCTGGGAAACCTTTTACTGCTATCTATATAGAAAATCAATGATGAGGAATAGTGGAACATCAGGGGACTATTCTTAGCTTGACTTTACTATGGTTCACAGTGAGGATTTAGATACTTGGGAGCGAGATATTCAATATCTTACATGTACATTGTACACCTATGTATTATGGTGTTTTTGAGTTCCTATATAGGTTAAAATTCACCCTGTTTGTGATAAGAAACATCATTTAAAGGGAAAGAAGAGCCATGTGTGAGAGTTTAGTGCTTGCACAGAGGTGGAGGAGAATGAAGTGGGGACTGAAAGCTGAGATGTACCATCATTCACAGGTAGGACACAGCGGTCACAGTCCCTGGCTTGGAGTGGTGTCTCATCATTTTTATTTGCAGACCTCTCATGTTGTAGGACTCTGTGTTCTACTTCCTGAATGCTCTTAGCTGTCTCTCAGTGTGTTTATGCTGCAGGAAGCCTTTGTGTCACAGTGCATGTTGCTTAGGACAGGGATTTGGATTCCACCTATTATTGCAGCAATTGCCATTCTTTCCAAATAGGCATACATAGTTTATGGTTTCCATGGTGCAGAAAATTTCATTAATCAGAGGCGAGTGGTGCAAATTCAATCTACAGTGCCGGGGATCAACCTCACGAGCGGGAATGAACTTGACACATCAATATGATGCATATTCAAATCCAACTTTATTCGAAACTTCTACTGGTATATATACCTTTTTTACTACCGTACACACGTTTCTGTATGCAGAGCAATTGGCTACTGGCCACTGTCCATGGGCCCTTATTCAGACCATGATTGGATGGCAATTTGCTCACTATGTCTTGTTATTGCTAATTGCCTATCTAATTATTTTTACTTTCTCATCCTGAGCTTATCATGGTTCCCTTGGCCTTCTTGGCTTTTCCCAGCCAGTAGCTGCATATCTTGAATAAACACCAGGTGTTATTATCTACACTCTAACTACATTCTGAAACACTGTCTGCTCAAAGCGATCCCACACTACAGTGCCTATCACTTACAGCATCAGGGTTACATCTCAGTATGTTGAGGGAATGGAGAGCAGAAGTTATACACCTGAAACAGACTTGCTGATTTCATTCTCTGTGTAGTGAACAAATAGGGTTTTACTTGTTTTGGTGTGTCTGTGCCCCTCTCTGACAAAGTGTGCCTGTTCCACCTTTTGCCTTACTAAGTCCTTTTAGACAGGAACTTTCTTCTGTGTTTGTACTGTATCTAGCACAGGGTGTCCTGACCCTTACCTGAGGATGTGAGAAGTAGTGTGAAAATGCAAACATAAAGAATATAAAAATGTACCAAATAAAACCAAACCTAGGTAGCTCAGGCTTCTCTTCTGATGGTGGACAATTTTGACCCTTAGGGTACATAAATAAGATACAGAGCAAGAGTAACAAGATGTATATGGACTTATGTAGCCCGAGCATGCACCATGTGCAACAGACACTACTGGATCTGCCTTTCACATCCATTTGTTTCTCTAAAACAAAGTTTAAAGTAAAACTAGGTAAATACCACACATTATACAAATATTAGTGTGGGCAAAAGTTAATACGACAAAGACTGGAATAATATGGACTAGCTGCTAATGCTATTAGAGGTTTTAGGGAGTGGTACAGCACAGCTCAGAAACCATTAGCTCACTCCTTCCAAATGCATTTTTATTCCATGAGCAGGTTTGGGAACCACACCTAAATTCTACTGTTAAAAAAATTGTAATGGTTTTATTCTTTAAAGCTTTAATGGCTTTGAGCACAGCTACAATGTGTAGGTATTATTTTAAAGATAATCATGTTCAAAAGACCTGTATTACCTTTCTTTTTCCTTAACAAGCCCAGCATACCTGTCACATCTCATTTCTCCTGTGCATAAGAAATGCAATTGTAGTCAAGGTGGATGACAAAATCAAGAACCTTGTATCACATTCCTCATCGGTCACTCATTTTATATTCCCAGAAGAGTACCCAGGACTGTGCAATTCTAAGATTAATTGTAAGAACTGCATCAATGCAATTTCCTATTAATAGTGCTAGTAGGGTTTCATAAAGATGTGGAAAATCATCTTCTGACCTGCTGCTGCACCAAGACCTTATATATACCTCAGAAAATAGTATGACTTGTAGCTATTTTCTTCTTTTATTTCACAACTTTTCTATCACAAAAATGTATCAGTTTCCTTATAGGGAGCTGCACAGATGCAACATGTGATATTTTAAAGCCAAATAGTTTCTGCTTAACCTATTTCAAAGATATCTTAACATATCTTCGGCTCAATAAATATTGTTATATTATTTTAGGTCTTGCATATCTGAAGGAATAGCTGGATGTTCTTCAAACATGAAGCATCTAAAAGATAGGAAACATTGGTGGGGATAGAAACAAGGACAAAATATTTCAGGCCAAAGTTAATAGCTGAGGATAATGATAAAAACAGGGGCTTGGAAGGAAAATTCTGTCTTTTCCATACAGTGACTGAAGCAAAGCTATAAAGCTATAGTATTCTTCAGTGTTCCCCACCTAAGAATTAGCAGCCTACAATTACTTTTCACCTGTATCTCTAGGTGATAAGAAAATAATTCCAGGAGTTACATTTAGGTCTGAAGTCCTTCCTCAAGGACTGTAAAGCAAAACTCCCTTTGACTTAAAAGAGCCATTTGGCTGAAAAAGTGTGGCAGGGTACAGCTCATTAAGAAGGTCCTGTATATAGGGTAAGAATAAAAGGGAGATGGGAGTAAAGACTACTTTTAAATCGTGTGGAAGAGTAGCATCTTCCGCATTGAGAAGAGCAAAAGAAATCCATATAGTAAAGAACACACATTCTGTTTTTCGAGCAGAAATTCAGTCTCAACACTGGGTCCAGAAAGTTAAGTTTTCAAATTTTAAATTGTGGTACTTGTACATCAACTGGCTGGAAACAAATGTTTATTTTCTGTCTGAAAAATGCACATTTTCCAGCTTAATTGCCTAACAGCTCTTTATTTATGTTGGATGTAAATTCATAAATGTCTTTTCAGAAATAAACTTGCCTGCAGATGGCTGCTATATGTTTCTGGAAATCTTTAAAAAATTCTGTCTATTTAAACTAGCTTTGGTGGAAATCTTGTCAATAAATAAAGGTTTCAGCTAATTCTTGTGAATATTCTGGAAAGAATGCCATGTCAAGCCAATAATAGGTTATGTTCTCAGTGAAATTATTTCACTGCAGATACTGCCTATGGTGTTTGACTTTGCTTATGAATGAGCAATGGCATATATACTTTTTCATACGCTCTCTACTTCACTATTTCTGGTAACATAAATAGTTCCTGAGTTGGTAATTTTTCAAAGCACTCATTGAAAAAGAATCTTTAAACGTTGGTTGATTTCACTTAGAAGTGTTACTTTGCATCACACATTAAGCAATTCTCTCCGTTACTTTCAGGTCTTGAAACACAGCTGTCCCCACTTTTGTAGCTGTAAAATCAGATGGCTAATATACTACACTGAAGCAAAAAGAGATCTCATTCATGGGTTTAAATTTTCTCAGGGCTACAGGAAGAACCTACAGCCAATTTAAAATTCAACCATAGTGCACAGTCCCACAGTTCACAGACACATCTTGATTTTCAGAGCAGATGGATCAGGTCACTTCAGATCCAAAAGCACAAGCATGTTCTATTTGAATTACAAATTACTTCTTTGAGGGTTGATCACATGTCCTTTACACAACCTTTCCTAAGTCCTTCTCAACCCTTTAAATTCACACCTCATTTCTCAGATAATTTCTACTAAGAAGTCTCTGCCCATCATCATAGCAGGCGGGTCCTTGGAGGGAAAATGGCTACATTTGCTAGGAGCAGTTTCTCACGCGTAGAACATACCTTGGGGGTTAAGAAGTACTGTTTTAGACAGTACGGTCAATCATTAAACACAGATGAGAAAGAAAAGGTTATTGCAATTCATAACCTTTTCTTAGACCACTGCAGGAGAGCTGTCTGTGCTGCTGGAAAAGCAAGGAATTCATGATATAAAATGTCTGTTAGGTCCATGTAAGGGAGAGAGAGTAGTGACCGAAGGCCAGGTTTACTATCCGTTGCTCAAGTCCCAGCTTTGAGGCATGTAATATACCGATAGATGTGGTTATGTGAGCAGAATATAGTCCAGTCTGTGACACCACCCCATCCATATGCAGTTCATTGTTAATATATAGCTAAAACAGGAAACTTCTACAATCAGATAAAGAAAGCTTTACAGTATGTGATTATGGCTTGGTCAGATGTGAGTGTCTGTATGAAACATAATACCTCAGGTTGAATAACAAAGAACAGCTTGTATTTGAACTTGGCTGTGGAGAATTAAAATGAATTCCCTGAGTCCCTTTGCTCATGGTAGCTTTCAATTTTGTAGCATTTTTCAACCCTTTTGCTCCTTCAGGGTAACGAGTGATTAATTTTATTGACTTAATCTCAACCTGATATTTTTACTGTAAATCCTTCCAATGTTCAGAGTATAATTATAGTTTAATGATTTAAACTTGTGGATTCTATTCCCCAGAAAGAAAGGACTATATTTCACTTTATGTTTTTAAAGCTATTTTTCAGTGTCTCCTACAAAATGAGCAAGTAAGACATAGGGAAATTGGGAAAGTTTGTTTGTTAGTGAAATATTAATCACTACAGGTCTCCATCATTGATTTTTTTCTTTTGCCCTTAATTTATAATTTTATACAAAGTCTGCAAGCAATTTAGTGTTATCCTTGAGGAGACTGGGTAGGAAAAGAATCAAAAAAAGAGCTAAAGTTAAGCACAGCAAGCCAAATAGTGATTCTTGAGCTTCAGTATAGATCTGTATTGTATGTTCTATACACCAAACCAATATTGATATTAATGAAATTTCACTCTGTGTAATGAAGGGAGAATATTTACTGAATGAGGGGAGAATATTCACTGGAGATTTCTCGTACAGCTGCAGGATCCACAGCATTGACTTTGCTTAAATGTAGAGCTCTGAAAGATAAAAATATCTAAACTACCAGGCACAGTTAACCTTCAATCTAGCTCGTTACAATGTAACAAGTATAACACTGTTGGGATAACATAAGAAAGAAGTACTGCAAATTTAGTGAAGGTCGGATTTTCAGAGACCTAGTGTGATCTCCATTCATACCTGCCCAAGTCACACACGTGCACTTCTGTCAGCTACCTTTTGTGTTAACAAATAACAGTTTTTAAACCCAGAACTCCTGTGCACCAGTTGTGTCTGGTTTTTTGTGGGTTTTTTAATTACCTGGCTGATGTTAAGTCTCTCAGCTACTAGCAGCATAAAGGGCACATGCAAGAGATTTTGCTTTGCACAACTAGACACTGACTTGAGACATATTTTGAGCATCTGGTCCATAGAGGTGTTACACTCCATAAACAGAATAATAATTGTTTGACATGATAACAACTCAGGCTAATCAAGATGACTAAAATAAATATTCTTTTAGTAACTCAAGTTTTTTCACCTTCTCTTTGACTATGCTTTCACTATACCTCAGATATCCAAAATTAAATATGAAGCTGAAAAAACACGGCAAGAAGCTGAAACTTTTTGCACCTCCTTTTTACCAGGATAATTACTTTTAGAGCATCATGCTACTCCCTCACCAAGTTACCTCAAAGGAGTCTAGAAGCATGAGTATCCAAACTGCTCTTAAGTTTTCACTTCTGTTCTGGTTAGTACTATTGAAATTGAGTAGTATTGCTACTTGAATTTACATAATTCAAAACTACAGTGGAACTCTGCTTTTGTAGAATATCGTTTCTGCCCCTGAATTTCCATTTTGGGATACATGTGGCAGGGGACATTCTCTGTAGCTGGACAGACAGTAGAAACTCTGATAAGAAACTAAAAGCAACTTAATCCACCTCTTCTCTGAAGACAGAAAATTGCCCCATTCTTCATTGCAGCATGATTGAATATTGCACAAATACTTGGCACATTTTCCTTTCTAGAGGAATCCTTCCTCTATCATTCTTCAGGAGTCAAGGAAATGTAAAAGTTTTGTTGGTATAATTTGTGTAATGCAGACACAGTTAGTCTTGCCAGATGTCTTCTTCTGATGGCATTCCTTAGACAGGAGGCTGAATAAAAGAAGAATCATTGGCAGGGGAGGTTCTGATTATAGAATGACTCCTGCATTGTGACTTGCTGCGGATACAGAAGTAAGGCATAAGCCTGCTTGTAAGTGAACACTTTCTGATGTACAAACCTACTAAAAAACATAATGTGTTTTTTGTAAACCTCAAATAATTCATAAGTTTTCTTTTTGGAACTGACTCACTTCTTCCTGAGGGCCAATGCCAGCTCTGCTTAGTCAGTCATGCACGGTCACTAGATTTAATGTAACTATTTCTACTTAATTCACCATCTTGTCCTGAAGTCACTGTAGCAACAGTTTTCATCCAATCTTTTCAAATGAGTGATATTCACAATGAGAAAGAAAGCCAGGAGCAACACTGTGATTCCTGGTTTGCACAGATAGTATATGAGACAGAATATGAACACTGGCTTCTAATCACTACAAGCAAACTTTTCAAGTTTCATGCACAATTTAACTTTCCAGAAAGTGAGAGTCAGCTCTTAAAATTCTCAGCCCACAGAAAATTCTCTGATCCAAAACAAAGTCTTTTAGTCGGGTAAAATGAATCAAAAGGCTTGTGGTTTTACAGCTCCTATTAAAAGGATTGCCATAGTCCTGTGTTCCACATGGACATGGAATGTGTTCAGATTAGTTGAGAAACAATTAGCTTATAAATATCTACCTGTCTATTTGTCTTTAGAAAGAGCTCATCAGGTTTCAGCAAGAATTGCTGGATGAACTTTTAAGGTCTTATCCCAAATTCACTGCATTTTTTTCTGAGCAGAATTGAGGCTTTGATGAACTGAGGATGCAGAGAGCCCTGGTTAGCAGTTATTGGCTTTCAATCTGTATGAGCTGTATCCTGCAGATCATTTGTTCGATGGTCATTCATATCTGAGTAGGGGGAAAACCTCACAAGGTAGTTCTACGTATGTATTAATGGGAAAGTGAGAGACCTGACACTGAAAGAAAAAATGGAAAATAAAAAGAATAGTTTCAATTTCCTGGTTAACAGGTGAGTCTTTCTTTCACTTTTGGTTTTTGGAAGGAGGATCAGTCATGGCATACAAGGCTTGTGAAAAGTTTTACTTGGAAAATTGCAGCAGTTTCTTATAAGACTTACAAGACTGTTCTGAAAATCAAACCCCATATCAAGATTATGATTTTAAATGTAGCAAAACCTGGTAGTTGTTTGCAGTGAACACAATTTTCAGAATTTAAATACTCATTATACATGTCTGTGGAATGTTCAGCTCAGTGCTTTTCACTTCTTTCATATCACTATGGAGCTAGATAATATTAACCCTTGAAATGCTCAGAGGCACTGCATATTTAAAAAACCAAAGTCAGCTTCCATAAAGATACACAGAAATTCTTATATCCTTTAAGGGCATTAGAATCACTGCCTCTCATATACACATACAAGGGCTCTGGTCAGCAAACATTTAACAGATTCTGTTTTTTTCAGGTACACTTTCAAACCATATTGCAGTCCTTGTATATCCCTTTACACACCATGAATTTGGAATTCTTTTTTTTTTTNAACTTGGGCTTGATAAGAGTTCTAATTTTTCAGTTTCCACATATAATTGCTGTCTTGTGCTTGCAAAATTGAACAGCCAAATACTTGAAAACTAGAGCTGGATGATGAATAGAAAGTGTTTCAACCTTTAACCCCATATGTCTTTAAGTCCTGTCTGCTTGCATAAAACTGACAAAACCACATTTTTATGGTTTGTTTTCTGTGCAGCAGATCTAAACCAGCTTTTTAGAGGAAACGGAAAGTAGATCATATTCTGCTTCAATTAGTATCAAAGTAAGAAGAGAATTTTGAGTTACAGAGGCATTGTGTGTAATTGAATAAAGTATAAGAAAGGCAAAATATCTAGCTTTTATTTTTGCAAACAATAAGTGAGCACAGAAAGCTGAGAACTTTTTGGGGAAAAAAAATCTCTTTTCCTATAATTATATGGTCCTCTATGAATTACTTAGAGCATCATCCAGTTTAGGGATTGCCACTCACTGCAGACACCTCTGGATTATCTAATTTTTAAATCTAAATTTCACATAAATTCTTTGATATGAGGCCATTTCTAGATGCCTTTTTTTGCCTGCCACCTTGGCCCTTAATTGTGCCAAAATGACATTTGAACTGTGTATGTAAACCTAGAGTGGCAAGGATGTCCCTACGCACATTAGATTGATAGCTTCTAGCAGGAGTGTATGCACCTTACAATAACCCACAACTCAGGCTGTCATCTCTGATCTATTCCTTTTCACATTTGTGAGACCCCGTTTTTTATGCTTTTTGTCCTGTCAGCAGTTCTGCTCATCTTTGATAAAAATAGCTAACTAAATTTTGGGGAAAAGTCATAATGCAGGAGAAATGCTGCATATACCGAACCAAAGCCACCTTCAAAGAAGGTTGAGATACATCTTTGAAGTTAATGTTGCAAGCAATGTTTTGTGTTACACGGAGGTTAAACTGCACCAGGGAGAAAGTAGCAACAGAAGGAAAACTGTAACAGGAAGAAAAAATTATTCCTATGAAAATAAAGAAGACTAGATGTATATAAATTACTTTTCATGCCAGAGTTAAACAGGCCCCTTAGGAAGATAATAAAGGCCTCTTGAACCTCAAAGGCTTCTTGCTGCTTTCATATGCAGCTTCTTCTATAATACCTGTTTTGTTCAAATTAAAACCCACGTTCCTGTTGCCAACACAGAAATCTTTTCAAGCACATTGAAGCCACATCTCTTGGGACCAGAAGTGGGGTAAAGCATTCTGAAGAACTATTTTCTCCAAAGTGAATTTGTCATTTCTTTAACCCCATACCATAAACTCAAACCATAATGAGAATTTTTATAAACATGTTTATCTTCAGAAGAGTGTAGGAAGTGAATAAAATGTGTCTCATTTTTCTACTCAGAGTGAATGGTCTTGTAGTGTAAATGTAAGTAATAGAGAATAACTGAGCAGAACTAGATTAGATTATTTAATAGTTATGATAGAAGCACAATATAAAGCATGTCTACAGTGGAAGATGTGTTTGAATAATGATGAAATTTATGAAATCAGTCATAGACATACTGAACAAATGAATCCAACAATAAATTGTGCATCAGTAGAGTAGTGTAAGTGGAGATCAACTATCAGAGTGCCGGCTGATGGTTTTGTTACAGGAGTTATGAACAGGTCACAGATTTCATTTTTTCCCATAGTACTGTTAATTTTTAAATATATATCACATGATAGGATAACAACTGAAAGGTATCTTTCACTGTTTGAAGAGTCCATATAAAAATGAAGGATGGGATAGTTTCCCTATAAGAAAGTCATGATCCCATAAAGAGAGAAACAAAAATTTGATATATCTCAAAAACTTTCATCACTTCAGGATTATGTCTGGAGGAAGAAAGCAAGGTATCAAAGAAACCAAGGTATCAAAGCAATGACAAACTTGGTGGTGACATGAACACTGGAAATACTGTGGGATAATGCCCTTGGTACAGATTAAGATGCTTTCTGATACCAAATTTATGGTAAAGGACATTGGGTATTTTAAGTATTTTAATATTCAGATGTTTTACTGTAAATGAAAAGTAAGGGAAAAAACCCCAACAGTAGACCTGAAAGTTACTCTAAAATGCAGACACTGTGATCTAGGGAGAATTAAGAAGTATATAATTTATAAGATGATTCTCAGAAGTAGAACGTTGGCAAAAAGGAGGATTTATCTGGAAGTGGTAGGAAGGCTGAAGAACTGAAGAGATAATCCCACATTCCAAAAGTGTGCATAATTCCACTATGGTGCAATTTGACAGTACAAATATGTGGTGGTGAAATACTTTGGGTAAAGATAAAAGGAACAGAAACCAAAAAGAGAAATAATAACAACCATCTGTTACACTTCAGAAGATCTGGAAAAGAGTGGGGAAAAAGCATTCCTGGAACCCTTCTTTATGCTGTGGGACACTGCACTCATGAGGAATGTTTACAACTCATATGTTTGCTGGTTAGCCAACCCAATAATCCTGCATCACTGCAAAAGTCTGTAAAATATGCAGAAAACAAATTTTGGAAGCAGTGCTTAATTGTGTTTGTAAAGTAAAGGCCTACTGTGAGGGACTGGTGAAGAATCATTTTCTTGAGCAAAAACCAGTAAGTTTCAGATACAGTTCATTACTCTGAATTCCACCAATTTTTGGGTGGAATTTTTGATGACATGGCAGTCAGTTTAGGAGTGAAGTCTGGTATGAAGAGATAAACATTTATCAAGTCTTTGTTCTTGCCAGAGCAGAGCTTAACTGAACTGTTCTTTGAAAGGCCCACATCACCTGAGTCTGTGAGACTTCACAAATTGATAAAGTTCAATGCTTTGTTGTATCACTGTAGATGTCTGACTGCACTGAAATGGCACACACAAGTCAGGACACTGCACAGCTGGAAAGGTGAACTGTAAGTAGAACAAAAGAGTGCTGATTTTCCAAATATACCCTTGAAAGAGCTATTTTTCTTGAGTTCCAGGAAATGCTGAAACAGAGGTTTGAATTCTGCATAGAAATTCCTATTTGTTGCTTTCTTTATTTTCAGTGTTACCAAAGGTCTAAATGCAAGTTTCCTCTGTCTGCTGTGTGACTTCTCAAGTTGATTTATAAGATGACAAGCTGGCATCGGGTGAGAAGACTTCACTGACAGAAAGAGACCCACTGTTATTTCTAAGACAAGTTAAGGTCAAATCACAAATAGATTTTTTTTTTTTAATTTTATTTTTTTATTTTATTTTTACAAAATTCCAAGCTAGTCTGGCCAAGTTCTTCATCCACACCAGGGTGTCTATTTCCCGTCCAGAGAAAATTTAGCCCCACAAGGTATATGTTTCATTCCCGACATATACTAAAGTCTGCTTTTAATGGAGCTCGGTGAAAAATACAGGAAACTGCACACTTTGGTAAGGGCAGCAGCAATGCATTCACGATACTCTTAGAACTGGTGCTTATAAATTTTGAAGTCTTACTTAACAAAAATAAAGAATCAAGTTATTTACAAAAGAATCCTGGTGAAGAATCTTGTTCAGTCCCTCTTCAGTACTTACTGTACTGGAGCCCTCGTTCAAGAATCTGCTGTAATGGGATGTGCTGGCTTAAAAGTAAACTGGTGGGAGAAATGACCCCAACTCAAGAGAGTTACAATTTACTAAAAAGATTACAAATAAATAGAATGATCCAGAGAAAAATGGGTTTTAACTCACAAAGACAGATGTATAACCCAGCACCCTTGGACAAGAACAGAACGGTGTTTGTTATCCCCTCTCCTGAGCACCACATGGTGCAAAGTAAAAGGAAAGGAAACCTGTTGGTGAGGATGATGGTCACAGTTCTATCAAAGTAATGATTCTAGTCTTGTTGACAGTGGCAGTCACAGTCCTGTTGAAATTCTGCTCCTCCTCTGGATCCAATGAGTGGTACCAGAAGTCCCCAAACCCAAGGATTATATATGCTCAGGTTCAGGTGGGAATGTCCAGTACTTCCCCCAGGCTGGGGGTTTCACAATGAGTGATTTAACTCTGAACCATGGGATAGTTTTGGAATCTTTCATGGCCCATTAGCAGACATGACCCCTCAGGCTGGGTGTGAAGGTGCTGATGCCTCCCTGGAGCAGCGTTATCATAGCTGAGTCATCGGTGTGAAGACAGAAACACTCTCCTGTCTCACAGGGTTCTTTAACACCCAGCTTGTAGCCTGAGGTGTCAGGTGTGCCTGGGCAGCTGCTGCAAACCATCCATTATTAACAGTTCATCATAGAGGGTGTAGAATACAGTTTTCGTTATACCCACAAAGTGATGGTCCTGGCCCCTGTAACTAGGACATGTGAACAATGGTTTAAAGGAATGAACGGCCTCTTAAAGAAACGCTTAACTGCTGCAAATAGTTATGATAATAAAATTCCTAATCAAAATTAAACTAACCTGAAAGAGTAATGAAAAAAATGCCATTATATAGGAAAAATAGGAAAGGACATTTTTTCCTCATATAGTTTGACAAACCTCTGAGCAGTGCAACTGTTTCCAAGGTTTTCTGAAATATTATTTAAATTAAAAATTATATAAGTAAAACAAAGGCATGTTTCTAAGCTGAATTAATACAGTGTTGAAATTATAATTTTCCCAGTTAATTCACATTTCTCTAAAATCAAAACATGCTCTTTCAAAAGGCAATGTGTTAAAGGAGGAGTGAATTCTTAAATATATTTGAGGTGTCTTCAAGTTATTTATGTGGGAAGAAAGCTCTCAGTAGCAGTTAGGCTGTAGCAAGTTACAAATACTTTTCAGGAAAACAAGAGGACATGAACTTAGCACATGCCATATTGCACACAACACTCATAAACTTTATGATAAGAAGCACAGAAGGGGATTTGTCCCTATTACAATTTATTTAGAAATCTCACATAAATTACACTAAGTAGAAATATTGTCTTGGATCACAAATCCGTCTCAGGCACTGCCTTATCACAGACTCCTCAAAAGCACTAACCTGCATGACCTTTGTGTGAGTCTCAGATGACTCCAATTATTCGGCTGTGAGCTCTGATTCTTTTACACAGCCTGACCTTAACTTTAAAAAATTGAAGAGGGAAGAGGTCTGGGGGGAATGAAAGCTGTATCACATGGCCTGACCGCACTTTGTACCCTATGAGACAAGCTGTTGAAATCTTGGAGAGGTAGAGGGAGGGATTTTATCCCCCGTATTTGTAGATATCAAGAGGAATGGAGTTCCACCATGCTGAGGTCAACTGTGCCAAAGCACCGTATTTTGACACAGTCAACTTAAAAAGTGATGCGGGAGCAGAGATAAATGAGGAACAGAAAGTAGGTTACGAAAGGAAACAGAAATGTGGACCAGGTTATGCAAGAACAGAAGGGTCGAGGCTTCAAGACCTTTGAAAGTTATTGGTAAAATCCTGAACTCAAATCTCAATTTCAGAAGGAACCAATATTGTGGTGTGAATGAGGGGTCAACATGGTAACAGCAGGGGCAGCAGCAGTGAGTTGAAAGTGAGATAGGATGCTTAGATAAAGCATGTGTTGCTGATGCAAACCCTCAAATCAATGCTACTTCTGTGCAGAAATTTGAGGCCAGGTCTAGGTCCCACCTAACCTTTGAGCAAACTTTCCATGCAGTTCACCAAGGTCACGTTTTGGCTCCTAAATTTAAGTAAAGTTAGATACCAGATTACTGGAATGCACAACAGTACACACTTCAGTGCATATCACTTCAATGATTAGCTTCAGGATTCTGTTTATAAGGGTTTATGTGTTTTCTTACCTGTCAAAATGCCCTATGTACAAAACCATCCTCTGCTCTATAACACTTGTTAATCTGTGGCCAAAAATAGCACAGGACAATGGACAATCCTGAATATAGGTTTTAGCTGGAATTGGGAGGAGTATCAATTTCCCTGCTTTGTGACAATTTCCACTATTTCATAGAGTTTTCTTGTTTAAAAGAAGACTGAAAAATCAAAATGCATTTGTTAAATAGGAATATAAATCAATGGGTAATTAGAGTGCACCAGCTGAAATATTGCAATAGGTTTACCATGCTTTCTTTCAGTTCTTTCCTTATAGGTTTTATGGTTTTTTTTTACTTTTTAATACTCCAAATTTGAAATAAAAAAACAATGTTGAAAAAATGCCAAAAAATGTTTTGACCATTTCAAAACTTTCTTCCAAGGTTTTCTTTAAAAAGGCAAATTAGTGAAACTTAGTATTCTACAGATAGATAGATACATAAACAGATAGATCAATCAGCATTTTCCACTGAAAGAACTTATGCTAAAAATATTTTCACTTGCTCTTGAATTTTAGCCAAAACTTACACCTTAAAATAAACCACAGAATTTGAGACTGACTTTGACCAACAATAGAGAACACCTTCTTCCACTGTCAAGCTGTTACCCTCTTATAGAAGAGCTACCCGCTGGGGTGTGAGTGGGAGGTAAATTGCACAGGCATGTGGGCCACATATTGAGAATTGCCTTATCCCCACACCAATATGTGGTAGTCTTGCTTTTGATGGAAGGTATGATGAGTAATTTCTATGACTAAGCTACATAAAAGTTTTAGCTGTCAGACATAATGCCAGGACTTGTCACTGTCTGGCCTCTTGCCTCTGTATGGCAAGTGAGCTCTGACCACCTTAGACTCACTCCTCAAAATGTTTAAATAGGGAAGTGCATCATTCTAGTTCAGACAGTCAGGTTTCTTTCCTGTGTAAACCTTGATGAGGAGGGAAATGGCTTTGCCTCTGTGTGGTGGGAAACACTCTGACCTAAACAAATAAGCATAGACATTGCTTATTTGAATCTACTTTTGGCTATTCCTCTTTGCTTTATTTATCAACTTCTGCTTCAAATAAAGGATTCTGATTTCACAAATGTTTAACTCAAATATGACAACTTCAAAGTTAGGTTCAGCAATATCTAATCTATATTTTTATCCAATTTTATATCTTAAACTGAGCTTGCTTGAGAAAGGCAATATTTATACTGAATTGTCATATTTTGCAAATAAAACAAATGGGGCCAGATTATGGTTCAGAGTTCACAGATGCTTTGGGGAAGATAAAGAAGATTTAAAAAAAAAAAAAAAGAGTTTTGCTTGCTAGCAAAGAGTCATTGTCATAGCTCTCTCCAAAAAGGAAGTAGGGAAGGGTATTGAGGAGAGGGCACTGGGTGTGTGCTCCACAAATCCTCTCTGGATATTTCAGTGCAGGTTGGCCTGTCCTCATACTATGTGATGGCTGTATGTAAACAGTTGTGATGCAATAAATACTCTGAAATCAAGATTAACATCATCTCACTCATCATTAGACAGTAAGAAATAAATAATTATTTTTGAGTAATATCTTATATATGCCTTTCCCTCCCAGTGTTAATTTATGACAGCAATACATATGGAATAGTACCATAGTTGACTTGGTTAATGGGTGACTATCCTTGCAATTTTTACTAAAGAGTTTAAAAATACTTTTTCAAACACTATGATCCAGCTATAAAAGCAGGGGGAAAAGGTGCATCGACTGTTGAGAGCCATATTCACTGTAGGAGTCTAGATAGATTCTTGCTCCAGAATATTTTAATGGGACATCTGAGAAGATCTGTTATAGAATGAAGTGTTGGCAAGAAAGAGTTCTTTGAAGAAACTGGGTAACAATAGTTAGTAATATTTTGAATTATTTTTTTTAAAACTAAAAACAGTAACAGATGAGCCAGAGCATATGATGCTTACTTAAGAGTTATATAGGAAGTTAGCTATGAAATGAGTGAACCATTAATTTTGCCATACAGTGTTCCAAAATTTCCCCCTTGCGTATGAAAAGAAAATGACACAATTTGAAAAAAAGAAAGGCTTGATGCAGGAGTTGAGGGTATATAAATCTTAGTAAATCTGACAAGTACATTTTGCAAATTGGTGGTACTTATAATAAAGAATAGAAACAATGAACATATGTAAATACGATTGTTATAATAAAGAACAGAACCAGTGAACAGACTTATATATGATTTACTGAGTAAGACACAAGCCTTATGTTTACATAAGGAATTATTCTTAAAAAACATGGATTTCATTGAAGGAATCAATCAGCATTGGATGGGAAAATCCTGTTGATATTCCCAAAGGATTTTGAGGAAGTTTTCATCAAATGCTTTTAAGGAAATAAAGTACCACGGTACAAAATGAAGGATCCTAGCATGTTTAAATAGCAAGTTTGGAGGTAGAAAAGAAGCCAAAAGATTAATGTGTTGGCTTTCCTGACTGATACTGTGGAAACCCACAAAGATCATTGCTGAATTCTGTGCTTTCAAATACACACAGGTCTGGTTAAGGGAGCCAACCAAATGAAGTGACACATCTCTTTTAGACAGTACTAGCAATTCAGTTTTGAAGGGATCTTAAGGTGCTGGTTGAATGATAAAATGACAGATATAACTCAGTGTTGGAAGATGTAAACTAATGCATCTGGGGTTGACTCTGAAACTGACAGTTGGAATTCTTAAGAGAAGAATAGAAAGCACTTTGTAAGTCTGTGAGTTGGACATACCTTAAGACTGCATGTGATCTTGTCCCCTGCATCTCCAAAAGGATAGAGCAGAACTAGAAAAGGGTGACAGCATTCTCAAAGCTATAAAATAACTTCCAAATTAGGATTGACTACATAAATGTGGTATTCTGAGTAGGAAAAGAGTTGCCTGAAGAAGGAGGGAGTAAGAATCTAAATCATGAGTAGCACAAGGGAAGTAGCACAAATAGGGACATGGAGTAGTAGGTTTGACAAACAAAAGCAGGGTTTTTTTCACAGAAAAGGCAGTTATATTGTTGATGGCACTAGGGAAGGTTTCTGAGGATGCCAGAAGTTTACATGGCTTCAAAAGGAATTAAATAAATTCATGGAAGAAGAATTCATTAAAAGGCTATAAAAGACGCCATTTTTGGCTCAGAAATATTGGAGTTCAGAGACAGTTTGAAGCCAGGGGGATATGGACATTATTGCATGTTTATGCTCATTTACATGCTTCCCCAACCTCTTTTGGCCACTGCTAGGTGCAGGATGCTGAACCACATGGTCCTTTGGTCAGACCATCTTTAGGTGTCTGTGGTTGCTCTCCCTCTGCCATAGCTTGGAAACTCATGTTTGCTTCTGCTGAGGTGTCTGGAGCAGTTGCTAGTGTTGGGGACAAAGAGAGGAATGTACATTCCCAACAGCATTCTTTTCCTTGTTTTTCCCACTCTAATAGCAGCATTAAGGGCTGACTTCTCATCAGGGCACCTCTGGTAGGTATAGCACAGGTCTGAATCTTGATATTTGAGGTGGTAAATTTCCATTTTGTATGTATCATCAGAAGCTCTGCATCAACTTATCCTGTGTTTGGGGCCTTTCAGAGCCAGTAGACCTGACCAGTAGAGTCATTGTCACCTTCTGAGAGATTTTAGTACTCAGCATGAAACCCCTTGAAAAGATATTCAGGACTTTCCAGCCAAACATACAAGTCACTCAAGGATCTACTGAAACTTGGCCTGGTTTTACTCAACCAAGCAAAGCAAATAAACAGTAATTTTCAAAATATGTCCTGAGTCTTCCGGTGCAGAATTGAACTCCAGATAAATAGGAAGTAGTTCCTGGTTTTTACTGAAATTGTGTGAAATGTTTGGGGTTAACAGTACAACTAGATTACTTTAGGGGACTGAAGTGGTTTGTAAATATGAATTAAATGCAAATAAATTCAGCTGAATAAAGAGTAAAACAGATATTCTATTAAAAAAGAAAAATCTAGTTTCTGAATATTTTTAAGAAAAAGGCATTTATTTTATAAATACTGGAAGGCTTACTTTTAGACATTTTCAAAATAAAATTTCTTTTTATTGTTTAATAATGGCTCACTGAAATGGAAATGTTTTAAAATGAAAGTAAAAATCATTGATCAGCTTGATCCTATAAAAAAGAACAAGTTATTTTTCAAAAAACCATAAACTGTGTGTTTTGATTCAAACTCAACTGATTACATTTTGTTTTCCTTTTTCTTTAGTGGCTGAACAAAAGAAAACCTTTCTATTTGTTGTCTAGCTATTTTTTGGGTTATATTATGAAAGTTTTGCAAAGTGATTCACACTAAATTGAAGGCATTCATAACAAATTATAGCTGCATTTTCCAGCAAGAGTAAATACTGGTTTTTATCTTTGTTTGTAAATAATGGTTACTGCCCCATGAATATCAATGAGGAAGGGTAGGAAGGAAAAGCTCAAAAATTTAAATTTGCACAGTTATTGAAGCTTCTTGTTTTAAGTGCTTAAAGCCGATTAATGCAGATGCCACATTTCCCCTTTCTTCTTCATGATCCTTTTGACTTCCTCAGCTTAAGGAAAACATTCAGAAGAAATCAGTTTCCCTTTTCTCCCCCTCCCCACCTCCCCCCCCATCTTCTCTTTTCTTCTTTTCTGACTCGCTGTGGCTTCCCTAATTCTTCTCTTTCTTTGAATCCTTCAGTACTGATAAATTCTTTTAAACTAAAATTTGTTTAATGACTTCATGGAAAATTTGCTTTGTTGATTCCTTTTAAAAAAGGGAGTTTATTTTAACAGAAAAATAACTGACTTTTTGTGTAATCACTCACTTCAGTGGGTGCTTGCCAAAAGGCCTGCACAAACGAAATACTGTCTCTAATCTCACTTGGCCATGCAGAGGAGTGCGCTCCCCACATGCTTATTTGCAAGTTGGTTTGAGGGAGAGCTGTGAGGGAAGGAAACTTCCCTGTGAGACTGTGAATCCCTGTGAGCCAGAGCCGTTGCTGCTTTTCTCCTAGCTAGGTAGCTGGGAGACATGTGAGGTGCCATAAGCCTAGAGAGCATGTTAGTCCCCACAGACATTATTAGCAAGGACTTTCCCTCCCCCATGCAGTGCAATGCACTTCTAGCTGAGCCAAGTCCCTTTTCCCACCTTCCCTTGGAGCAGCAGATGTCAGTAACTGCTATTGGCTGGATACTCCATTAGTTTACTACTGGTGTGTCACTGTTGCTAATTAGAGATGGTTTTCCCTTACAGAAAACACCTTGGCAAGTATATAACAGGCCAAAACTCATCCTTTGACCCCAAGACTAGGCATGTCACCCATTGCACCTCTTCTCTTCCCACTCAAAAGTGGGTGACTTCCCTCTTGCCATCCTGTCTCCAGTTCCTTATCCCTTGAATGATGCCCAGGCCAGGGGAGTGTTCTGCACCCTCTCTGTGGGCAGGCCAGTGCTTCACCCTGCAGCCTGTTCATTTACATGTATGGATGTGGCCATTGTGACTAGACCTACAGGCAGAGCTGGTCCCTTGGCCTCTGCTATGCCATGCACAGAAATGCAGCAGAAGGAATTTTCCTTTTATAGAAGCTGGAGGTATTACCCAGATGAACAGTAACTGAAACCACTGCTGTTACTGATTGCCATTTTATTGTGTCAGCAAAAAGCCTTCTCCCAAAGGAAAGCAGACACAATCCATAGCTGTCCTAAGCTATTTATAAGGGCCCAATCCTATGCTGCTTTCTGTAAAGTGTAAAGTCTACATTTGCATTAGGTCTTCACCCAGGTTTACCTTGAGAGTTTATCAATCAGGGTGAGGGTATCTAGAGGCAGCACTCTTGAGAGAGATTTGGAGAGCTTGGACTCATGTAAAGCTTCTGAATCACCATTATAGTTTGCAATAGAAAATTTACTCTTAGTTTTAGATTAATTCATAACCACTTCGAAATACATATTGTTGTTTTTAATCTTCATCTACTTTAACACTTCTTGCTCTTTATAGTCTTTGCATTTTTATTTGCTTCACTGTTGGTCATTTCAATTTTACATTCAGCCCTTACCAAAGTTCAGAATTTTCACTTCTCTGTTTCTCCTCTTTTCAAGGGTGAAGATTCTCTTCAACCAAACACACACATATTTTTAGTTTGTGATGATTTCCTGATATCTTTTCTTGAAAAATATGGTCTATTTCTGATGTGAAAAAATATTACAGCTTTTATTCCCTTAAGTTGTTTTTTTCCAGTTATCTGGTTGGTATCATTGGCATGACTGAACGACAAAGAGCCATTCATATGACATGCTGGTGCGATCAAGTCTTGAGTTATCATGGTTGAGAGACAATAAAGTCTTCAATAAGAAAGATTTTCCTCTCACAACACATTTTCAAACCCAAAGTCAGATAGTAATTTTCTGTTGTTGGACTCTTAGATTCTGGTGTAATCTTATAAAATATTGTAGCATTACACCAAGAAGGAATTTAGGCTCCTAACTAGAAATTGCAGTTCAGTTTCACAGAGTTATAAATTAGAGTGATCTGGCATAATCATCAGTGGAAACACTAATTGCTTAAAACTAAATGTGTTGTTGTGCACAAGGAGGTCATATATCTATACTTATGTTTTTTGCACTTATTTACCTCAAACATCCAAGCAGAAAAAGTACACCAAGCCAAATACATGGAAATACTTGAATGACCACAGCAATGAATGATTTAGTGCAGATTATCTGAAAGATGTTTTTATGCTTTGCATTTAAAACACTGCCATGCTGTCTTAAAATTCTGGAACACGTCTGTGAACCACTGCAGAGCAACCCCTATCAGAAGCACAGGAAAGTAATGGCAATCTGGAGTAAAACCTCTAATTTTCAGTTTGTGAAGGATGATTTTGGTGCATTATGGGTTATTATGCATATTATTATGCATAGTATGGTTAATCTTAGAGGCTTCAATGACTTTGGCACCTGATTAAATAAGACATAGTAGAATCACATAATGAGAGACAATAATTTCTGAAAATGTGACTTACAGTCTGCAAGATGAGAGTGCAAGAGAAGCACAGAAAAATGAAGCCTGGGAAGATCATGGTGTAGATCAGGGGCTGAGTCAAGAATATAAACTGAGATTCTAAACTCTTAATTGATCCTTTTCTTTATTCGAATCCCAGCGCCATATTCATGAGATTGAATCTAACTTTGGGAACTAAAATCTTAATTTTTCTGTAATCATAGCAATCAATAACATGTGATGGCCATAATTGCAAATAAATTAATTCAACTTTGGAACTTTCTCTATATAAATTGATGGATTTTGCCACTTCTTATCACACCATAAGCATTTCTTGTGCATTATGCACAATATTGCTGCCAGCTACTTGGAGAGCACAGGGAAACTTATGCATGGAAAGCTGAAGGAATTTCCACAACTGTTCCACTATGAGGCTGGCATTGTCATTTTTGTCTGGGTTTAGTAGCATACTGAAGGATTCAGTCACAACATAAATAATTGAAAACATTCCAAGGACATCTGAAAAAAAAGTGGCCATGCTCTCGTCTTGCTAAAATATCATTCCCCTGCAAAGAGTAGTGCAGTAAAAGCAGTGTCACATTACTTTAACAGAAGCATTTAACATTTTTACTGACAGAATCTGAAACATGTGGTTATGGAGTGTGAAATTCTCATTAAAATTCCTCAAGGAAAATCACTTGAATAAATATCCAGTAATTGTCACAGTGCCCTCATCGCTGTAGTTTTAGAATACAATAATTCTCTCCATTGATCAGCTTTATTCTCATATCATACATATAGCTCAAATTCTTGTTCAGGATTTTATTACCCCTCAGGAGCAATTCTGACATTTCTAAGTCTAAAGATGTAGAAATACGATGCAAAAACTGCAGCCATACTGATGCATTCATGGAGCTTCCCTCTGCTAGTCCTCCAGAACAGCGGTTGCTGCCTCTCCCACACACCTGTCCCACTTGCCCCTTCATGTGGTACATTCAGAGAATATGGATAAGGCAACTGGGACTCTGAAATAAGGGGGTAAAACAGAAGTGGGAAACTCCATAAGTTCTACTTGCCATGCTCAAGTCCTCTTTGGGTTTTTCCCTGTGCTTGTTCCTGTAGACCACAGTGTGCTATTGGACTATGCAGCCTGGAAGTGAAGGGATGGGACACTGAACTAACACACAAGGGGTGTGCCCTCCTTATAAAGGATCCTGGAATAGGTGAAGGTTTAAGGGAAAACTTCAGTATCTTGAATTAAGTCCTAGAGTTTCTTCAAAGGTGAAAGGAAGTGGACAAACCCTGCCCCTGGACTGAAAGGCAGTGGAGAAATTTGATGTGTGTGTGTGTGTATTAATTATTAACTCTTTCAAGCTCTTCAGTTTAATAATATCTTTATCTTGATCCTGTCACTATTTTAAAGTGCTTGGCAGTTCAAAAGGACCAGAGAAGTGAGGTATTGAATGACTCTTAAAAGAGCTGCTGACTTTCCTAATGGCAAATGATTCTTATTTTGGTTAAACTGGGAAATATTTAAATCATGCATATCTCCAAGCTTCAATGGAAACATCTCTGCACATTGCAGAATTAAGAGTTTGTGGCTGTATGAGTGTAATGACACATGAGGCTCTCAATAGAAAATTCACAAAGGCCAAATTTTAAAACATTTTTGCTGCCAAAATTGCTAAATATTTGAATAGGAAACATTCTTAAAAAAAAAAACTCTATGAAAAATGAGTGTGTTAAAATTGCAGGCCAAACCCCACTGCTGACATATGAAATAAAGAGATTCTTGTCTTAAAATGTGAAACTTGTACTGAACTCTTAACTGTTGAGTAGCAAGACTCTGCCTTTAGCTCAGGCTACAGGTTGTTCAGGAGTGGGTATACAGTAATCTTCCAGTCCAAGCAATTCAGAGTACGGTTGTTTTGAAATCACACACACAATGATGTAGTTATGCACATGTGAAAGTAGATAAAAGTGTTCAATACAAAGCTGGTATATTTTTCTTCACATTTTAACCAGAGGGTGGCATTGTATCACATCTTTTGCAGGCAAACCATCATTGTTTTATTTTTATTTTCCTTTACAAGAAGACTAGGACTTTAGAAACAATACTAATTCGTGTTTTTCTTTTTTGCTGTTTTGGTGGGGAATTTATTTGTTTTTGCAGATGTGATGAATCGTCATTCATAGACGTTTCATCCTCACTGAAAATGTGCATGTCTCTCTGTCACTGTGTCTGTCAGTCTGATACTCATGTTATTGTTTTACTACCCACTTGTATTTCTGGTCAAAACAAATTGAAGAACTTTATCTAAAATGCTACTTCTGTATACTTGGTTGTGAAATTTTATTTCTGTTCACATCTATGTTTGAAAATATTTATAATGATGCCAATAGAAATGGCAATAATTTTCAACCAGGACAATTGCATACCACTGAATTAGAAATCTCTTATTTATGGTGACTCAATAAAGCTTTCTCATAGAACAGATACAGCACCTTTGTAAAAGTCAGAAATCAAAGCAGGGAGTTGAAATGATCTGAATTATTGACATTTTACACACTGCTTAATTAGAATCCTCAGAGGTTTGAACAGATATCTGAAATGAGGAAGGAATGTCATCTGTTTTAAAAAATATGTTTCTGTGTGTGTATGATTTTTGAAAGGGATGAGATTTGGAGATACTGTCAATCAGATGTCATGCCCTTGTAGTCGGTGGACTCATGCAGATTGTGGGAAAAGCTTTCTAAAGAGAATGACAGTCTCAAAAGCTGGATCAGTCTCTTCAGCCACCCATCATGTTCAATGGCTTCTCCTTGGAGTCTGTGATAATTTCAGTTGTGTCCTGTGAAGTATGAGCAACTGGCCATTAGAAACCACACAGCAACTAATTACAACAAGTTGACAGTATCTTATCCAAACTAACCCAGCAGCCTAAAAAGCTATTTTACCCATCCTTAATCAGTCTCTCAAACAATTTTGTACGGGAGTTGCAAGTAGTGAGCCAGCAAACACATTCTGCTGAGCTGCAGGTCCCACACAGGAAGAAAGCATCTGTCTCAAAGTACTGATTTTCGATAACAACTTCTCTGGTACTTTGCTAGAATATTTTCACATAAAAAGTATCTGAAAGTGAAACATTTAACTTTTCTGTGGTCCCATAACCAACATCTGTGCTTTTCACATTGGAAAAGGTATATGATTCTGTGGTTTAATTCCTTATGTGTATATGGGATCAAGTTCAGTTC
The DNA here is from genome assembly GCA_013400415.1 of Scytalopus superciliaris. Classification (NCBI taxonomy): domain Eukaryota; kingdom Metazoa; phylum Chordata; class Aves; order Passeriformes; family Rhinocryptidae; genus Scytalopus; species Scytalopus superciliaris. The sequence continues at coordinate 348,562 of VXBX01005595.1, forward strand.
ATAATGACATCCATACAAACCTTTACATACAACGGAAAGCAAGGAAGTACAAGTACAGGTGTCAAAATCAGAAATGCTTTTGGCCTAACCTTGCAAGAGTCTGTGGTAAATATGGCTGCTTAAGATTTCAGACTTTCAAAAGCGGCAGCCTGACTCACCACAAGGAACTCATACAAATGCTTTTGGAAACAGGCATCATAATCATCTCCTTAACTACTGGTTAGCAAATCATGTTGACTGACATAGAAATGTCCCCGCAGCAGCAAGTAATAAAGATTGTATCATGCAATCATCAGGTTTGAGCTGTTCCTGTGCTGTAAAAGGCTGCAAACCATATTTATCCTCTACAGTGTGCATTCCAATCCAAGATATTACATTAATACAGTTAAGACAACTACTGATATTATACTGCATGAGCTTGAAAGTGCTGGCATGGTCTATATTTCTTATTTTGAGGAACAAATACTGACATTGCCAAATCCTGGAATCTATGGACTGTGTGCTTTCATTGTATCTCAGCACTGAACCAAACCTTCTATCTGTATTCTGGAGGGTACTGCAAGCACACAGGTAAGACCTTTCCATTTCTAATTATATATCTGATGGAAAAGGTCATGAGACAGATGAGAAACCATATTCAATCAATACCAGACTGATTTTCTTCCCCCCACTGATTTTGGAAAGTGTTTCCATGGTTAGTAACACTCTGGAATACACAGTGAAAGAAGAGTAAAACTGATGTGCCTGTAAACATATTTATTTGGCATTTTGCTTCACTGAGCATAGAAGTAATCTGGCCAATCTTAATTTTTTTCTAAGGGACCATCACAAAAAGACCCTGTAATACAAAGGAAAAGCAATCTGCAAATGCTCCCTTGAAATGTGGCCTTTCCTGCCTAGTTACAGAATGAAATCGATACACAGCTGCAGATTTGTTGACCTGCACATGAGATTGGAACTATAATATGAAGAAAATGAAATTCTTCCCTGATGATAGGTTTTTCTCTATTTAGATACCACTAGTGGGAACAATATAATGACTGGAAGGAACTGCAGACCCCTGTATAATATTAGAGAATGTCATGTTGAGAAAGGGCATATGTTCTCTACATCACTGCTCCTTAATCTTCTCAGATTTTCACAAAGAAATCATATTAATCAAATCTGCTTTCAGCTATATGAAAAGTGTAGCTTGAATGGTTCACAGCTTAGGAAGAAATTGAATGTAGAAGGAAACCTTGGGTAGAAATAAGCCTGAAACTTAAATTAACTTGCTGTTTTCAGTATCTCACTTTGTGATTCTGAATAGATGTGACAATTATGCACCAGAAAGCTCTGAAACTGCCCCATACTGTGGCTGTGGAGTGGTCCATGAAGGCAATGAAGGAGCAGGGGAATTGCCAGATGAAATCAGACTGGTGAGCCATCTGCTACTGGCTTGAAAAGCAAAAAACCAAACCCAGCAAAACATCCTGCCCAGAAATACATCAGCAAGGGGCAGAATTCTGCTTGGCACTGAAAAGACAGCCTGCTCTCCTACCTCATCTGAAAATCTGCTTGGGAGGAAGATTGGGTTGCATTTGTATGAGGTGCAGGTTTTGTTCCAGTCTTGCTCCTTTCCATTGTTCCATTTGGGATAAAGTGAGGGGACAGAGGGAACAAGAAGGGGGCATCCTTTTGGTTCCATGCAGCAGGGGTATGGATATGGAGGGAAAGTGAAATGAGCGGGAGAAGCCACTGTACTCCTCCAAATTTGTGGGCTGTCTAGGAGTCATCACGCTTTCATAAAGCAGGGTAACCCTACAGTGCTCCCTCTGACACTGGATTGTTTTGGAGACAGCCTTAAGCCTGTGATAATACATAGTTTCATTAAACATACTAAATAAAGCCCACAACCCTTGTATATGGTTTCCTCATTGCTATAAGTGTTTAGTGTCTGCTTGGTACAGCTATTGTGTTTGGCACCATTCAGACTACAGAGAGAGACCTGATCCCTGTGCCCAAAAAATAATGTTCCGATGATCCAGTCTGGCTCTCATTGAAATCATGGGCAGATCATCCTTGTTGCTGTCTTTGGATATGAAAAATAGGGAAAGCATGAAGGTGCCCTCCTTTCCTTTCTGTTAAATTTGAGTATCAGACTTCTAGTTAGGCAATCACCGTATCAAAAACTAAACTGAGGTAGAAACAACAGAATGTTGGTTCTGGCAATAGGATCTGAAGAGCACTTCTGTGTCACTTAAAACAAAGGTAACAGGATTTCTTTTGAAGGCAAAATATACTTAATTTTAGGGGGGAAAAAAGAGGCACCAATCTAATGAGAATTATGTTTTAAATTGCTGCCAGAAAAACAGGATATTCCGGAGGTCTTTCTGAACACACCTACTTCTGTCTGGACTCTGGAGAAAATCTACTAATAGCAAAGGCATGACACTAGATTACAACCACAAAATTGCAGTCTTAAGACTGTAATGAAAATGGGTTAAGTCTATACAATTTCTTACTTGTAGTATAATCCCTGTCATAAGAGTAGCCTTTCCTGGAGTTATTGAAAAGGAAATTCTCTCTTGTTTGTAAATGCCATTTTATTTTACCTCTCACTACATTTGTAAAGATTGCTGAAAATATTTAGCTTACCACTTTACAGAATGCTATCCAAATCTGAGGGTGGTTACGATAAATGGAACCTAGCATGGACTAATGATTATTATACTGTGGTATTTGAAATCAGAAGTGTTTAATTATGTACAGATATGTGGTAAATTCAAGCTTTTAAAGACAAATGAGATTTGTAGTCTATGGGGTTTGCACATGATTAGGATCAAACTGTAAAATCTGTCTGCTTTGGCTGCTGTTGGTATTGACTGCTTGTGTATTCCATGAAATTCCTTGCTCCAGACAGGTCTTTTGCTAGGTGGAATAAGATGGATGTCAGTTAAATGGGGGAATATATTCATGCACATAAAGCTAATTCTACTACAGCATGTTCTTGTAGAAGAACTGTAGGGAGAGAAGTGAATGAGAGCAGACCTGCAGAGAAGGATTTGGGGGTGATGGCTGATGAAATGAATCCTGGTCTGCATCAAAAAGACCGTGGCCAGCAGGTCAAAGCAAGGGATTCTGCCCCTCTACTCTACTCTACTCTACTCTTGTGAGGTCCCACCTAAAGTGCTGTGTCCAGCTCTGGTACCCCCAGTGTAAGAAAGACATGGAACTGTTGGAGCAAGTCCAGAGGAGGGCTGTGAAGTTGATAAGGGGCCTAGGGCATCCCCCTATGAAGACAGGCTGAGAAATTTGGGGCTGTTCAGCCTGAAGACCTCATACCAACCTTCCAGTATCTGAAGGAAGTGCACAAGGAAGCTGGAGAGGGATTCTTTATCAGGAACTGTAGTGATATGACGAGGGGGGATGGGTTCAAACTGAAAGAGAGTAGGTTTAGATTAGACATTAGGAAGAAATTCTTGACTATGAGGGTGGTGAAACACTGGAACAGCTTACCCAGAGACATTGTGAGTGCCCCAACCCTGGCAGTGTTCAAGGAGAGGTTTGCTGTGTGTGTTGGATATGTGTGCCTTCAGAGGTGTTGAGTTAGGTCCTGTGGCCTGCCTTTGTGGGAAGCCTGGGCACCTCTCATGTACACCACTGTTTGCTTTGAAACAATCACTCAGACATAAATGACTCTCTGTGAGGTGTTGGAAGTCATGCTGGTTGGTGTAGCGTTCAGTGGTCTGAGAGCCTCAAGCTCACTGCAGGAAAAAAAAGACAAACTTTTCATGAGGTTCATAAAAAAGTGAAGAGAGGAGCACACTGCTAGCATTGCCTTTTTGACTCTATTGACAATCAATCAATCTAGAAATTGCACTAGACAATTTGATGTGAACTATGATGTTTTAAAAGCACTGATTGAAGGAGATGAAGTTTGTGTATATAGAGTCAAGCTTTCTGGCCCATTAAAATCAATGGCTAAAAATACAGAAAAAAACCACTTGATTTGGGAGAAAATATATGGTTTTAGAATGATTTACATTACTTTTATATTACTCTTTCTATTTTTGCTAGTTCTTCAGACACTGACTTTGGCTGGCCAGTTGATTTGTGAAGGTCTGTGGTGTCCTGCACCAAACTAATAGTAGAGGTAATTTAGCAGGAAATCACAATCCAGTTTCACTTGACTCTTCAATCTGCTTTTTGCCCAGAAAATTGATTGATAGTTGAAGCTGACTCTTTTCAAAGTTGTATGGAGTGCAGCACTGCTGGCAGCAGTGGAGGGAGGCTGAACTCATCCAGGTGCCATGTCTCTCCAAGCACTTTGTTTGTGATGGTGGTGGTGAAGAGCAAAGGGTTTGAGATGTTCTTCTTCCAGGTATACAATGTGCAGTGTAGTGTGTGTATAAATAGGTCCACCAGTGAAGTTGACAGGTTTCCCTGGAAAAGTATAATCATAACAGATTGTTATCTCTCTGCATGTTTCCATTCTGGACTCACTGTAGCTATTTCTATTGCAGAGATGACTTGCTGAAGAGATAGAACTATGTATTCATTTCCTTCTTGACACTTCATAGCTCACCATGAGATACTGGTCACTCGGCCATTTTATCTGTCACATGGGGACAGAAGAGGGAATTGGCTAGGGTGACTATGCTTCAGAAGATTTTGAACTCAGTTAGGTGGAGAAGTGAGCTACAGAAAAATCCAGAGGAGCAGGTAACACGGCTGGAGCCTTTTTAGGGTGGGAATGCTCTGTAAATCTCTATCTGAGCTGTGATTTTTGGGAATTCTAATCCTTATGGAAAGATGGACTCAAAAGTTGATATTCATGAAGCATAGAGACTGTCTTCCCACCCTTGACATTTTTAGACAGAAGGTTATAAAATTTAAACCCATATATATTCTCCTGCAATTCCGAACGAAAATATGAAATAATTTTAGTAGATAGCCAAACACAGTCTATTCAATAAGGCAATCAGATACAGATTTGTTCATGACTGCTAACTTTTCTCTGTCTCAAGAAGGCTTTTCTCCTAAGCAACTGTTTTCAGAAAGTGCATAGTGGGCAGAGCTCATTTTGTACCTTTTTTTTTTTTTCTCTTAGGAACTGGTATTAATCACTGTAAGGTGCAGGATGCTGTGCTGACAGAGTCTTTTCTCTGGCTCAGTAGTGTTTTGAAGTTATATTCTTAGGCATCTCAGTTTCCATACCAACTGCTTGATGTTGCATGTTGTTGTGAAATGTTTGCTGCAGACATGGTTTTCCAGCAACTGAAACCTGAGAGTCTCTTACATAAACTCTCCCATTTTATAAATATTTGCCTATCTCCTCATGCAAGTCTACTTTCTTGCCTACTTTTTTATTCCCCCCCATTGCATTGTCTAAAATGCCAGGTGTCCTGCTTCTTCTCCAGATACATTCCTGAATGTTGATAATGTTTTCTTGCCTCTCTGTTTCCTTCTCAATAAAGACTTCACTTGTTTTGCTCGATCCAGCAGGCCACCTACCTTGGTGAATACTACATTAGATTGTTGTCCCTGGTGTTCTTGGACTTCACCAGAACTAGGATTAGTTATAGTTCTTTCATGTACCCACTAAACCACAGTACAGTTGGAACATGTTTTTTTCTGTATTCAGTAGCTTATAAAAAAGCAGCATATTATCCTAAACTAAATGCTTAAACTTACTATATTTTGAATGGCTGGTTACACTTCCTCTTTGTCACAGATTGCCAGGTTTGTAAAAGGAGAGGAAAAAGAATTGTAAGCATACTAAAATTACTGAACTTTGAAAAGAACAGCTAGCATAATCCCTGTCTGCCTGTCACAGAATGGTTGTGTCTGGAAACATTAGAGTATAGAGAATACAGAGAAAAAAACTCTTGTATAATTAATGAAAGTTGAAAATAGAAAGAAGTCATGCAGTCTAGATGAGACACTTGTAACAAGAGTCAGAGTACTGACATGGTAATAGGGCTCATTGGAAAACGTTTTTAAGTAAAAGGGAGAACCCAGAAGTATGGACCTTAAAGGCAAAAATTGCTTAAAAATCAAAACTCAAATATGCTGTTAAGGACTTTGTTCAACTTCTAGTTGGTTTTCTTGTTGGTCTGTCATTGTCTATTGCTGAGTTTATTTATTCCAGGACATGCCATCCCTTGCTGATCCGTCACGTAGTCCATCATGAAAACCAGACTTGCAAAGGACCTTTGCAGGAAAATGATGAAAACCTTAAAATTTTTGTTGAGAACTAGATATTTCTTTGAGTAAGCATAAGAAAAGAAATTTTATATATAAGCCCTAATTGACATCAGTCTTCTACACTCCTAACAAGCATTCTGATTTTTGTTTTCTTCAGATGTGCCATATCATGCTAAAATAAATAACCGGAGGAAGTGTATATAAGGGGCAAGAAAAATGTTTTGATTATGATGCCATCTGTCCAATGCTAGCTGACTGCTGAGGCAGTGGAAATAGAAATTAATATAATACAGTTTCTGTAAACTTCTTAAATCTTAAAATAAATTAGCATGAGGATTGGCACTTTTAGTCTGAGTTGATGGCTATGATTATGGGTCCTTCTTGCCTTCTCTAGTTTCATTTATTGTTAGTTGCTATTATATGTTCATTAAAAAGTAATTTAATAAATCATGGGATTTCCTGCCTGTAAAACAATTATCAGAATGAAGAGTGACAGCAGTGGCTGGGGAATATGCTGAAATTCAGTAACCCTTTGTGAAAGCAAAGCAGGACAAAAATCCCCTCAATATTTAATACAAAGCTATTTAGCTTAATGGTGCTTTCTTCTACTCTACACAAGTAAGTGAAGCATAATTTGAGGCACTTTCTGGGTTCTAACTCTGTCTCTGCCATGGAAGAGCTTGCAATGGCCTCTTGTCTCAGTATGTTTGTGAATCAGTGCTGATTAATCAGATAGAAGCACGACTGGGCAAAATCATGACACTGTGGACAGGTATTCACAGTTCTCTTACATAGGTGAGTTCTGAAGACTCCACTGAAATAATTTTGAGGAATCACTGACCAATTATTTTAAAAACTTCAGAGACCTGTGGGTATCCAAATACAGATTCTGAACTTCATTATGGCATAGACATATGTGAAGCCATTCAGGACCAGGTGCTTTTTAGTAGCCTTTCTGTACTGTTTGAATACCTCTATTCAACGTACTTTAAGGGTCTCCAATCTCACAGTGAGAGTGAGGAATGGTGGAGGAAGCAATGAAAGTTTGGTGAGGGGGAATGGGGGAGCCAGAGAGAAAAAGAGAGAGATTGTTCAGATGGGCAGAGAGCATATGAGCAATAACTAGGACTGTGTTTATACTGTCATGTTAGCTTAGAATTCAAGGTCACACTCAATGGTTTCCTCATTGCTTACACATTAATGTTCACCATGGCCTTACTGGCTCTCAGGCAGACCTTGAGTCTGACCATGAACACAGCTGAACACACACTGCAAAAGCCTAAATGATTCTGAGGTCTAAGGAAGAGTCAAAATTAATGTGGAGAGACCTGAAAGAGGCAGGCTGCTGGGGAATGAAGTGAGATAAATGATGGAGCGCTGGACAAGGAAGAGTTAATCTCAGGGGAATATGAGAGAAAGCAGAATGTAGCCAGGCCAGTATGAGGGACAGAGGAGGCAGTTGTCTTCTGCAAATGGAAGCTGTGTCAAGAGGTTTTTCTGTAACTTCACTGAGATGCAGATTACTAGGAGACACACATTGTGTGAAGCATGGAGAGAGCTACTGACAGCAGTCATCTTCTCTGATAGCTCCTCTGGTCAGCACATAGCTCAGGGCAGTACCCGCCCAGGGAGACCTGTGTTTCCCATCAGCAGGGAAGAGAAATTCTCAGCATAAAGATGCAACAATGGCAACAATTTTCTTTCCTGGAGAACAAAACAAATAATTCCCGTTCATACAATAGCTCTTTAGAACAGACAAATATTTCTTCATAATAGTTACAGTACAAGGGATTAACATAACTCTGAGCACTCTCTGAGGACAGTGGAGCCTTCAGTGCCAGAGAACACACCTACGCTGAGTATGATGTATGCTTGTATGACTCAAAAATAATATTCACAGCTGTGGTGGTTTGGTTCCACAGAGCATGCCATGAGCCTTCCTTTCACACTATATTATCCTAGACTGCATTGTCCTGGAAGGGAGACATTGAGTCTGGCTCCCTTTGGAGATGCCAGGAAGCCGGAATATGTGCATGTGATGCCAACTCCTACAGGATCACTCACATTCATCTAGAGGTGGCAGGCTCATTGCAGCTAATAATTCCTCTCTCAAAACCTGGCTCCTCACCATCTTCATAAACCCTGAAGCAAATATAATAGTACCCTCAGGCCCTCAAGAATGCTTATAGAGTAGGATTCTGGCATCTTCCAAATGTATGAGCTTTTTCATTACCTTGTTCCCCTTAAAAATATCAAGAAGGAGTCCAGGTACATACTGCATGTGTGAGTTTAACCTTGTTCGATGAGGACATAGGTTTGCCTGACCTGGAGGTAAGAGGATAGCGGTGAGTAACTCTGATAAACTTGTAATTGAAGGAACTGGTGAAGAAGCAGTTGAGAGTGCATCTGGGGAAGAAGAATTAGGACTAGTCAAAGTTTATATGGAGAGAGGTGGACCAGCTGAAGACAGACTTACATAAAGGATGATGCTAGACTGAGATAAATGATAGAATAATAAATAGAAATAATAAGGTTTAGAAGGATTAAGCAAGTGAACAAGGAACAGCAATCAGATAGCCTCTGCAGACAGAGGCAGGCACCATGACTCTCTATTGAAGTTAGATGGCAAAGGGAGAGAAAAGATCCCTGTGGCACTTAGCACTGGATGGCTGCAGCTGTGGTATCTAAACTTCATGTGTTAGCTGACTTCTCAAATGTACAGTGGCTGAACAAACATCCAAATAAGAGTATCCAAGAATTTACCTATCAGGTGCAGAGGGCAAACTCTCAAAATCAGTATAGGCTGTTCTCATGTTGCAATATTTTCCATATCCAGTATTAATTTTATTATTATTTTATGAAATGTATTACAGAGGTTTCTACAAGCCTGATTCATGACTCAGGATGTGTTAGGTACACTAAAAATAGATATCTTCAGGATAGTCAAAATATATGACAGGAGCCTGCAGAAGGAAATAAACAGTGAGAGACATGATTAATAATGTTGACACATACAACCTTTAGGCTGTAGGTTTAGTTACTTACAGATATGTGGCATGTCATCTAAGAGACCATTTTAGTCTTTCACTGTTCTGCATCTTTTTCTTGCTTACAAGCTATGTCTTCTTCAAAGAAAAGTCACAGTAAAAAAGGTGTCTTTGCTTCCTGGAAATTGAAATGGCTTCAACACTAAGAGAAGTCATTAGTGTTCAGTGGTTCCTACCTTATTCAAATACTGCCTTTCTGCCTTACCTGAAGGAGCTGCACAGTACACAGAGGGAGATGTTCTAAAAGGCTTTAGATAAGACAAGAAAAATAAGAAATGAGTATAATGGTAAAAGTCCTTAGCAGAATGTAGGGCTGGACAAAGGGCGTGGTGAAAAAAACAGAGGTTGTTATAAAAGAAAAGGTTGTCTTGAATGGGAGATCTTACAGATGATACTAAAGAAGATAGGGCACTTCTGAGGCAGTTTGGAGTAGCAGAGGGAATTTTGTATCTTGCAAATACAGTTCACAGCCTTTTTAAGGACCTGCATAATGATTTGGTGGTGAGAGCAAAACATTTCTTCTCACTATGTGGTCATTCAAACCATGCTAACATAGTGGCACCCTGTGCATGTTATGGGATTGCTTCTTAGTGAATACTGAATAATTACTCTTACCACTGGAGAGATTAATAGAATGAAAATTAAGCTTCTCTAAATGCAATCTTGATTATTAGGGCTCTGAGTGTGTTGCAGGGAATGCACTGCTCAAGTGTTCAAAAAAGTGCACAGTATGTACCGTGTTATCAGTATTTTGAAAGTTAAGAGTTTGACAGGAATTTCAGCATTAAATGTAATCCTATATGAAACACTCTCCAGGAGCTAATCTATTGCCATTTCCTGTTTATGTAACTAGATCAACCATAATGAATTAATAAAAATACATGGCAACTCTTGATGCACTTAGCAAAACCTATACCATTGACACATCCTTGAAAAGCCTACTGGTTTATACGACACATTTCTTTTGCCCACTGCCTAGGCTTTTGCAAAGTGTCTTGTTTTGGTGCTTAGCTCAGGCACAGAGCTACAGGGATGAGGATGTACCTCTCCCATGCCCAAATTAGGTCATGGGACAGTACTGTTGTTTCTGCAAGCAGCACAGACTGGAATTCTCATTCTGGTAAATCTAGGGTACCTTTGTGAAGAATCAAGGATCTGAAAACACTGAGCAGGACACAGCCATTTAGTTTTTTCCCCTTCTGTGTCAAGCCTTCTGAACCTCATACTGGCCATTACTGACCTGGTTCTCACACCTGGAGAGGGAATTGTGGCTTCCTGTGCAGTCCTGAGTGAGGACACAGAGCCAGCACAGACCAAGTGGTGTGCCCCAACCCCTTTTAGCAGGGACTGTATTGCATATTCAGCAACAGATTCTCAGACTTTCAGTCCTTGGGAGATTTCCACGTTTTACCTTCTTAGCAGTTGCTTTTCCTATTGTTGGAGTGATGTTTTCTGACAACTATTTCTCCATCCAAACCTACAGATACCATAAGGACCTGGGCCCAGCAAGGCAGAATGCAGGGGATTTTTGATGTGGATTGTACAAGCTCTCAACTTGTTCAGGATAAACTTGTGAGCTCTGTGTCAGCACTGGCCAAGTTACACTTGTGTTGGATCTGTGTTTAACTAGCACTTATGTTTCCTACATTTTTCCATTACCTACGGTATCCTGGACCTTTTTCAGGTCAGATAATGGAGTGTTAATAAAGGTCCTTTTGCTGAAATTTGTATGAAAAATAAGACAACATTTTTTAAAGTAAAATACTTATTTTTTCGCTTATGAATTTGTAAAACAGAGCAAGTGGTAAGACCAATATTTAAAAAATAATGATAAAGAATAGAAAAAGAATAACTGGAAAAGTCAACTCTGAAGTCATTTGGGAGGAAGAGACCAGGGCAGAAATATCCTGTTGTAATTGTTCTCTGGCACCATACAAATGGAAAAAAGGGTTCTTTTAGTTAGCATTTACTGTTAATACTCATTTGATCAATGTTTAATTAACTCTTTATTTTTATTTGAAACAGTAAACTTCTAAAGAAATACATGAAGAACTTATAGGACAAAGTGTGCCACAGGCTGCCGTGCCACTGTGACTGTGCTGCAAACCTACTCTTATAGCGAATTTGTCTCAGATAAAGACCAGCAGATGTCCATGATTGTCTCATGAGTGGCCTCATCAAGTTTTTTTCGTAATTAGTAATTAAAAGCTTGCACTACAATGGCTTTACTTTCTTGTGACAATTGCAAAATAACTGCTTAGCCAGTTGATTTCAAGTTAAAAAAGAAAGGGAAATTTTCAGCCTGAAAAGTTTTGACCAACACAGTTTTGGTGGGAGCTGCTATCAGACACAAAGTGCTGGAGATAAAGGGACCCTGCAGGCATAGTTGATGTAGCTATATTGAGATCTGCTTTTCAGAAAAGTTTTTTGCCTTTGTCTAGAATGATAGTAATCTGTCAGGTAAGTTACAAGGATTAGAGCTTTACCTTCAGTTTCATTCCAGGGAAAAAGGATCTTTATGCTCAGAAACATGCCAGGTTTTCTTTAAAGTGGCCATTGGTACAAAATGAGAAGTTATAACTGAAAGCCCACCCCTTGGTAACACAAATTTATTTTCAATTTAACTAGAAATTTTTGAAACAACAAATGTTTGTACACAAACTGGGATGTGTACACATTGCGAAGTCTTTGGAAAGACAGGAAGAAGAAAATGTCAAGCAAGTATGAAAGCAAGGCAGTCACAAAGCTGATACTCTCTTGAACATACACTTTTACTCTTCAAAAACATATTGGCTTGGTAAGGAATTTACTGACTGATTGTTTTCTGAGAGTTCATGGGATTCTTGCAAAATGCAACTTGCTTTCTTTTGATGCTTCTCTTTTTTAAATCTGATTATAGCTGACATTATGGATGGTAGATTCAGTCATCCCTACAGCTGCACCTGTTCCCTTGTTATTCCTATCTGTCATGGCCATTTTTGGAGCATTAGAGCTGAAAGAAGATTAGGGCATCTTTCAGAGGTAAATGGTCTAGGTCTATGTAGTCCTTCAAATGGCTCATAGTGATACTGGGCTTTCTGACTGCAGCTCATTTTTTCTCTGCCAGCACAACGTAGGTCTCTGTTTCTGGATTATATCAGTCATTGGAGTGCTGCAGGAGTCAGCAACCCCTCTGTCCTGAGGGAGTGGTGAAATGTCATTGTGATTATAAACACAGGCTTCAAAAATGAAATTATGTGGGAATGGTGATAAAATGGTAAAGTGCTACAAACACAGACGGTTCAACAGGTGATACCATACATAATTCCCTGTGCCTTTCTTTTGATTGTATGCAACTTGGTTAAAATTTTCAGGTAAGTTCTGACTCCAGTCTGCACTCTCTTCTCAACATGGGTTATACACACAGTTCTGCCATGGGCTGTCTATAGCCTGCAGCATAGTAAATAAATATGAGAGAGCCATTTTACTCTTTGGATTTTACTGGGTTTATAATCCTCCAGTTCCTGATCTGGAACTGCCACACTGGAAATCTCTGTTCCTTAGATTGTCCTTAATCATCACATAAACAGTAGGCAGGTGAAGGCAGAGATTGAAAGGCTGTAATACTGGTCACACAAAATATGGAAAAAACCCCTCAGATATAAACCATGTAATTTTCCTTGAAAGCAGCGTCTGGCAGTGAGATCACAAGAGGCTGGGCTTTTTTTACCCTAACAAGGATTAACAGTACTTTTTTCTGTTTGTTCTGTTCCTTATCTGTTATGATTCTTATTTCTTCCTGACTGTTTTTCTGAAATCCTGTGATGGATTGAATGTTACCCCAGTTCTTATGACTGTATTTATTACTATCAGCCTCAATATTTTTAGATAATATATAATTATATTGCAGTAATTTCTGCATTCAGTGGCTTTTTCTGTTACAATAATTTCGTTTTGCACCTTACAGAGGCTCGTCTCCAATTCACTGAACATCCCTGCATTTGATGGCACTCCATTTAGATAACTGCGTAATCATTCCACATCTCACTGTGATGGCAAGTCTTTGGAAATTCTGAGGCAGGACTGCCTGCAGGATTAACACATGAAAGAGCTGCCAGGCTCTTTGTGAATGCCTCAAAACAGGAAAATATGTACCATCCATCTCCTGAACTGGTCCCAGCATCTTGTCCTTTTGGGGATAGAAGACGGCATGCTAAACCCCGACTAACATTCAACAACAATTTGCACCAGTGCAGCTCTACCAGAGGTGCCTCATTTCCATTAGTACAGCTGATAACGGCCCAGTTATGTATGATGGTCCAGGCTCTCAAGTCAATGGTTATTACATGGCAGACGGGGGTGAAGTGTCCAGGACATAATTAAGAATAATTTCCTAGCTGCCAAAGAACAGTCTGGAGATGATGTTGGGAAACAGTATGACAGTCCCTTACAGTATTTTCACTGCTGTTTCTCATGCTCCATGCTCCAAAAACTAGACAATCTTTTTTTTTTTTNAGAAATGGAAAAGAAAGTAAAAGTTTACTCAATACTGTATTAATTTTGTGTGTATATGTGTAATGTGAATTATCTCTAATAGTTCCTGACAAATCTGAAATGCCTACATCAGTATATTAACCATCAATAAATAAGAAGTGACAGTGGATATATGGTTGGCTGCTCTGCATATTTCTGAACAAGATTGCTATAGTTAAGACTGGAAAAATGCAGGACAAAAGGGCAAGCACTTTTGCTGGGAAAATCTCTCTAGAATTTTATTAATTCCTTAAATTGTCTTTTGAATAACTTTGTAGATCACTATTTTCCTAATGTAGGTTAGTCATTATTTAATTACAAGATAAAGACAAAGAAGAATCCTGTTTATAACTCTTAATCTACTTAGCCAACAGTCCTGAGAGAATATTCAACATACTGAACTGATCCATGCATGCTTCATTAGGTCTTTATATCTTAACTGTGTATAATCACTCTCAGCTCTGTCATGGTTATCATGGTGGAATTTCCACTGAAGTCAATGAACTCTGGTTGTAAATTGACTCCAAAACAGTGACTGGGACAAATTCTCTCGCTATCTGAAACCTTTGAAATGCCACTGGCTTGAGTGGAATTGCTGGAGATATGACTGAATTTGGTTTAATTTTCAGATATTTATTCATGTTAGTGTCTTGAGGACGTGGAGTTTTGTCATTTAATTTTAATATTTTGAGCTGAACTTGACAAATACTGATAAAAATAGTACCTTTAGGATTTTGTTGTGACAACTTGAAAGATGTCTGTTAGGATCAGCAAAATGCCCTTACTGAGCTTTTAGTGGTCATAGAGGAAAGGTAATTGAAAGCATTAATCAACTAATAGGGGTTTGAAAAAGGGTAATTTTTTCATGGATTTTTAAAAATATAGCTAAGAGTTTATTGCATTAAGATTTGTGCAAAATACAGCCATTTAAAATATAGATTAAATTAATTAAATGAAAATAATTTTGTTTCATTTAAAGTTCAGGCCAAACTTTTTGACTTTTTCTCTCTAGAATAAAAGGAAAATAAGAGGAGAAAGGAAAGAAGGAGACACCTAGAGCAATTAAGAAGATGTCTAGGTGACTGCCAGCCATGCTGAATATAGGCATGTGCACTTCCACCTGAGATATTGGAAGATTCATTAATTTCCCTCTAAAGCAGATTCAGCAGGTAGGCAAGAAGTGGTGTGGATTGCGTTGCAGTATGCAGAGTGTTTCAGATGATCCTGCTGAGAAAAAAATTGTCTTTTTTTAAAAACTAGAACTGTAGAAATATTAGAGATGTATTTTATTAAAGAGAAAGTGTATTTTGCAGATTTTTTGTTTTGTTTTTGTGTACGTTCCCTTCACACTTACTTCTTCTCATGCATAGAAGAATCTATGCTTTTTGACTTGGAGTTGATTTGAAGTCCACTTTCATTTTACATCTTATCTACAGGCAACTTTTGCTCACCTTACTTTGGTGATGCTGTAATTTCAGGATTATTGACCCAGCCAGACATAGTGATAAGAGGATGCCACACTCATTCAGTTCATTGTCTTCCAAGTAGGATGCTGACTAAGTCACTTGCATACTAATAATTTTGCCATCCTTTCCCACACATCTCTCTCTTTACGCTTAGAAGACCTGACAAATTGGACCACAATTCATCATCTGGGGGGAACTGTCAAGGCTTTAGGGAGTGTTAAGTCACTTGCCATGGCCCCTGAATTCCTAGCCATATATGAGCATGAGCATGGTACTGGGGAGGACCAAGTGCTTAAAAAAGTCTTTCAATCATATCAGTACTCAGAGAAAAATGAAGATTTTCTCAGCATTAACACACATTTTTACAGGTTCCTATTGCCATAAGAGGTCGCCAGCTTGTTCTCCATGTTTGTAATTGCACAGAAGGACTGTAGTTAGAGGCTGACAGTTCTGCATCCTTTTTCAAGAGTGAAGTTAAAAGGTTATTCCTGCTTTCTGAAAGTAGCTGCAACCCTGGAAAAATTTGTAGTGTAAATATACTCTAAATCATTAGTGCTACATCCTGGAACTTCACTGAGGTTTCCCACGCACAGACTGACTGAATGGTGTGAAGTGAGTGTGGAACAGGAACTTCAGAATAAATCCATGTATGCATGACCCTAATCTCTTCCAGCTGGCTGCAACATCCAAAGGTGGATGGATGCTCTAAGCAGCTGAAGTAGTAAGCTCTCCTGCCATGTCCCCTCTGTGCCACCTCTGTGGAGCAGAATTGCACTGATCAACTTTTGCCAAATTGAAATTTTCCTACTTGTTCATCCTACTTTTTTTTTTTTTCTCTTCTTTATCCTAGACAATTTCTTATCTATAAGCATACTTGGCCTTGTACTGCATGATCTCTTAGTTTCCTCTTGAGCCTCTTGGGAGGAACTTGGTTAAAGGCTGTTCAAAAATTAAAATAGTTACATCATCTTGCTCTCTTATCTGCTCTTTTTTTAACATACCCAAAGTGTTCTACTGGACTGGGACAGGGTGCTGGGATAATGAAATAGAATTGGCAGTACTGCTGAGCCCCTGTAGAGCAATACTTGTAGTAGTGCTTATTCAAGGACGGGTTTAGTATTTAGTTAATTAATGATAGAAGAATCCTTTATAACTTTCCCGGTTTTGTGTCCTGGTGGCAATCTTAGCTTGACATTTTCCTTAAATGGGTCAAAAATCACTTGAACAGAAAGACTGTTGAAATGAAAAAAGGATAGCTTTTACAAGCAAATATCAAGACCATTTCTACTTTTTCCCAGCAGAATTTAATGACACCTTTACAGACAATTACACATTTTTCCACTCCATTCCATTTTCTGTCTTAGGTCTTTCTTTTTTCTTTTTTTTTTTTTTTTTTTTTTTTTTTTTTTTGTGTTAAAGCACTCAGGCCCAAAAATGAGAAAAAGATAATGGTTTACAATCAATGCTCATGGACCAGACAGCTAATCTGAACTTAACTAAAAAGTCAATATTTAGCTGTACCTTATCAGTGGAGAAATGTCAAGCACAGAGATAGGCATGAACAAATTTCCAACTGATTCTCTTTCTTGTTTCAGTGTTCAAAGCTTCATGGAAGAGTTTCAACATCAGATTAGACTTTGAAAAACCCCACATAACAAATGACAAACTTGTGGCTGCGGACACTAGAGTTTATGAAATGAAAACACACGTCAAAAATTCATTCTAATCTCTCCTTGCACATTCCATTGGTCACCTTCCAGTCTGTGTGATGCAGTAGTCGATAGTTAAACACTGCAGGCAGTCTTTAAGAGATAGCAGCAGGAAATGTTTTCTCACTGAGTGAAGCTGTAATTTCTTGCCACCCAAAATAAAATTGACATAAATCATGTTGAATTCTAATATTGCTAAGCATTTTAATATATATGTGAGGTACTGACTGGGTATTGTGTTGTTGTGAAAGAACAACCCTTGCAGCAAACAATTTAGTAATTAAAAATTAGTTTGGTGACTTATTTATCAGCTCACACTGGACATCACTTCTACTGCAATTCATTTAGTTGTCTTGATTTTTGTGAAGGAACAGTTAATGGAGTCAAAGCAGTAAAGAATTTAACCCTTGGCTAGAAATTGGAACTGCTTTGTTTAGTCCTATTGTCACTCACTTCATGGGTCCTCTCTTAATTTTAAGACATGACAACTCAGATCTCTGAAGCATGGTCATGGGGCTTCCCAGACCAGAGGGCAAAACAATATTTTTAAGAATGGTCATAGCCCATGGAATCCACTAGGTTTGTGTTTGCATAATTTCAACACCTGTCTATACTGCTCTTTGTGGATGGGAGGGAGGGGATGGGTGAAAGGTGGCCTGTGGTGTGCAAAGCTGCAGGTCTGCTGTTTTATGCTCTTTTTCAGTAAAATCTTCTTAGGGAAAAAAGTGATGTTGGACCACAAAATCTTACTAAAAATGTTGGTAAGAATAAACCCAACAGGGAGCAAAAATAGCTGCATGACTTGCACTTACTATAGCTTAAACATAATAGGAGAAAGATTGCCAGGGACTCTTCAAGAATGAAACAGGAATGGGAGAACTCCAGAAATTAATAGCTATGTTGGGATCCTTAGAACTGGTCTTCATTAATATATTAAACATGCACATTTTGTTTATGATTGCACCACTGTTATGAACACTTTGAAAAGAGTAATGGTATCACTGGACTTCCCCTGGTTCATAGATATTTAAAATTTTTCTAATTTTGGAAGAATGGCTGCCATAATTGAAACCTTAACTTTTAAATTGTAAATGCTTTTATTCAATAAACAATTAATGTTCAGTATAAGATCAATATGGGGGAAAAGAGACAACAAAACATCTTGGTAAAGTTTTCAGCAATGCTTTTGGAAATACTACACTAAGGAGTCCACTTCTTCTGTCAAAGCATTTGAGAATAGCAGTGTGTGTATGTGCCCCTTATCCAGAAAACATCTTGGAAATCTAGACAGTGTATATATTGCTACTTCCATACTGCATCTTCAACGGTACTTATACTTTGGTAGCTACACACAACAGAGTAAAAAATGAATTAACTAATTGGAAAAATAGAGCTTATATTATAATTAACCAATAGTAATGTAAATGAACATTGACATTTTCCTCAAAATGGAATATAATATGAATATGTTGTAATTTCATAGGAAACATTGTGTTATTTTCTCAGCCTGATCACTCATATGACAGTTTTATAACTATTAACTAACACCACTTGCTGCTATTTTATGTCCAGTTCATAAGGACCCTGCAGAAAAATTGAGACACAGTTTGCACTGCAGCATAACTGTGCTGTTAATCTATTTTTGTTTGCATGTACTTTCAAGATAACCACAAAGCCTTTATGATTCTGAAGGGTATGTCCTCTTCTTCTCAGAAAAAAATTGCTGCAAATGATGCCAATGTTTATTATCACACCTCTGTTCCATTGGACACTTTAGAAAGTTTGGAATCCTATGGCTGGTCTGTGGATGGAAAGGTGCCACACTCATGTATGAGTGCAGGATGTTTGGAAAAAGTAGGCAGGGAAGAGGAGGGGAATTTTTGCTCCATATAAAATAGCTCTTTTCCTGCACAGAGTTCCAGTGTGAGAGCAGAGAAATGTCTGCACACATTCTCTGGCTCAAAATCAGGGGGCAGGGTAACACTGCTGATGCTGCGGAGGGGGCTGATATGGGCTGCCTGACCCTGCCCAGCATCCCTGTGCTATTCATTCTGCTAACAGCCTATACCATCCTGTACACTTGGTAGTCAAAAGACCATGAGAAGGTAAACTAAATTCAGAAACTACTATTTTTTTCCAGCTGCCTGTAGAAACAGTAGAATTCTTAATTCTAGTGAATGAAATGTGTGGCTGAGCTTTTTCTGTTGACCCTGGATGTCTCTTGGTGACACATTTCTGAGAAGGCTGTCATTGCATTCATCATGGTATGACGAGCTGTATCAAAGAGAGAGAAACGTTGCTCAATCAAAAACGGGAAGAGCCTCCAGCCCTCCATCTGGACTGGCTATAGCTGCTCCAGGGGAAACACACAGAGAGAAAGAGATTATCAGATTGTCTGCCTGATATATCTGTAGAGACTTCTTTTCTACACAGGTGCCAATTAAGGGCATTCAGAATTAAAAATTATATATGGGAAGACTTATCCCTCTTTCCTAAGCTAACATGTTGGTTATTTGGTGTGAGCCAAAGATGCAGAAAATTTGGTTTTGATAACTAGTTGCAGTGCTGGTATAAGAACATGTCTAATACATAGATTTGGCATTGTTCCTTTAGTAGCTCTTTCTATCACATCTTTAAATCTAATCCAGATTTTTTTTTTGCAGTTGAAGTGCAAATAGAAGAATTGAAAAATATTATTTGTGGATTTTTGCCCAGGAGAAATGCACCAATTAAGGTCAAATAAATAATTTTTTAAAATACTCTATAATTCAAATGCAGAATTGCACCCATTAAGAATTTTGGTATGTTTTTTGTCCGCCTGGGTTTATTTTATAGAAATGCTTTCCATTTTGATTCTCAGACACCAAGAAATGGAGAATTTTTCTCTTTTCTTGGCAACTTTTTCCAAGGAGGAATCTCCTGTAGCTTCTAAGATATGTTTCCACTTCCTAGTTCTGTTTCAGCTGTTGGTCTTTGACCCATTTTTCTTTGGTAGGCTAAGGAGCACGTTATTAACATCTGGTAAGTGCTTAAAGAATAGTGTCAGATAACTCCTGCATTTTTCTTTTGACAAGCTGGAGAGACAAATACCTCTAAAGCATTCTCAATAAGGTATTCATTTAAAGTCTCAAGTTATTTTTGTGGCTTCTCTTTGTAACATCTCCAAGTTTCAACACCCTTTCTCTAATGTAGATACCAGAAATGAACTTGATATTCCAGAGCTGATCTTGCCAGAGTTGCCCACAAAGGCAGAATGTTTTCCTTGCTCTCAGCTCTTCTTTATTCTTCATCCAGGGCTCAAAGAGCCCTTTGGATGCTGCATTGTACAGAGTCCTCATGTTTAGCCTGTAATCAATCATAACTTACAAACATGTAGCTGCTGCCTCCCAAAGGTCTCATCCCCTCCAAGTACAACCTCTGTTCTTTGTTCCCAGCTTTATGACTCTCTGACTACTCAAAAAAAGGCCTTGAAAGCTGAAGAAGTTGTCTGTGGGAGTGCCACTACTGCATGCTTGTGCCTGCACATAGCAAGACCTCCTGTGGATGGGAGGCTCATGGCTGGGCAGGACAGGGCTGTGAGGAGCTGGAGACCAGCCCTGCTGTGGCTTCACTGGGGCACGGTGGTCCTTGGGGGAGTTAAATGGGGTCCTGGGCTGTGGGTAAAGCTGTGAGGCCTCAGGATGTTAGGGTGGGTAAGTCAGGCCTGCCAGTGCCTCAGGGACTAGAAGGTTCATCTTGCTCTGGCTCTGGCTGTGTCTGGAGGTAGGACAGGGTGGTGGGTTGGCTTCAGGTCTGGCCAGGCACAGCCACTCTTGTTTGCCTGGGCTGGATTTACACTAATGCTCCTTCTAGACGCCTCCAGTGAATGCACTGGCAGCCTCAGTGCTTGTGCTTTTTGTTTTTCTCTCCTCACTGGTTATGCTGGAACACAGTGTTAGCTTTAATACCATTAAATGAGATGACCTACTCTAGTCAGCTGCATAGAGTCAAGATATTTATGATTTACCCCTGAATAACTTGTGGCTTTTTAAATTTTCCTTTAAGAAACCTCTTGAATGCAGATATCCTCCTCCTGTTTTTTTTTTCTTTTGAAATGATTGCCTGCTTCTGTCATTAAGAAAGTTTTCTTTGCCTCTGTCTTTTATCTTTTTAACAGCAAAATAAATGGATTTGTTTTGTGCCTGCCCTTGCTGCACTCGGAGAGCAGTTGTCTTCTTAGAAGACTGTTCTTGTGCCTCTCACAGTTCTCTATGTCTTAGACTAATAAAGCAAAATTCTTTTAATCATCCCAAAAAGTCATACTTCCTAAATATCTTATTCCTTCTCTTCTTCTGTCTCTTATTTGTCTATTTTTTTTCATTAAAATACAGTGCCCCAACAGGTTCCTATAGCTGTGATTTTTCCAGCTCCAGCTAAGATAATTAGCACCTACACCTTGCATATGACACTTCTATTAATACTGAAACAGCATTTAAGTAGCAATTGCCTTAAATATGAAGGGTCTTGAGGCAAGGTATGAATATAACAACTATGTAGATAGTTACACCCTAAAGTCAAGTACATTTCATGCCGTTTGCTCCATTGGAAAACTCACTTAAGGATACTTTCTGTTACATTAATTGGAGAGAACAATGCAGCAAATTAAGGAACAGAAATCAAAATCTTGAACATTTTTGCCTTTCATTGTTTCTGTGTCAGTGTAGCTTTTTCTTTACAAATGCATGTGTAGGCTTCATTGTCTGCTTTGCATCATTCAGCTGTCTGACTTGGTGTGCTTCAGGTCAGGTCACGTATATATCATTTCTGAGCAAGGAAATTCTTTACTTTGGATCAAATAAAATAGCCTTGACTTATCATTAAAAAGAATAATAATTTGGAGTTTCTCCTTTTAACTCTACTATTATGTGCTGCAAATAAATTGTTGTGAGAGTGATACAATAAGCAGGGATATTTCTGAGTGATAAAACAAGCAATACAAGCCTTAAGTAGAGTGAAATTTTGTGTCAACTTATGATGCTTATCATTAGTCACATAGGCAATAACAAGCAATCAGTCATTAACAAGGGATAACTGAAAATGATATTCCAAAACATTTCTTGGAAATAGGTCATATTTCAAGATGCTGGCTTCTAGTTTTTCTTTGTGCATGTTTCAGATTATTTGTTGAATACAAGCCAGCTATAAAATATAGTAAAAGGCATGATAGACTTGACTTTGACAGATGATGTCTTTTCCTCTGTTCAAACACCATCAGTCAGGAGTAATATGGGGTTTCAGCATTACCATGCTGCACTCACTGAACTAAAGCACACACTTCACAGAAAATGCGTGTTTTATTTCTGAAAACAGCTATTAATGCTTCAAATAAAAGAAAAAATTATCTCTTATGGATATTTGCACCCAGTAAGTGACCTTTTTTATCCTTTGCAAGATTTTTCTGAGGCAACATTTTTCTCCAGTGAGAACCTATTTTGACTGTAATGTTCATTCTTTTAAAAAGCACTGATGTGATGCCAAATATGAGATGAAGTCTAAAGAAGAAATGAAATTCTTTATCTTGTTTTGAACACTGAAGTGAACATTAATTTTTGACCATTTCATGTATTTAAACAGTGCTTTGTTTCCTAAGTAATACACATTTTCTTGGAGCCAAGGATTACATATAAAGAGAATGAAAAAAAAAACTGAGTAAGGAATGCAACTTGAGGTTCACAATTGAAAGTCATTACCAAACTGCTGCTAGTTTGGGATGAAACAAATTTATCTGAAGAAGAATTAGAAACAATTTCATATTCAGTTAAGTCTTCTGTTAAAGTACTTGCAATCCTGTTAGTTGAACAGTTTGCAGTTAGCAAATATATTTTGGTCTGGAACAATCCAAACAACTTGTCTGTGAAGGAAAATGAAAGGGTAATTTTCCCAAACAAGTCTATTATGATTGTTTGCTGACAGACATTACTCTGAAGAAAAAAAAGAATCACATGCAACTGCTGAATTTGATAAGCCCTCTGTATGAGAAATCCTTTCCCTCAAACACATCAGATCATAAATCCTGTTTGAAACCTCCCAAATTTAGGGCAAATTCCATTCTGGATGTGAATTTTATAATCTTGGACTGTTGCCAGCTACTTAAGAATGTTATGTTTTTCAGCTACATGAGAACAGCTCTATTGCTATACCTATGTGGTTTTCATAGACAGATCCAGTGTCTTTCACTAGACCAAATCATACAGCTATTTAGATTTGGAAAAAGAGGTCTTCAAACAAATCAGACTCTAATTGCACATAATAAGAGGAAGGGAAAATACAAATTATGAAAGTAAAATCTTCTCAAGATATTTAAGAAATGGATTTATTTATAAATTCTGTAGATTACCTGAGACCAAAAGCAGTGGCTCTTTCTGTTGCGTGGGGATTGATTTCTGGTCATTTGAAGATTCTGTCCACAGTAAAAGTGCTATAATAACTCTAGGAACCCTGGCAAACCCTACAGCCTTGATCTTCTGGGAATTCATGAGAAAATTGCAATAACAATTCAGCTTCCAGAATGAAGAAACGTGGATGGAGACGTGATTGGCGGACAGACATCACCTAAGGCAAAGAGGTGATTCAACTTTGTGTCATTGCTTGTGTCTTTCCAGTGTATTCCATTGGCAACCAGTAGAGAGTCATCCTTTTCCTGGGACATGTTTTGTTTCCCTTTGCAGTCAGAGATGTAGCAGGAAAATACAATGTGAGGAACCATTTTGGGCTAGAAAGGTGAGGGGAATCATTACACCAGATTAAAGGTGACAGAATTACTTCTGACTTTGGATAGCAAATGGGTATGAATGGTAGGAATGAGTGTCATGGATCACCTTGAAGAATCATTGTGGTACAAGAGACAAAGAGATGGAGAGAGAATATTCAAGGTACAGTTGTCCAAGGAGAGTGGATATGTTTTTGAAAGCTCAGTGCCAGATATAGAAGAAGCATTCATATCAAAGCAAAAAAAAAAANAAAGAACACCAAAATTGCAATGGAATTTAATGAATTTAATGACATTTTGCAGCATTGTACTGGGTACAGGACTCACTCCAAGACATGCATATTCCTACATAAAACCAAAACCAAATTAAAAGAACACGAACATGTGCTACGTATGCATTAGATTGACTTTGAGAAGTAGCCTGAGGGAATAAGGGAAAAAGAAAAAAAAATAATTTAAAACATTAAATTAAAAATATTCAATAAGAAAAGTGGGCAAATGCAAGTTTCCAGAATACACTTGAAGTGCTCTAAGCAGAATCTGTCAAAGTTGCAGAATACATATGTATCACTGAACAAAAAAGAAAGCAAGAGGAAACAACTTGATTCCTTTCATGATAAAATTGCAGTGCTGGTTATTCAGGCGGCTTCAGAAGATGGAACATCAGTCCATAGAAAGCAGTTTAAGTGGTGAGAGACAATGTTTTATTCTGGAAAATGAGAAATATGCAAACAAACTTGTCAGTAGAAAACTAGTAACAGGAAATAATATTTTATCAAAGACAGGAAGACAGGAAGATTGTGAACTTTTATCAAAACAGCCAAATCATTTTTCTGCCTTCCTTATCAGCAAAAAAAATATGTGGCAACCACCATCTTTGGCATGTTGATATGTTGATCTTGCGAAGCATGATGAGGGGAAAAGGAGCTTTTATAGCTGTTATAGCACTAAAATTGAAAATTGAGTAAAATTAAGCCAAAAAATTACTTGGGGCTGGAAAATCATAGTATAATCTCAGTTGGAAGGGACTTCTGGTCCAACCCTTCAAAAGACCATACTGAAACTAGGGCAGATTGTTGAATACCTCCAAGAAGGGAGGTCCCACAGCATCTTTAGGCAACTTACTGTTCACAGTGATTTTTTTCCCCTCATTGAATCCTCTGCTCTTGACACCTGGTGCAGCTTTGTTGCCAGCACATGGTGACACCTGTTCTGGTCCAGGGCAGCGTAACAGCATGTGGATATTTTGGATAGCAAATGCTGTGATTCACTGGTGGCCAGGGATGCCTCCTGTGACTGTTCGCTCAGACCTTGCCCACTTTTTGTCTGACACACAGCTCATACTAAAGCCTGACGGGACCTTCACCACTACAGCGAAGTGAGAGCAACTAGGAGTCAGGACACAATGGAAAGGAAGAGTTAAAGATCATTAGGGAGCCATTGCCGCCTGCAGCTTGCTGTCTTCTGCAAAATATCTGTCAGCCTCTTCAGAATCTGCTAACTTATGGTAAAAGATAAAGACCAAACTTCCAAACTAAGAGGCATAAATACATAAGCTTATCCAAAAAGTTTTTGAAGTGGATCCAACAGCTGCTGAACTACTAAGGACTGCATGTTTCTGGTGGGATATGGGAGATGGTCAAACCATAATGGAGGGGGAAGGGAGAGCACCCTCACTGATGACTAGAGGACCAAAACACCACTTCCATACTTTTTCCTTTGAGGACTCTGAGTAGACAAGTACTTTTAAAAGTCAGAGTCTAGACTGTGATTATTGTAACATGTGCTGGCTACTGAGAATTTGAACTGACATACAGAGGGTTCCAAATGACTGAAAAGTCTAGGTAACTGAAACGTTAGGCAGCAGAAAAGCCATGGTAATTGCTAGAACTTCTGTGTAACAATAAGCTATGCTGGTGGCTAAAGGTTTTATATAATAATAAAGCTCTACATATAGTACAAGCCTGTGGCCATCCTCATTCTACCAAGGATCCTTGAAAGAACCTATATGTCCCTGTAGCATTGTGTAGCATCAGGTGCAACCTCCAACCTCCTTTGCCACAATTTTGTCCATTGCACTTCTCCTTTCACTGGGAAAAACATGTCTATGTATTCTATGTCCTCTATACTCTCCTGCTACAAGTCTGAAAACAGCAATATAATCTCCTTTAGCCAGCTCTTTTTTTTTTAAAAAAGCAAAACTTTGCACTCTCAGACTCTTCTCTTGCACCTTGAATTCTAGTCTTCCATCTGGGTGGCCATCCACTAGACTCATTTCAGTCTGCCAATATCTTTCTTGTACTGGGTAGCCCAAAACTGGCCACAGTATTCCAGATGTGGTCTCATCAGTGCTGAACACTGGGCAGAAATACTTCCTTCGATCTCCTGGCTCAATTTCTTCTAATAAAGCCCAGTATGTGATTTAGTCTTCTTTGCTGCAAGTTGGCTTGATGGTTCATGTTCAAGGTGTCTCTACCAGGACATCTAAGTCCTTTTCTGAACAGCTTTTCTCCAGGCCCCAGTCTGTATTAGCTCATGGGATTGTCCTTCTCCAGCTGCATGCAGGAGTTTTTATTTGTGTTGGTTCAAACTGAATTTATTGTAAGAGGCTTATGCAATGAACAAATACATAGGAGGGCATAGTTATAAATCTCTGAAAAGATGTAAATATATAAATTTTCAGTGTAAGTGTGGCAATGTCAGCTGTGTTTTCTGTGTGCAATTATGTTCTACAGATCCTTGAGCAGGATTAAAGAAAACTGGTGAATGTATTTTACGTAGACTTTTACAGCCTTTCAATAAGATTGTTCCTAACTTGCTAAGAAAATAAAATTATTCATAAAATGAGAAGCATAGTTCTGTTCTTAGAATGAGAAAGATGGGAAACAAAGTCCATTTTCAACACTATGAACAGTTATTGGCCTGTACATTTTGCCTGAGACTGTGTTGGTTAAAACCATTTTTCAACCATTTGGAGAAGAGAATGGAAACCTGAGGCAATTTTCATATGGCTGTGTGTCATCTTGGAGTTTGTGCTAAGACATCATTAACAATTTCTGTATTTTGAAAAAGACCTTCCTGTGGCAGTTGTATTAATTTCTGATTAGAAAAAAATCTAGAGAGACATAGGTAGACAGGAAAAGAAAGGGTTTTATATGTAGGGGGAAAAGTTACTAGAAAGTTATTAGAAATATAGAAAGTTGCACAGAAACAAGTAACATGTAAAAATAAAAAATAAAATGTAAAAATGACTAATGAAAAAAAGAAGATTATTTAGAAAAAACCAATTCAACTGACTGTAGCAAATACAATAACTATGTATAAAGAGACCCTAAAACAATTGACAAGCAGAATTTACATTGAGTGGTAGAAGTACAGAAACAGAGATACTGAAAAAAGGAGAAATACAGCAAACATCTTCCATTAACAAGCAAATGAGCTATGGAAATAAGTGCTGCTGTGTGCAGCTGAAAAACACTAAAAAGGGAAATATTTACAGGAATAAAAAGAAAAGTCACAACTGTAGAGGTCATGAATCTTTTGAATGTCATACTTACATGTATTCATCAGCCACTGAACTCAGTTGAGCCTGGGAAGCTACATGTCCTGTGTTCAAAGATTTTGACCAGCTGTTTTCTATAAACTTTAAATGAGAGATAAGCTGATTTGTAAACCTCCCCATTTTGAATCTTTATTTGAAGCTTTTGGTCTTGGCAGCGTCAAATTGTGACTGGGTTAGGTAGGTCCTAGGTCTGATGCAGTAGCATTGATGTTTGTCTTATGCAATTGCCAAGAGAAGGGATTGAAAACATGATGCAGAAACTGACATGGAGGCTGTTGTGCCCTTGAGGCAGCATCTGAATGGAAGTGTTAATTTAAGACTCAGAATATCTCAACAAAGAGGAATGAAGCCTGACGATGGTGAGTTTATACAAACACTGGATACAAATGTCTCCAGCATCAGCAAAACACGAATTCTTGAAATCATGCAGTGGGATTTTCTGAATCACCCTGCCCAAGTGTAAAGGGCAAAACAAGGACTGGGTGACGGTTCCGCAATGTGAACATAGACAAGTTAACAGATCTTTTTCATCTTGATTTTGATGATGATGGAAGTGGGTTCACAGAGAAAGCTGAAACATCACCTGCAACTCTCGTGTGTCATGGCATTGCTGCAGACTTTTTCTACTGAGAGAATTTTGCTGTGCAGAGGCACCACAGGCTGAGCTAAGCACATGCTTGTCAACTCTCGCTCTAGATCCTGTTTGGACTCATGCTTTTTAAAATGCATTTTTATGGCTCCATCCCCTAAAGATTTATTCAAATAACCAATAATAAAAAAAGAAACCTTTCACACATAGGAGCATTTGGAAGTTACTTCCCTGTCAGAGCAGGTTAAAAACCAGTTTATCAGAGGCAATCCATTATCTACACAATTTGTAAGTTTTAAGAGAAAGACTCATTATGATGTAATATTCAACCCTAAAGTTAACAACAGTAGTTTTGTCAGTTAACAGGAACAACAAGGCAACATTTGGAAAAAATGATATTTCCTTTCCAGTAAGATCTGTTGTGAATGATACAGTACAGAAAAGCAGAGGTGTTACATCATGTATAGCAATTTTGGTGGATCTGATTTGTGGGACACCTATAATGACACAATTTTTTTTCATTAAATGCGTATTTTTGAAACACAGGCACTTATATAAATAAATATTCAAAAAATTACTTTAAAATCTTTAAAATCCTTGCAATTCTATTTAAAAATCATCGCACTATGGGGCATGATTTAATAAAGCACAGTTATTAGGATTCCAGGTGAATAATTTGTAGTGAAATTAATTTTGAACATTCCATTTCTTTACACATTTTTTTTATCTAAATGCTGTGAACTGCACCTGAAAAGAAGCCTTGGGCCAAAGATACACCCATTCCCATGTCTGTATTTAAATTTCAAGGCCAAATTTTTTATTTTAACCCAGGCTGGAGGATGTTGGGTTTTTTGTTGTTGTTTAATGCAAAGGAGAAGTGTTTCTATTTTTTCATCACCACAGGTTCACCCAGAGCTAGAGGTAAAACAGTGTTGAGCAGCAGAGAACACATACAAATGTACTGCATATCCTCACAGTTCTGTACAATACATTTAATGGTATTTCAAAGATCTAGTGTGTGTTTCTAAGTGTATTGTCTTTACCACATGTGCTTTGTACAGTTTCTTAACTTACGCTAATAATTCAGTGATAATTAGGCAACTGGAGCATTTTGGTTTGCTGAAATCATATCTCACATATATTGTGACTCTCATCAAACTGTCAATCAATTAATTAGCAGCAGATACCCCCTGTATATAGGATACAGCCACCTCTTTTGAAAAGTGGGAGACACTCCTGAAACACTGACATATCTTGCAGAGATTCTGTGCTGGGCATCCTCAGACTCTGCACCTTCCTACTTTGATGTCATATGTTATTATTTCTGATTCTAATCAAAATGGGGCAAGTGGGATATCTCTGATATACCCCAAAGACAGAAAATGCTCGATACACATTTTTAAGTGAATAACATTTATATATCGGCATTCTGCAGTGGTGTTGAGTGCACCTCATGTGTTATAATATCTGTGAAGCCGATGAAATAGTTGGTTTTGTTAAAACCATACAAGATGATTGTAATTAATTTTCAACTAAGACACAACAAATAAATGTTGCTGTGAGGATGCATGTTATGCTAGTAATAGATTTTCAGATGTTATAATCTACTTAGATTAATGCAGAAACAATAATTAAAAAAAAGGAAATTAATTTATTATTCATTACCTTCATGGTACTTCATTGTGGCCAGATGGGTTCAGAAATGTTTCCCAGAAAAAACAAAAATTCATTTTCTGTAATTCAATCTGTATTTTGACATGATTTTTGGCACACCTTTGTGCAAATATGACCAGTTACTTGTTCATCAACATCCATCCACCTTGAAAGAGGAAAAGAAACTCTGACTCATCTGGATTTCATATAAATCCTAGGTACATTCCAGAACACCAGAGAACAAGGACTAAATATTCACCTTAATATTGTTGATTATTAACTCTTTTATTATTTCTATGTAAAAGATTTCCTGATTAATATTGTCATGCTAGTTTGTCTCATGGAGCTTCACTGGAAGGTTGCTCCAGTATTGCAGCATCAGTGCTGTAATGAAACACTACTGTAAAGCTGGGGCAAGAAAAGGTAATAATCTTCTTAAGGTAGAGATATGGAGTGACTTGCCCAGAATTAAATGGAAAAAAGATGATGGCATGTTTTGGATGTAAGGTCTGCTGCTGGATTCCCTGCAGTTACACCTTTTCATGAAGGAAAGGGCCAGATACCCACAGAACAGAGAATCTTTCATCTTTATCTCTTTCTTCTGAGCCCATCAAGACCTCATGCAAAATTTGTGCATCTGGGTGGCTAGAGGTTTTTAGAGAGAAACATGTCTGGCAAACTGTCAGGAGGAAATTATTTAAATTGGTGAATTGGCATCAGTCCCTTGGCATTGGGAAGTATTGTGAGAAACTGGATTCTGGCTGAATTGTGCCTCTGTAGGAAAAAAGGAATCTGAAAAGTAACATATATTACAGAAGAAGAAAGAAATAAGTGCATGTATTTTTTCAGCTTTCTCACACAGGTTGTTGGGGTTGGCAACACTGGAAGATCACCTTGCTGCATCCAATGCAAAAATGAGAGAGATCAGATACCTTGCTCCCCAAGGGCAGATTGCTGTAGGAATGAATCAGATCTGAGCTGTAGGGTCTAAGGGATGTCTTTACCAGGTTTGTGGAGCAGTAGGAGCAGGAAGATAAGTTGCCCCCCAGCTGAGGTGGGAAGCATTGAAGCAAGCCAGGAGGAGCTTTGTTCCTCTCCTGGTTTAATAAAGAACTAAACTCCAAGATGAGGGCAGGATGTCTCACCTACAATTTGCTAAAATGCTAAATGACTGAGTCAAACTTCACTGGGTGCTTTTCAGCTAACAGTGAAAAATTAAGGCTCCTGGGCTAAGTGCCTCCCTGCTGAGCTAAGGTGAATGTTCACAGGAACTGTTTAGTAAAGAAGGGATTTTGAGAACCTTAGTGACAGCCTCATCACTGGATACCACAAGAGAGCTAGTCCACTTGCTGCTGGAAAGGCTGTCTTAGGGATAATGTTGGAGGTTTTGCATGAAAATTAGCTTCGGTTGCCTACTTGGTCACAAGCAATTTAACAAGATTCATCTGCAAAGTTCCAGGAGTACCGCTCTCTTCAGACTTGTAAGAGGAGTGCTTGTTCCTGGCATAACATAACAGAGCAGAAACCCCTTTCTGTTTTCTGATGATGGTTTTGATTCCCAGCTAAATTGTAATTACACAGGAAATCCAAATGTAAAGCTGTATAGCAGGGAGAGGTGCTCTTTCTTGTTCAAAAGCATCTCACCGTTCTGTGGGTGGTCGCATAATTCAGCAAACACCCACAAATGGCAGAAGGTTGCCTCAGCCAGCTCTGTGCAGCCCAGCACACTTCTCCTAAACACTCCAGGGCACTCTGACTTCACCAGGAGGGAAAACTGGCACTCAAAACAACACTGCAGAAGAGATAATGTTCGGAAAAAATAAATATTAAAGAGTACAAATAGCATGTAAATCAGGATTATGCTGCTCTTGCGAGGCAGGGTTTTTAATATTCACTTCCTCAATGAAGTGCAAAATTAGAAAGTCATGAAAGCCACTAATAGAAGACAATGGTTTAGGATTTTTGTAATAGTTTGTAGTTGTCTGAAAAGGAATATTGAGAAGTTCCCCATAACACACTTTGAAAATGTAAGTAAGTCTGCCTGTTAAGATTCACTGAGTCCCTGCTGCCCATTTGTTAGGCCACAAAGTTTATTCCTGTATCTTTAAATTGAAAATTCACATTGAAAATGAAGTGTTGCTTATATAAAACTTTTATTAGCCAATGGGCTGTATGTTATCTCCTGAGACACTCAGATAATCAAGTTGCAGCAATGAATGGAGAAAATGAACTGTGGCTGCAAATAACTATGTAAAAATTGTATCCTCTTTCTCAATAATATAATGCTGTCATGCATCTGAGTCCAATCAGTTTGTTTTAGTAACGAAAACACGGGTTTAGTGTGGAAAGCAAAGCAAAAGCTCCAAAGTTGCAACACACTACTTGAATTCTGACTGCAGGATTGCCAGTCCAACTCAATTCAGTTGTGATTATGGGACGTTTAATACCAAACAGAAAGTTGTTTGTGTCAGGGTTCTGTTTCCCTCTCACTCCTGTCACCGGCATGTCTGTGCTTTCGCTGCTCATGATCAGGAATGGATTAAGGCTTCAAATAGCGCTCAGATTTACCTAAATTACCGGATGCTCCCAAATGCTCCTTTGCTGCGCCTCCCCACGGAGCCTTGTCAGTGGCTCCCTCCTTCCTCCCTCTCCCAACAGGATGTCATCTCATCTTGCCCTGCTCCTGAGCCCTTGATGTGCGGGCCAGGGGAGGCAGCCGAGCCCCCCGGGAGGGCGGCTGGCACCTCTCCCGGTGCTCGGTCCTGGCGCCCGCCTGTGCCCCGGCAGCTGCTGGCCACACATCCGCGCCCCGGGAGCGGGGCTTAATCCCCTCCTGCGGATGCTGGAAAGGCGGGAGGCAGAACCACAGCCTGCTCTGCTGATGGAAGGGGCAAGTTGCAGCAGGTCAATTCGTAACAATAATATTTAGGCTTGTAAACTGAACTGATTATATTTAGAAGGTGTGGAAAGGATATATTGTATCCCCACAAAATGCCAGGTGCCAAATAATTTATATCTGCACTTCATACAAAGGCAAAACTGAGCAATGGTCAAAAATCAGGTCTGTTACTATTTTGATGTGATATCATAATAGCAGCACTATAAACTATAGGTGGGAAGACTCTGAAAGTATTTTCAAACATTTACAGTCATTAAAAAATAAAGTGCTCAAGGGCATGAAAATTGACAGTCCAAATATATATATATGGTGGGTTTTTTTAATTTTTTTTTTTTTTCCATTTGAAAGTCTAACAGCATTGTAGCTGGTCATTTATAGCACTGGCATGCTGGGAGCCTACTGCTCCACAGCTTTCATGTTCAACTTTTCTCTTTGCTCATTCTATGTGTAGTCTGAACATGTGATGGCACATTACACAGGAGCTGCCTGAAGTCATTCCTACTGCTGGCAGGTGTCCCAGTGTCCAAAAATTGGGGCATTATGGTGGGTGAAACTGTGCTGCAGCAAAATGATGCTCCTGCAGTCCAGTTCCCACCCTCAGTAACTCATGTATGTGTGCCTGCAGTGTACAGACACACACACACAAATCCTCTGACAACTTCAGTGACCATTTCTCTTTCGATCTCAGTGAAAGCTCAGCCAACATGGTTTATGATTTTATTGATGTCAATGTCTAGAACTCCAACCAGCTTGAAAAATCAGAATGTCTGTGTTCTCTATCATCATTAAAAATGGCTTGGTAAAATTGTGGCCTGTCAACTTTAAGTACACCTGGAGTATGAATTATGGAAATCTCCAGGGAATAAATAGCAAGTATTTCTTGAATGAAAGGAGGCAAAACTATAGATGTACTAACGTCAAGATTTTAAATCAAGTTGATTATTTAATGATATGTTAGTTGAAAGATGTTTGATTGATCTTCTTTAGCTTTACAAATACATTCTTTCTTGCATTAAGTCTTTTAAATACTAGACAACCATTCTGACTGAAATAGCTTAAGGATAGTAGGTCCATTTTTATAAAGAGGCATGGGCTAGGAAGTCTCCTGAGTGTTCTCTGTTGTGATTGTAAAATATTGTGTCTTTTGGGGTGGATCAGAATACTACACCAACATTTATCAGAGTGCAAATTACAGTTTTATTGTCACCTAAAGTAATGAGTGGCTGAATGTTTTCTACAGCAGGGGAAAGAACAATTGTCTATGGTTCTGCTCTGTAGCCCCATATTTTGCAGCTCTGTTTTCTCTTGTACATTGAGCTGCACATTTTTGATAATTTTACTGTATATACAATGTCAGCTGTGCCAGGTATGTCTAAAGCTGACCTCCTACTGTATTTCACACCGTGAACGGAATGGGGATGTTGCTCTTGGCATCAGGCTGTGGCACACATTTGGGATAAAGGAGCTCAAAGACCAGTCAGGCAGTCAAAATAGAGGCTGAAACAAACAAATGTAGCAGTCCACAGTTGGTCTGCTGGCATATTATTTATTTTGTTAATCACTGCTGATAGTAAAATCCTTTCCAAGAAGTCATTCAAATTTGATATTATTTATCTTTGAAGCTGTGGTTCATTAAAGCCTATTTTGTTATTAGCATTAAGGTTCCCTGCTCAGGCTTCAGGCTCCAGGCTCCAGGTCAGGCACAAGCAGTTTAATAAGATTCAGATGGTATACAAGCTATCAAGAGGAATAAAATTCTTCAGACTTGCAATAACAGCTCCTGTTCCTGGCAGACCATAATATCAGCAAACTCCAGTTCCGCTTTCTGTTTACTGCAGATAGTTCTGATTTACAGCGAAATTGAAATTACACAGGAAATCAAAATATTCAAACTTAAAGGTATGTGACAGAGAGGCTCTTTTACTCTTCCAAAAATATTTTATAATTCTGGGGAATGAGGGCATTTTTCACTGTTTAGCACACTAAAAATCTCACATGGAAAAAAGTATGTGATAGGAAAAAAACAATATAAAAATATACTAGTCCTCACTTGAAGAATTGCAGACCACACAGTTTAAAGACATATGATTGTAGAGACTTACATTTCCTATTGTTTAAAACATCACTTCTGGTGTTCAAGATGGAAAAGCACAAGGCAGGAAAAGAAGAGGAGTCCTGGATAGAAAAACCTGCAAATGTACTAGCTCATCAATAACTTCATATTTAAGCTCTGATTGGAATTTTTGCATAGAAATGAGGATAAATCCCTAAGCAGTCACTAACCTTCCACTTGGCTTGTAAATTTCCATGCTGAACAGTATTCAGAGAGATGAAGAGAGTCAGTTTTTGCACACGTGTTTGCTTGTATGTACATATATATGTATATGACACACCTGTGTCTGTTTTACTTGCAGAATGCAGAATTCAAAAAAGAAAATGGATTTTTATTAATATTCATAGCCTTCTATATTTTGTTGTTCACAGAAGGTCTGATACTTTTGGCTAGAAGGTCTGCCATGCTGGTAATGAATTTACAGCATGGAAATGAGCCAACTTCACCATCTACTTATCTCCCATTTAGTTTACTAGTGTTATTGGCAAATTGCATGAATGTACCAGCTTCCCTTTCATTCTGAGGGAAATGGAAAAACTTAAAAGATGTTCAATATTTTTGTGTGAAATGTAGATACCAGTGAGGTTGATAAAAGCTTCAGCAACAAGAAAAAAATGAAATGAAAGCTGACAGAAATTATGCGTTCTTTCATACTCTTTCAACTGTAGTTTTGGACCACTGCGATTAGAAGGAAATTACATTCTGATGCATATATTTGGGACAACTAGATAGAGCCCCCCATTAACAAAGCACACTGTCCCTGGACATGGTAAAAGAAACATGTTCTCATTTTGGAGCTGCTCTCAAACTCACTAATTAATTCTACAACTCATATTCATAATTACCCTTATCATCTTTTTTTAATAATGAGTTTAAATTCCACAGAAACCTGGCTTCTTTTCCTCCCTCTGTCTCCACACAGAAAAGCTGTTGAATAAGCACAATATATTTCTTATCTTTCAGGAACTCAGGCTGGTTCACAGTGTAAGCAGCTAAGCTGAAAGATTTAATTCGTCTTGTTCATTAAAATTCAAATAATTATAAAGTCAGAGATGTTAACTTTTCAGTTATTACAATACAGTTGGCAAACAGAGACTGTTGCAACAACTGGGAGACTTAAAACCTCATCTTTGGTGGCCAGGTAATTTTATTTAACAGTTTAACAGGAATTTAAATCAATACTTCTGAGAAATCTGCTTTATGAAATTATTATTATGATTAATTGATTTAAATGTGCTTCATACAATCTCATGATATTTTGTATGACACACACGTAGGGATTATTTCAAGTGCCTGTGGGTGTGTTCCTTGCTGTTTTTAAGTACTAGATAGAGTTCAGTGTAGAGAGGAATAACCCACAACCCCTTTAATCTCTGATTCTTCAGATTTAATGGGAAACTGTACTTAAACACACAATATGAGTGGGACTCCTTGAAACATTGTACTCAGGAAAGAGGTTAGAGATGGATTTATAATCTTTGTTAAGGCATTTTTGATTCCTTTTCCAAATTTCTTTCTCTCTGAAATCCCTCTATGAGGTATTTTCCTTCACTAACTACATTTGCCTACTCAGTTCAAAACTTAGGATGCCTCCTAGAATAACCACCAAAACAGAATAACCTAAAATACCCAAATGTATTGTTCGCTATAAAGCTTGGCACTGCCACACGGAAAGAGGAAATATTTCCACCAAGACATTTATTTATTCTATGGTATATTTTCACCTGCTGGTGCTACTGGTCAGAAATATTCTGAATGGATACAGATTTACCAGTCCTAAAATGGATGTCTATCCCTTAGGAAATTCTCAGGAACTTCAGCAGTGCCAATATTCATTTACTGCTTAAATTGCACTTTTTCCTCAGTTATATGCCAGAAAATTGTCTCAACTCCTACAAGACCTGAAGAATTGTGGGAATAAATGAGGCAAAGGGTAGGTATTCATAGCACAGCCAGCCTGATCCCATTTATCAGCTAGATTTCGACTTTCAACCTTCTTTGAAAGAAAGAAACTAAAAATTTGACTGACCACCACATGCCACCATGACACCATAGAGATGCTTCCCGTTGCAGTCCAGCATGGCTGTGGATTAGCTGTTTGGATGGTGAGGATATGGAGACTGTTTGGACAAAGGAGTGGAAGGTATCTGGCAATATGATGCTTCTTCATGTGACAAGAGATAACAAAGATGCTTCTAAGGCAAAGGGGATTGCCTGAATCTGACCTCAAAAGATATGGAAAACTGCTGTGTACTTTGAGAGCTGAAGGTACTTATTCTCAGTGCAAGTAGTAACTTATAGCAATGTGTTGAAAAAAATTTGTGGGCAACTAGATAGCAAATTCCTAGCACCATCTTGACACCCCTTGTAAATGTATAGCACTTTTCAGCCTTTTAAATTAAGTGATTAGAAAGAGTTAAATGAGCATGATGGCCATGGAAATTTCATAGTCATTAATGTTTTCTACTCCTTCTGTATTGAATGCCCTTGTTATAGAAAAGAAAGAACAAACATCAAAAGTACCTTTTAACTTCACAATTCTTTCTAAATTTCTTTAAACTTATAGGCTATAATGCTTGCTTTCAAACTTCAAAGAATGCAGGAAGATCAGGGTCACTCAGAAAATTATTTCTTACAGTTTAATAAAATATGCATGCGAATTGTATGACCTGCCAGAGAAATTATTTATGTGTTAATGTAATGTTGTAACATTAATTATACACTTTAATTTCTTCCTTAGTAGCTCTTTTACCAGTAAGAACAGTACTGGTTCTAAATTGGGGTTGAAACATATGTTGTATCACCAAAGCTTAAATTATTTCCACACTCAATTGCTTTTTTGCATCCACAAGATAACAGTCTTATATTTTTTTTTCATCTTCTTATCATTAGTATTTGGGTAAAATGGAAGCAACTGAGATCTCTTACCTTTAACTCAGAGAATCCATGATGAACGTTTTCACTTCTACTCTTCTGCAGTGTTGTTGTCTATATGTACTGCATTTATTAATAGTTGCAGAAATACCTATTGCATACTTTTGTGAATGAATTAAACAGTTTTTCCTTATGGCCACTATTGGAAAGTATTTAATCCCATAAGACTTGTTCCTTGAAATTTCTTTCCTTACGGGACTTCCTACATCTTTTTCTGTGGTATACATGAGATTAAAATCATGTACATACAAGGACATGCATGAAGTCTAATATTCACACAAAGTTCTTAATAGATGCAGAAAAGTTCTATGTAACTTATTTCAACAATGTCCTATAGTAATTTACAGTTCACTTCTAAATTGTCTGGAGGCAGTGAGAAAAAAGAAATTGGTTTCTTCTGTTGGCAAACTTTCTGTATAGTCTTTGCAAATCAACTGCTTGTGTTTTAGTCTTCTCAAATGTACATCCAAGGCCTAGCTTCATTAAAATGGTTTGAAATCATTCAGGGCAAAGTGCTGTTTTACAACTATTTTTATAAAAAGTATTTGTTTTTATCTATGTTCATTGTTTTAACATCTAACATTTCCTTTGTTACTTATATGTTCTTGTGCTACGGCCCAAGGTAAATTAAGAAGAGTAAATAAGAACCCATTTGGCTTACTGGTATTATTCATTACATTATATGTATCTGTCTTAGTTTCCTTAAATAAATATTCCTTGTCTCTTTTATCTTCTAAAGTGTCTATCTGTCTAGTATTTCAAAGATTTTCTTAGTGACAATGCTGCCAGGGTTATTATTTTTTATAACATTATTGATTTTTTTTCTGTCAATGTCAAATCGTTGCTGGCTGTATTTCTTGTACTGTCACAGAATAAACCCATAGATCACTAATGGCTAATAGGTTTTCTCTAGCTACCATGCCACCTTTCTTGTATTTTATCTTGCCATCAGTGTTATCTCATAGAAGTGGTTTCCCAGTTGCTCCACATTCAGTCAGTCTGCACCATCTTAGGGCACTCAATGTCACATGAGGCATTTTTGTCATGAACTTGCAGAACTTGAAGTTCAAATTGATTTCATAAATCTCCTGCTAAACATTTGGCACTTACACATAACTAGTTTGTGGGCTGTGCTGGATTTCACTCAGTATCCTCCGCATTTAAAATCAGTATAAATTGCTAGACTTTTGAGTCATCCAGAGCTGTGCCATTGTTTGGCTCGAGACATGGATTGGGACCTGATGACCATCACCAAGTAGTCACCACCCAGAAAAGAAAGGTATCTCTGTTCTGTATAACATCCTATTTAGAAAATGAATTGAGAAAACACAATGTGTTTATTCAAATAGTGCAAAAAATCGCATTCCAGAAGTTCAGCTGGTACAAAGTGCATTGAGATTGTTACAAAAGTCATGGAGGAACCATAAGGAGACACAGACAACACACAAGTAAAAACATTTAACACGAACTTTCCTCTGAAACACAAATGAGCCAAATATAAAACTTTTTTGAGGTAAGAAATAGGGTTTAATTATATGTTTCCTCACATGTTGGCACTTTTTGGAATCTGTGGGAGAAAAAGTGGAATTATAAAAATACCACACGTATTTTTTGGTAGTTCTGGTTTAAAGGAAACGAAGAAATATTGGAAACCAAAGAAAGACATTTTTTCCTGACATTTCCTACAGTCAGTATTTTGGGACACGTCAGACGAATTTTCACAAGTTTTAGGGGCATGTCCAGGTTTTGTGTTCTCCTTCAAAATGTATTAAATGACCAAACTTCTTTGCAATTCATTTGTAGCAGCTAGAATATTTCAATTCATTACCAGTATTATCACATTTGTTTCTTCACTTATTCATGTCCTATTCATAGAAATAGATTCAGATTCTTTTTAATACACTCCGTTGGGTATAGGATTAGCATAGTGGAATCCTGTGCTCTAAACCTATGGAACCTAAGGAAGAACCCAGAGATGCAGGCGATGAATGACAGTGATTGAGGAAAGACAAGAGAACCATGGCTATCTGCTTGTTTATTTTAACTTATCACATTTTCTAATTAAAACCCTTCTCATTCTGAAAGACCTAACTCTCTCCGGGAATCTGCAACACACAGTGAGATAGCTGCTCGCCGCTCTCTCCTCTTTGTTTGCCCACTCCAGGATGGTCCCCTGCCCACAGTCCCATTGCCACCCCAGAACTGCACATTGACCCTGTATTTTCACAGCTCTCCCGCCAAGTGGCTGCCTGCCTCTGCCCTGTGCCATTCTGCTCTCAAAGGTTGTTAGCTTGGCTCACACTGACATCACCCCTACAGTACAGATTTCTCACAAAGGAGTTAATTTTGCTCCTGTCAGAGGTGACTGTGTTTTTTCTTTTGTCATCCTGTCCTGGTACAACTTTGTTAGAGGCTGGAAGAGGTCTGCTAAACATGGCCTAGTGCAGGGATGACACTGGAAAACGTGAGGGACAGTAACCTATGAAAGGTATGCTGCATCCACAGAGACCATGAACATCACCCAACCCCAGGATTAAGTTTCACCTCTTTGAGTTCTTCCACAGCTCATGTTCCTTCTTCATGTCCCAGATAATCCCCTTCAGCAAGCACTTGTCTGGGTATATAATGGATGACTGGCACATCAGGGCAGCCTCAAACTTTTGTTCATTAACTCACAATTGCTCTCATCGGCCCCTTTATTATTGACTGCCTCAGACTTCAAGTTGTGTGATTTTCTTGTTTGTTTGTTTGTTTGCTTAAGATAGCACTGGTGCTCACACATGCCACAACCTTGCTCTAAATTTTCAAGTATGCTATGATTATAGGTCCATGATCATTCCCATAGCATGTTGAACCTTTTCATATGGTCAGATAATTGTTAACATGAAATTTTTACCTATCTGACCTAAGCAGTGGCATAATTCTTGTGAATCTACTTTGTTTTCCACTGGGAATAAAACCCAAATCAGTACTGCTATACTGCTTCATTGGCTTTCCTGATCAAATCAGTCCATTGATTGAGAGGACTGTCTGGTTATATTGACATACAACACGTCTCTTTCCTATTCCTCATTATACATATGTAATTATTTTTACATTGCATTCCCAGGGGTGAGTGACAGCATACAGATACCAGAGATGCTATTCTGCCTCCAGCTAATGCTCTGAGAAGTGTATGGTATTAGTAAGGACCCTGTTTCCTTGGTTACATTTAGCAAATTTGCATGCCAGCATGGTGCTATTCACCATCAGAGACACTGCAGACCTGTCCATGGAGAGAGGGTTTTGGAAGTGAATAACCTTTGCATTCTTAGCTTCTGCTTTGAATATACGAATCAGGAAAATATAGTTGTCAACACATGCACAGTAGGGGATAGGCAGGCTGAGAAGCTGAGTCCTGGAAATCTTGGGGAATGAAATTGAGTTCTCTGTAAGACTGGGCAAGGTATCTGTGAGTGTAGGAGCAGTTCATATGTTTAACTTTAGTGCTGTTCATGAGTGACCATGAGATAATTAGAAGCTCTTGCTCAGGACTTGTGCCCTGGCTGCTGTCCCTGGTTGTGCATTGTGGTAGGGAGATACAGGACTCAGCTGTTGCATTCTCACCCAGTATTCCTGGAGCATGAGGTATTAGGGAGGTTTTTTTCCCTAGGTATGTAAAAGTAATGGATTGAGAGTAAGTTACCCTAGCCACAGAGGCCAAACTAGTGAAGGCAGACCAGTAGAGATTATCCTGAAAACTAAAACTCCTTCTCTCAGACAGACTGTGGTAAAAATATCACACACCTTCTTGAAGGCATGTGTGCCTCAGCTGGATGGGATCAGTCTTGTCCTAGGAGGCCCAGCTTGCCCTGTATCCCCCAGACATGGTGGACAGATGGTGTCTTATCCCTGCAATAATCACTGGAAATGGGATTGTCCCCCTAATGTGCTATCTGTGTCACTGCATACAAATTCACCTACAGGTCCAGTCCTAGCTGAGTCTCAGTGAACAACCCAAAGCTAAGGTAAAGCAATTATTTAATTTATCTTTTCAGAACTCTTTTTATTAAGTAAGTTTATCATGTCCATCTGGTGACTTACACCAGTGAACCTGCTAGTCACTGAATAAAAGCTCTGTTAACTTTCAAACTGGGCGAGGCCAAAGAGGTACTGCGGTGCCTGGAAATGGATGAGGATTCAGAGAAGAAGTGCTGAGTGGCAAGCAATATAATCTGTAGCTGCATTTCCAAATCAGAAAAAATAAAAGTAGTGTTTCCAGTAACACATTAGAAATGGTTTGAACAGTAAGTCATTGATTCAGATGTATGCAACTGAAGACAACATACGCTGCAAGTTTATTCAAATGGTGCACCAGCTATTTTCCAAGTTGCTCCAGGACATGAGTTCACTGAGTTCCCAACAGTGTGGCATTGCAGGCAGTTCTATGTGCAGGGCCCCTTTCCATCTCCAGATCCTGTGCTGGGGCACTGAACTCCAGTTGGAACAGCAACTGCAAGTGTGTTGAACTAAATGTCTCTGTAAAATGCTATAACGGGAGTGTTACACTTTGAAATCTAATGTTCTAACTGTACATTTGGGGTGCTAAAGGAAAGATGGGATGAGCTGAAGGGACTATACAGACTTAACTGGAGAAGTACCTTCCTGATCCCCCAATGCAACATCCTCCAGTCTTCACCCCCCATGAAGGAAGAAAGAGGTCACTCCTAGACATGCAAATGCTTAAATTAATAAAGAAAGGGTAAAAGCAAGCCAACTCCCCTTTACTCCAAACTGGCTAATAGGAAGTATGAATTTTTACCTATGTCCTTTGTGAAGGGCTCTCCTGCCCCTTGGTCTTCACCTGACTCAACCTGATTAAATCTTGGCACTTAATGAAATGGGGAGAGGGGTTTTGAGATAAGCTCTTTCGGAACCGTAGTTAATGGTTTGAGTCTGGGAAGAGTGAAAT
The DNA here is from genome assembly GCA_013400415.1 of Scytalopus superciliaris. NCBI lineage: Eukaryota > Metazoa > Chordata > Aves > Passeriformes > Rhinocryptidae > Scytalopus > Scytalopus superciliaris. Next base: position 390,934 of record VXBX01005595.1, read on the forward strand.
GTTTTTCTGTTTTACAAAGGAGATTCTTATCAGTGTAGAAATTAATTACCTTTCTTAAAGTTTTGATATTTTTTCTCACACTGCAAATTAAGATATGGGAAGGTTTATTGTTAATGCATAAAGTGCCAGTGTTGTTTGGCCAGGGTTTTCTTTTTTTGAGGTGCCCTTCAAACTGTCACTAAGAACATCAAACACCAGGCTGAGGTATCAAATTTGAATTGCAAAGAAACTAATTTTAAGGTACAGAAACATTTTCAATCCTGGCATTTGGCTGATCTGTGGAGCTACATTGGCAGGTGGCTTGAATGAGTAGTGCTTCAAGCAGCAGTAGCTGTGGGCATCAGGGCATCCAGCTGTGAGAACAGATCTGCACGGTGCAGTAATGATAACTGGTACTCAGGGAAGTCTCTTTATCTTGAAGAATTCCGAAGCAATTTAGGGCTGGTGAGGACCACAGGCGGGTGTACTGTAACCAAGATATTGATACTGTTTCTGTCTCTGCTGAGGGCTCATCCATCTGATCCAGTTTATTCCTTCTGTCTCTGTCCTTCATTGGGTGCTAGACATCTTGCTTCCCCAGCAGTACTTTCTTCCTTATTACATGTCTTTTATTTCCTAGGTTAGACCAAGAGCCGAGATCCTAAATCCCAGCTCTGTACAAATTTGCAGAGGTCAGAGCCAGCCTCAGAGCTAAACCTTAACTGCTTGTGGTAATCACCAGCCTGAAATCATAAGGGAGACCTTCAGCCTCTGACAAGGCACACTTTAAAATTAATTTAAAACAACGTGGTCTTTTTATTTTCTGCTTATGTTTTGTTCCTGGTTTCAAGATCTTCATTGTGAACTTGGGAGTTTTTGTCATTATAAATGAAAGTGGAAATTGTCATGTAATCTCCAGATGCCAGAAGAGAATGTTGTGTCTGCTACAGGGAGAGTCTTGATAAAATCATGAGAGTGGGCAGCTGGATACACTGGCCTATGAAATTATTTTAATAATAACAGAGTTTAAAGGTTCCTGGCAGACCTCCTCTGTCAGGCACTGTAATCCCTAAAGAATTTACAGGCATATATATTCTGCTTTATAGTATCTCTGTTTTTTCCCTGTTTGATAAACAAAAATTATCATTTGGGCATGAATGTAAATTCCACACCAAGGAAACAAAATAAGCTTGGCTTTCTGCATTCAAGCCCTGTTCTTCCTGGGCCAAGCAAGACAAAAATGAAAACTTGAAGGATTCCAGCAAATCTGGATTCAAAGAGTTGTTTGTTGTTGACTTTGTTGTTCAAAATTCTGCATCAATACATATGTTAACGTTCAAGGCATCTGGTCTAAAGAGCTGTTTAAAGCCCTTGACTTAATCCAAATATACTGAATTAAATGCAGAAAGCATAGTTCCACATATTTTAACTTTTTTTGTTTCTGGCCAAACATGAATCTTTAGTTCCTGGCTGATAGCCCTGCTGTGAAGCCATTTGCTTAGCCAACTACAGGCTTCTTGGAGCTGCACGTGTGTGTGTACATTACACATGACACATTCCACCAGTGCTCTGCACTCTTTCCCATTCATATGCAACATTGTTGGTGTGTTGATAATGGAATTTGTGCCCTCAGAGTTGCATGGAAGAGAAAGAGAGAAGGAGAGAAAAGAAGGTATGTGTAAAGATGGGAAAGGGGGCTAAAGAGGCGCGCACTTGTGTGCGTGTCTGTGTGCGTAACGTGATAGCTCGTGCACCTCTGCAAATATGAGCTATAGTTGGTAAGGAACATTCCTGATAGTCAATGGGAGGTACTGACACTAAAAAGCCAAAAATATTTTTATTAAAATTGCAAGCTAGAATGAGGAGTTCTGGAGGCAGAAATCAAAATTCTGTGAAGTTTTAGTCCACAAACCAGGCCAAAACACATAATGCAATTCAAGGAAATTCAGTTTACTCTGCTGAGCAACCTAGTGATAGAGATTGTGTAAATACGTTTTTGATCCTGGTCTTTTCAACTTCAGGGCAGTAGAAACTTAACAGTGAAAATCTGATTTAACATATTGGTGGTATTTCTTTCCCACTTGCCCACAACTTCTTGGGTGCATTGGAGTGCAGCTCTGGCATGCTGTGGAGTTACAGAGTGTATATTGGGCACATCTTAAGAGTTTCAGCCCCACCCTTTAAGAAATATATTTTCATGTACCATTTAATATTTCTTTTAAAAATGCAGCAAGGAGCGTAGTTACATTGGGCTGAAATTAGTTTACATAAATGAAGTATGCCCAAGTTAGCTCTTTCCCTTTCTCCCATAGAGGCAGCAGAGAGCTATTTTTCTTTTTATCCTTGCAACTCATCCAATTCTGGAATGTATAAAGATTAAAACAAATCTAATGACTGAAAGCCCTCTATGCATGTTTATCTGTATTTCCTAAGTTATGTTGACTTCTCCAAGTCACAGAGAAATGGAAACTGAAAGTATATAATAGGAAAGGATGTAGTGCTCCGTGTTGTCCTTAAATTTTATATTAAGTGCCTACTTTTGGATCAGATCACAGAGGGTAACAGGTAACTGGACTTTTGATATGACCTGGTATGGTCATTCCTGGGTGATATGAAGATACAGATAAAATACCTGGGAAAAAGACTTTAAGAAATCATAATATATGCAGCTTGTTCAGTGCACACATAAAACACTCTTGTAACCAATGAGCCTGTGCCAGCAGTGAGAAAGATCCTAGCAAGGTGGAAAGTGTGTGTGTATCTGTGAATGCATATCTGTTCTCAAGAGACAAGAACCCCATTTTTCATGAAGGTCTGAGCTTTAAATTAGTCAAATTAATTAAAAAATGACTACTTTGAGATATCAGGAAGTTTGGTAAATCTCCAATGGTTTCATTTTTGTTTCAGTGCACTGAAAAGTGACTTCTTGATGAATGGAATCCTGACTAACACACAGGTGCTCTGGGATGAAGGCCATTACAAACCATCTTGATTTAAACTTTAGATTAAGTAGAAAAAGATGGAGAAAAGTGCCTTTTTGTGTGCAGCAAAGGAAAAAAGGAGACTGTTAATTGCATGCAATCCAGCTGGACTGATAAATATTTACTATGAGGTTGTTTTTTTTTTTCTGGGTAGGAGTCTGAACACTTAAACCAGGAACACGCATTTTTCGTGTTAAATTCACAAAATTTAACATCTCTGTTTTACTGCAAGAAACACAAGTATTTATGTTTCCCATTAGAAATAGGCTGTTTGGGCTCCCATACATTTGAGAAAATGTTTTTCCCTGGATTTCCATTAAGTAAGTTGATGTACCAGTCCTGTTCTCTGCCTCTGTGTTTTACCAGCTCTCAGGCAAGCAGTAGCAAATCCCATTTCTAATCAGGTCTCTGAGAGAGCCCATTTGTTTGCTCGGTTTGTGATTAGGCTGAGGGGCTCAGCTGAACACCTGTCTCACTTTGCTGGCTCAGATTTTGCAAGGTGCTTGTGTTTCTACAAATCTTGTAGAAGTTTTCTGGGAAACAGGAGACACTTAAGTTGGGGCATGAGTTTGATGAGAGGAAATGTCCGGGATTAACATGACAGGAGTCCAATTCAAGACTATTTGAAGGAAATATAAAGTTAATGCAAATAAAACATAAAAAGAAAAAAAATATTCCCCCCCCCCATGTTTTTTCTTGAAGTTTCACCACATTTTCTTCAGGATATTTTCATCACATATCATCAACTGAATTTGAGGGAGAGCTGAGAATCTTGTACAATATCATGACAAGTAATCTGAGAATTTCTAATTCAGTGGCAGGGAAAGTATGGTAAAAGAAACTATTAACAATGAAAGATTTGTCTAACAATATTACAGAACAATCAGATAGTTGATTCTAAAAACAGAAAGGGAAATACTCTCGGTTTTCTTCAAGATAAATATTCCTGCTTTATGCATGCTATAAAAATGTATCTCCTTCTGAACACAGTAACCAGTTCTAAAAAAACCCAGTATTTTTTTGCACTCCTTAAATCTTTTTTTTTTTTTTTTAATGACCTCTGTGCCACAATTTTTGCCTCCAAAGAGTAATTAACCACTCTACAGGTCACCACAAGTAATACAGAAACGAATTACACTTACAAAAATAATCTGTAGCGTTAATATAATTTACACCAAAGTAATCAGACTTGTACTACTATGGTCTTATGCTTCTCAACTACAAATATCATGAAATTTTCAGTAGCTTTCAGTGTCCTGCATAACAATTTTGGTTGAAAAAACTGCAAAGCCTGAACCACAAAAGGAAGTCTGGAATGAGCAGAACTGTCCTTGAATACACCTTAAAACAGTTTACATTTATTATCTAGGCAAAGTGATACTTGCTTCATGCAACTTTTTTTTTCCCAGCGTCTTGCATAAAATAATGGGAAAATATGCAAATAAGATTAAGCATCTTTCATTACATTTGATCATATCTTGCAACATCTTAGGGGCGAGAGAAAATAGGAGGAATGCCATCATCCAATTTTCCCTCAGATTTTTAGTTAACCAGTAGAATGTCTACATACAGAGCTTGATTCCTTCACTTAGGCGGGTACCAGTTGGGAGTAAATCTATTCAAGTCAACAAAACCTCCCTCAGGCATACAAATCTTAAAGAATGGAAGGCTGCTCATCCTATCAGTTTACTGCTACAAATCTTTCAGTAAGTTTGTAGTAAATCTCCTTGTTTCTGAGATATGACCTTCTTTGTTTCAGTAATACATAGCGCTATCTTTACTATGTTTCCTTTATATCAGCTTGAATAGCAGCAGTTTTTATCAGGAGCTTTTCTCTGACGTCACCTTTGGCAAATGATTTGGATTTGCATGACCAATATTGCCAAACCAGAATAAACTGCACAACTTTGCCAATTTTCATTAGTTTTCTCATAATTTTATACCAAAGTGTAAGATATCTCATTATTTAAATCTATGCTAAATTTGCTGGAGTAAGAGTCATTTGATATGAATGCTGATACACAACTGTTCCCTTTTTACATTGAAATAAAATAGACTTTTAACTAGGAATTGTGGAGCAGTGTGATTTAATTGTTTTATATACTTCTAAGTACATATTTTGGGGTCTGAAAATAAAGACTATTGATGAATTTGTTATGTCCAAATCCACTAAACCAGGAGAATATATATTAACAAGAATAAACTTTTGAATCTACTGGAAATTAAATGTGTAGTCAACACTGCTAAGAGAACCTGAGATGCACCAATGGCAAATTGACTTCCAAGACCAAAGAAGATAATTAAAAATAATTTTTATGGGCATCAAAACTTAACACCAGAGTTAACTCTTTAAAATATATTATGTTCATCTAAGCTGGAAGTATTTCTGGGTGAAATTTTGAGGAAATTCCTACCTGCTGCCTACCTTCATATTTGGAGTAACTATATGCACCACAACAAAATTAGCTAGATTTACATCAAAATAACTAAAACCAGATTTGTGACTGCCTGGCCAATCTAATTTGAAATAGGGCACTGAGAAGTATTTGACTATGGCATTCAGGCACATAAATGAGGACCAGCTTTGCATTCTGCATGCATGGGCATGTTCGACCTTGTATGGTAACTAGGTGTCCCCAGTGCAGGCATGCATTCATTTATTTCATGTTAGACCATATGAGAACCTTCGGTGGAAAAAAAAACAGAAAGAAAGTCATGGTATTTTATTGCAACAGGTTTTCCAGGCAGAAGGGCCCTATAGCATTCAGTTAGTGAGAAACGACTGAAGAGCAAATGTGAAGCTCCAGGTTTCTGTAAGATGGTTTGGAAGCCTTAGGCATTTTCCAAGACTATTGCACCAAAATACCAACCGTACCCTACTTCTTTAATTGTACTGCTCTTATTTTTGGCTAGTTTTAGATGACAAAAACCCCCCCAAAAAAACAGGTCTTTTTCTTTTCCACAAATTATCCTCTCTTCTCACCCTTGCAAGCCTCACACTGGACTTGTGAAGGAGGGCTGCCATCAACAGCCATGGGACCTGCCTCAGAGGACCCACCTCATCCCTCTTGCAGGGCTGGAAGTGTCAGGAAATACAGTACCCAGGAGCAGCAGCAGAAGCAAACAAACAAAAGACATCCATTTCATGAGCTGAACTGTGATTCCTCTGAGAAACAGTCAGAACCAATGTATGGGGACATAGAGATCTCAAGTCGCTGTTTGACAGCTCTGGGCCCATGTAACCTGATGTGAAGGCTGGAGCAGGAACAGGAGCAGGAGCAAGATCAGGAGCTCATCTGATGGATCTGTCAGGGTGGTGAAGCAGTCTGCATTTAACCCAGAGTGACTCTACTTAGTTTGAACCTTCTCGGTATGGGTTTTGGGGGTCATTTCTGCCTTTTGGTTGTCTAGGTAGCTTGATAAGCCCAGTGTCTGACATCTCCATAAAGCATCTCTGAAAAGAAGGTGTATTTCTGACAAAACGTTGCTTCTATACACAGCAAAGGAATAACAAAATAACATTTTTCTCTCCTCTCACTTGCTCCCACATCTGGGTATGGGAAGAGGCCCTCTCTTTTTTCGTTGGGTGCCTCTGTGCATGTGCTCAAATTCCGTCTTCCCAGTTCCTATGTATCTCTAAGCCTTTCAGTTTTCCCTTTGTTCTTGGGTTCTGCCTGGGAAAGGTAAATCTTAATGGATTTCTGTCAGGCAAATGTAGTCTCCAGTTACTGGTTGCTCATGTTATTCTCTCCAAAGTTTCTTTAGTACCGTATTTTTGGCATTCTCTCATTTCCTAATTGTTTCCCACTGGGACTTGCCTTTGATTTAGCACGTGAACTTAGGGGCAGATCGTGTTTAAAAAATATATACAGGTGCCTTATTCCCCACCAGAGCCTCAGGATGGGTGTTCATGAACCTCTCTGTACTGCTTAGAGGGGTTTTTGAAATTAATTGCTGCTCCTCCTTGGCTAGTTTGACTTCCCTCTAGCCTGCAGCTGTCTTGTAGCTCTGAAAGCCAAGGACAACCCGGAGAAAAACAAACAACAGAAATGTTTTGTTGGCTTGTAGTTTAAAATAATTGCTTTGGCTAGACCTTCTAACAACCTCCATCATTAACTTTTGGGAGTGGACTTTTTTCCTTAAATCCAAACACATGCTCACACACTCTGGCAAATTCACGACAACCTGCCAAGATGCCATGACCTTCTTCTCTGGATGAATAATTTTTGAACAGAAATTACAGTGGCACTGAATGAGTTGTGCTGAGGTCACATATATAGTGTTATTCATGATGGTGATATCATCTGAAACCTTATCATTACATTTTTGTGTTCATAAATATTTTAGCAATTATTTGTGGCATTTTGCACTCAATTTTTCACATACTCGGAACCAAAGATTGCTAATAACAAGCCAGTGGAGCAAAGGGCAGTGAAGCAAAAGGTGGTGAAGCTGCCATTCCCCATCTGCTATACGTATTCTTTGATTTTGTGTCCTTGAGTATCGAAGAAATGGGCAGTAGTGGCTTATATGTTAATGACACTGTGAGATGGGGCTGAAGTAGGCTCCCCTGCAGACAAAGATCTACCACACAGCCATCAGAAACCACTTAAAAATACACTACACAGCCCTTTCTCTCATAGGAAGGCCATAATTATGACCTGCTTACCTTAGAGCAGAATTGATGAGATAGAAGCAAAGAAAAACTTCAGAAAAGATGTTTTCATTTTCTGCTGAGCAGAGCAGAAAACAAGAGTGACTCACGGGGAGCAAGACCATGCAAATGTACAAAAATAGGATTCAAGAAAATGTTACCCTGCCTAAGGTCATCTAGTCACCTCCATGTGCTAGCTTTACTTCTAATTTGTCTACCAAGAAATTTAAGCTTTTCTGCTTTCTACTACTCTCCTGGTTTTGGCTAAAGTTAATTTTCTTTCTAGTAGCTTCTATAATGCTGTGGTTTGGATTTAGGGTGAGAATAATGTTGATGACACAATGATGTTTCAGTTGTCACTAAGCAGTTTTTACACTAAGTCAAGGATTTTTCAGCTTGTCACACTATTCCATCAGCTATTAGACTGGGGGCACAAGAAACTGGGAGGAGACACAGCCAGGACAGCTGTTCCAAATTGGCCAAAGGGATTTTCCATGTTATATGTCATCATGCTCAACATATAAACTAGGGGAAAAGTGGTTGGGGACTGCTGCTCAGGAACTGCTGGACATCAGCTGGTGGATGGTGAATAATCACTTCTATATTTTAATTCTACTATTATTATCCCATCCACTTCTGTCCTATTTAGTTGTGTTTATCTCTGGCCACAGATTTTACTTTTGTCCTCCCCAGTTCTCTACCCCAGCCCACTGGGGGCAGAAGGACGTGAGAGAGCAGCTGTTTAGCTACCTGCCAGGTTAAACCATGAAACTTACTAAGACAGCTGCTTGCCTAAAAATAAACAAAGAAATAAACCAAACCCAAGATTTCTTCTCAGCTCAGGTAATCTTCATTTTTGTTTTAATCTTGGCAGCAAAATACTCATGTTTTTTGGTAGGTGACAGTAAATCTGACAGTAAATGTAATATTTGCATGGCCCCAAGTTGTGCCCTATTGCATTAAGCAGTATGTCAAACATCACATATGTCCAAAACTCTCACAGTTAAATCCATAATGAAAAAAATAAGTGCATGAGATACAAGTGAACTAGGACAAGGGTGCAGCAAGGGACTGTTGTTGTTGTTCTCAGGACCTACCCATAACTAGGCTTTATTTTATTACTTACCGTATTGAAATTATGACTTTTTGGGTAAGTTTTATTAGGGATGAAATCTTAGCTTCACAATTTCTTACTGGAAGCTCTGCAAATCAGGAATAACTTTGCTCTTGTAGCTTAAAACTCGTATGAATATCTATTCCAGTTATTTAACTATAGGGAAAAACCCTGGTAGAATATAACATGTCTGAGGCATTCAGGTAAAACCAGTCAAAAGAATACAGCTATCAATTTGTTGAGGTATCCTGTAGATTGCTTGCATCCTGCAGACTACTTGCATGAATTACTTGTGGAACAATTTTGAACAGAGAGGATACCCAACGAGTTCAGCGAAAAGTCAACAAAGCCTTCAAGCCCAAAGAGCACTGAATACACAATTCACTAGGAAATATTTGTATTTTATTTTACATTTTTCACTTAAAACCACTCCTCAGTTGCAGTTTGATAAGAGTTGTGATGGCATATACTTCTTGGGTGACAGCTCAAGCCCATGTTTTGTTCTGTTAGGGAGTTTAGTCCTGGTAGATTTCAATAGAGTAGCTGTTGAAGATTGTCCCAGCTTATAAGCAATAAAGGAATGATTTAAATAAAAGTGTAATGCTGACAATATTTAATTTTTATAGCGGAGAAATAAAATATAGGAAAACAGAGGTGCAGAAGCTACAATCCTGATTTTGAGTTTCACAGGCTCACCTACGGGTCTCAGAATAGGTCTTGAATGACACTGTAAAACTCCATAAGAGGCATACTATTTCTTAGAGTTTTCCATATCTACAACCATGATAGCTGCTTTAATCTCTGATTAAGGAATAGGGTCTTACAGAGCATCCTACTCTACCGGTTGCAAAGTAGGCATATCATACGATGACAGAAAAGCATCAGCAGCATATTTGGGTCAACTTCACACTATGACTTATTAAGCCTTTTATAAAATAAAGCTCAAAGACCTTATTAATATCAACAAGGTGTGTTATAGTCACTCTTAATGGCAGGGATTAACCTTGTCATGGTTCGCTGCTTTCGTTACAGTGCTAACAGAGAGCTGGGCTTATCGTTCTGTTCACTATACTGTATCTTTACTGAGTGCAACGAATAGCTGATTTGGTCTTATTCACAGCAGTGAAATGATATTTCAGGATTTCAACTTTCAGGATATTATGAATTACTTCTGCAAAGCATGGATCTAAGCCTTGAGATACTGTGGCTAATCAATTCTATTAATTTCTTGTTGAAGCAGTGAAATAAATTTTCTGACCTCTTATGTATTTCTCTAGTTGTGAACCAGCCAAGAGAATTGTGGGGACATAACGGACCTTCTGGCTAAAAATTGAAAACAAAACTGGAATATTGAGCTGAGAGTGAGCTATAAATTTAGAGGTAAATTTTAATCTCAGTTGAGGAAGTTGAAGGAGATTTATTTCAGTATCTGTGAAATCCCTATTAGTGGTATTCAGTATCCTTATTAGTGGATTGTGCTGTATTAAAACTGGGAGGGCATGAAAAGGACTGGAACACACACAGGGTTTTGGAAAAAGGCTACTACTTCAGAGAAAACAAAATAACCCAAACACTTATCCACAGCTTTCAACCATTGAAAGAATGCTCCTGTTTCTTCCAGACATTAAGCAGCTTGTCAGTATGGAATTGGTCAGCTAAAACACACTAAAACATTTTAAAATGCAGAGAGTAAACTGCTACAACTCCCAGAAAAGCGACCATGTTCCCTTAAAATCTAAGAGATTAAAATATTTATTTATGCGTTATTATTTTAGGCCTTTCACCTGTGAATCTTCATGCCAGGGGAACCCCTTGAGCCTGATTTCTGTTTGCATTAGACTAAATGGCAAGTTTCCACGGGACAGGTGAAAATACTCAAGACCTTAGAGACTCAGATAATACATGTCTTCTTAAAGTAGACTGAATAACAAGAGAGAAAAACCTGCCACAGCAGTGGATCTTAATGACTCTAATTCACATTATGTTGGAAACTAGGACAATTAACAGCTTAACATAATGACAGAACATGCAGAACGGTCTCAAGGATGGCTCAATAGATTCACTTCAAAGTCAGGCAGAATCCACATCTGGGAAGAGGTGATGCCTTTGTCTGCAGCTTCCCTGAAGTGAGTGTTTAAATAATTTTTTTCTTTCTTAACAGTTGGGGAAAAACCTCAGGGGACTTGCTGTGTTTGAACCAAATCTCAAGGTGATCTGTTTCAATGCAGCTAGTAAAAGCTGCCATAAATACAAGGAGGAGATTAACATGTCTTTTTATAAAGGGGGCAGGAGAGGTAAAAAGGCATTCCCACTGCAGGAGTTCCTCTCTGGAGTCTGCCAGGATGCCGTGAGGTGCATAAGACCTCCAACCACACACACAAAGTGACCCTCCATCTCATGGGCTCACCCACTCAATCCTCTGCTACCAGGCATGGGTACTTCTGCATTTTGATTTACTTGATATTATAATTTATTTTACCCTCATATTTTATATACATTGATTTCTGACAGTCATTTATAAATTATTTGGAAACAAGATTTCAAAGCGGAGGCCCAAGTAGCAAAGGCACAGTTATGGTTCTATATGTCAGATAAAATCCTACTGCTATGTACGTGTGTGAGGTGTATGTAGGTATGGATGCCCAGCTGGCATTCATCTGGGCAATGCTCTGAGTATGGTCCACACACCAAACCATGCACATGAATGAGGGGGGTGTGCAACTGGACCTTCACAGGAGCTCCAGGGAGGTGTCTTCTTTCTATTGAAGATTGCAAAGCTGTGGCTGGATGAATGAATTGCTCTGGTCCAGGCAGCACAAGTGAAAGAATTGCAGCCCTGTTGCTGAAGTCTGTAATGTTAGACTGGTTTGTCAATAGATGTAGAACCACTGGTTCCTATTTCTGAGCAAGTTCTAAGAAACGTCTAGATCTGGCACAGAACTGATCGCATCCAAAGCTACACACTACCTTCAAGTGCTTTGTTTTGGTAATCCTGATAATTGTTTATCTACAGGATGTGGTTTTATGGTATTTTTGTTTTGTTTTGCCTTTTTTTTTTTTTCCTGGTCCATTCCAGTTTGAATCACCTCAGTGAAGCAGAGGAATGAGACTTAGGTTTGCTTTCTGCAGCTGAGATGGAAAAACATCCAGGGAATATAGTATGTCTCTTGCAGTTCTTGTGCTTTTGACTCCATCTGTACTTTAATACCCAAAAGGTTTTCATCTATGCTGGGTCAAGTGACAACAGTTAGAGTTGTGCTAAATACAGGGAAACAGCAGACGAAGTGCCCCCTCAGCTCTCTCATGCACAATCGAAAGTGAACCTGGTCCTACTTTTTCATTTGTGGATATCCTTTTATGCATATTCACCCTGTTTGGATATCAGAGACAGGAAGGAAATTTAGTGTGCCTTTGAAATTTAACACACTGCACTTCAAGAAGGATGTGGAGGAATTACTTATATCTCTTGCAGAAACAAAGGTATTTAAAATCCTGATAAATATAGATACAATGAAATCTAGCATGATTTCCCTTTTGGTTATATTTCATGTTTTGGCTCAGCCGTAAGCTCAGGACCATGGTGTTGAGGCAAAGTGAGACACCAGGACAGGTAGCTGACAGAAAGCCACAACTGTGGTGAGCCCCATGTCTCCTCTGGAGAAAGGTCTGATGTTACAGGATCATTTACGTAAGAAGGCAATTCAAATCCCAAGTCTGAATTCTCCCTGAAGATTCAGATTTCTAGTTTGAACCCCTTTCCTCTCTGAACACAAATGAGAAACTAAATGGGAAGGGAGTAATCAGAAATGTCCCCAGTAAGAACAAAATTATTATATTGTAGTCCAGGACACTGTGAAAAAAAAGAAAGAAGGCATATATGAACTTCTTGTTGGGTATATCAAGACAAATTTTAGGAGAACTTGCCATTGTGTAGGGATGTAACTGATCCAAGAAAAGGACACTAATGGAACAGAGAAACCAGCATATCTTGGTGGTTGCAAAATCTTTCTGCACTGGTTTTACGTTGGCTTTCTTAAGGGATTACTCCTGAGGGCTACTTTTCTTCTATAGTTCTATTGAACAGATTTCTACACATTTTCCTCTGAAGAAGCCAAGTGCAGATCTACTGAAGGAACCAGAAGAGCTACAGTCTCAGTGGTGTTGAATACAACCAGAGCACTGAAGCGCATCAGCAGCCAGGACTAAGAAGGGTAAAATGAAGCCTTTTAGCTTTCCTTCATGAATAGTACAAGGATCTAGAAGTATCCCTCCATACATGTCCTCACCAGGGCTAGGCTCCCTGAAGGGCTGCAGGGAGAGAGACAGACAAGACCCTTTCTCAGTGGTTAGATTAGTTGGGTTATCAAGTTAGAGGGTGAGTGATGGTGCTATGTTGTGTGGAAGGCCCAAAAGCTGGCCCCTCAGCATGTGCTCACTGGGAGACCCAGAAGGCAGCTGGGCTGAGTCATCCCCACTTCCACCTGTTGCACTCACTATCAGGCAAACCTGCATCTTTTATGCTTGTGAAGCCCAAGGCTTGGCATCACAGCAAAATTAAGAGACCTGAAGCCCCAGCTCACATGCAGCTTAGTCCACAGATGAGTCTGTCTCCAATTTCAGTTACTTTATTGGTCTGCTGATCTTGCTATGCCCTGCTGATGGTGATAGGATGCAGCCAGGCATTACTTCTGTGACCAGTCTCACACTGTGGTCATGTTTGACATGACACACATTCCCATTATGTCTGTTTTCCTGTCTCTTTTTAATAAGGTTCGATGTTACTTCATAGAGTGAAGCTATTTCACAATAATAATGACTAAGATTTTCCTGTTTAGGGGAAACATTGACTTTATTTAAAGTTCCGAGGAAATCTCTTCTAATGCCATATTTTTACCAGGGAAGCAGAAAGTTCTGCTTTATTTCTTTCAGTCTGAGTAATTAATATTATGAATTTTCTTTAGTGCATCTATAGCAAGTCTTGTGTCCTATCCCACTTCTTACTTCTAGCTGTCAAAAATAACTATAAATTAAATGAGCACATGTCCCACCCACATTTCAGTGACTTCATCCTTAGAACTTCTCTGCAGCCTCAGTACTGCTACACAGAAAGAGAAACTGAGCCAGAGAGAGAGCAAGTGGCTTGCAGATTCCGACAGAGCCAGGCATGAATCCCAAATCTACTGAGTTCCAGTTAAGTACTTTGGGTGTGACACAGTCCTTCTTTTATGGACAATACAACTATGATTTGCAATGAAGCTTATAGAATTTATTCATGTCAAATCATAAGAGATTTGAGCACCTAACTCCTGTAGTATCTTTGAAAATCCATTTGAAAATACCTTCTCATGCTTTTTATGGTATAAAACGCTGTCTTTTCTATTTCCCATTTAGGACTACTCTTGTTATTAAAGGTGGATCTAAAGTCTCAAAATCTCTGTGCTTTTTTCTTACTTTGAAAAAAGCTTCTAAGTTCCTATATTTGACTGTCTAGTAGACTGTGTTCAGCTGTCTTTTGCTGTCACCACATTGTGTAATAACTTTTCATAATTCCTGTAACCCATCTCAAAATAAATATGGTCTTGCATAAATAACAATAAGTGTCACCTTCCCCAGTGTTGTGTTGAAAAATCTCTGGTGTGAGTATTTAAAGAAAGGAGTTGGAATTACTGAGAGATCTGTCTGTTATTTATCCAGCCAAGGTTCCATCAGAGGGGTGCTGAAAGTATCTCCTGTGCTACATAGCTAAAAAGGAGGGAACAAATCATCCAGAAAGACTAGATATTGCAAAAATCAGATGGACATTGGCTGTTTGGCATTTTCACTTTTGGATTGAGATCAGTAGGTGGAAGGGAAGTTACTGGGGAAGCACAGAGGACAGCCTGTAAACCATGTAGTTTCTAGGGCAAACTGCCAGGCCCCAGATTCTTCTATCCCTCTACACACAGTCTGAGCTAGCTCAGTAGAACTTCAGCAAATGTTACAACCTTTCCTGTTTGCTTTGCACTGCTAATATATATTTGTGCATTGCAAAACCTTGCATCTTCTTGAAAATATCCTTTGTGGAGGGGAGCGGGAAATCTTTATTTCTCTGTTTGGAAGAATCACTTTGATGTCTCCTCTCCTCTCCTGTCATGCTTCTGTCTGTGTGAGGATAAATGCACTGCAACTGGGAAAGTGAGATAAATAGCATAAGGAGAAATCGTTATAAACCTCAGTGCTTGAGAGGTGCATTCTCGGAAACGTGCCAGTCATAAAACCTGACCAGGCCTGAAAAATAAAAATCCTTCAGATAATAATATAGGATCTCCACGGACCATTTTCTTATGCCTCTTCCACAAGCATGGAGCATTAAAAGATTGAAAACTCCTTTTCATTTCATTCCATACAGCCTGAAAAACCATACAATATATTCCACATGCATTTATAATAACAAAATGTGGAATAAAAGAATTTTCCTTCTTGGGACTGTGAGAAAATGAACCTTGTCCCTGCAAAATTAAATACAAATAAAAGGAAGAGGGAACAACCATGGTATAAGCCTATGTATTCTTCCCACTCCTACTCTGAATGATAAGCTGGAAAAGTGCTGAAAATGGACACTTTCTCCTGTGTTCTGTGGTGTGGTGGAGATTCATATACACACATATATCATTGAAGTAGGAGTCATATAATTTATATAGGGAGTAAGCCTCTTACAGGCAGGCCCAAAGGCTTCCTTTCTTTTCTGAGAAAATTTCAAGTGCACAATGAATGTGAAAACAATGTAAGAAACCTTTGGCCACCCAAGACGTCATGGGCATTGTTCTGCTGCGCTTCTGGCCTCATTGGAGCTGACACGCAGAATAATGAGTAACAGGACTCCTCCCCGCGGTGCTCCTGTAGGCAAGTTACAGGACTTGTTTGTGAATCATTCTTCCTCCCCCTTATTAACAGCAACTGCTATAATGATTCTCTGACTGTAGTTATCTCCTTGAGGAAACCTTGCTAATGTGGCACTGTACTCATTACACTTTGCAGGCTGAGTTCATCAAACATCACCTTTAGCTTTGATGCATGAATCTCAAGCATGAGAGGGATGTGCTTTTTTTCAGAGATTATTTAGTTGGTTATTATGGAAACTGCATTTTATAAATGGGGATTGCCCTGGTAGAAAATGCCAATTAACACTACAAGGGATTAGGAACATTCCCTTGCCAGCTGTGTTTAAAATAATGTCATAATGATAAACTAGATGGCTCTACCATGAACAGTCTGCACTGGCACTCAGCCCCTGACTTACACTCTATTGCCTGACTGAGATTCCTGGCGTGCAGGACATGAGGTGGGCAAGCCAGAAAGCAAGACTTGCTCCAACCTGCACCCTCCTGAATGGCTCACAGCAAAAAAGAGGTTGGTGATACATGTCCTCCACACTGCTTCCCTCCTGCCTCCCCCAGCAATGTGCCCCAGGACTTGGGGAGCTCTCTGCCAGTTCTCTTGTCTTTCACCTGGTGGTAATTTTCACCTGGCTGCTTGAGTATTTTTTAGCAACCGGTGAAGTAAAGGCATTAAAATTGATATAATATATTGTCATATTTCTTCTAAAAGAGGAAATGTAAAGCAGTGAGGTCTTTTTATTACAACATTTTTATCTATTTATCTTAACAGGTAGGGTTTAATTACTCCCTAATTATATTTGCCCAAGTTTGCCCCAGTTTCTTCCTTTGGCTGAACACTACTCAGATCACACATTTATGGATTTGCTACTCATGACACGACCAGTCTGGCATTTTCATTATCCTTCAACTTTGTATCTCCTCCTGAATCAGGGTTGCTGTTATTAGTAGTATTTTTACTGCCACAGTTAATTTCAGTTTAGAATTTTTCTCCACTTGATATAAACACCTAAGTAAAGAAGCTCTGTACTGGGGAGTTTATTATTTGAAGTGATCTTTCAGGGTTCTCATACATTCTTTGGAAACGGTTTCTGTTGAGCATTAATTTATTATTCTATGCCCACATCTGGATCTCTGAAGCTGCATTAATTTTTATCCTCATCCTTCTGCTTTGTTGCTGTGTGTATTGATATGACACTTCTCGTGCCATTGCCCAAATAAGTATTGAGCTGTAATGTCACTATCAATCATTATTCAGCATTCAGACACTTCACCTGCACTGATCAATGCTGCTACAGCAACCAATTTGACTTCATATTTTAGGTAAGGCTCTGAGACATATGGTAAAACACTGCAAAGTTATCAATATCTCTGCTACGTTTTGCCTATCTTATCTCTTTCCCTAAAACTGTAAAGTGATATTTCAGTGGGCATCATTTATATATTCAAGCAGAAAAATATCTCACTTCATTGCATGTTTTTGATCTCTTAACTCTTGCCAGCTTCACAGGCCTCAGTAGGCAGCTAACTATTTATTTCCATTGCGCTGGAACCTTCATTTTGTCTCCCCTCTCAGTCACCTCTCTCTGCTGATCATACACTATTAGACTTCCTTAAGTTTCCTTTGAGACACCCAGAGACTTTTTCAAATCAATGGTTCACGAGTACAGTAAGTTGGCTTTTTATCTTTTTGCCAGGTAGAGTGTACTGTTGTTTGTGTAAGGACTGCCAGAACCAGAAGTTCCTCTTAAACTGTTAGTGAAGACTAAGGTTGTATATTGATTTGCTCATTGATTCCTGTTCTGTCATCAAATTTCATTTGAAAAGAACAGATAAATTATTATTCCATCTCACTCAACAAGGAATATGAAATTATATTTTGGCATAGATACAATTACTTGGCATTTTGATATATTTCCCTTTAAATTATGAGATGAAGAATATGAGAGTAGTTAATATTTATCCCTGATTATTAATCAAATCTGAACATGAAATATTTCAATAGGTCACTCCAAGAGATTTTCTTTCTCCCACTCTAAAAAGATGTACTTATCCACCCATCTACTGTGTTCATCCTGGCTTTGCAGACTGAAGTAAAAAGAAGGCTTGTTTTTAAACTAACTATGAAAATCATTATATATCTCTGGGATATGGAGGCTGTCACCAAACTCTGCAACCAAAGGCTGCTTGACTGGACCTGTTACTTGGGAACACAGAAGGCCATTTTGGTCACAGTGATCATGAAATGATAGAGTTTTCAATTCTTGGAGAAGTAAGAAGAAAGTCAGCGGAACTGCTGCCTTAGGAGGGTAGGTTTTGGTCTGTGTGGGAGCCTGGTTGACAGAGTCCCTTGGGAAGCATTCCTGAAGGGTGAAGGATTTCAGGAAGGCTGGACATCCTTCAAGAAGGAAATTCTAAAGGCACAGGAGCAGGCTGTCCCCATGTGCCAAAAGGTGACCTGACAGGGAAGAAGACCAACCTGACTGGACAGAGAGCTTTGGCTAGAACCAGGGAAAAAAGGAGGGCCTATGGCCTTTGGAAGAAGGGGCAGGCGACTCAGAAGGACTACAAGAGTATCGTGAGGTTTTGCAGCAAGAACACTAGAGGGGCCGAAACCTNAAGAAAGTCAGCGGAACTGCTGCCTTAGGAGGGTAGGTTTTGGTCTGTGTGGGAGCCTGGTTGACAGAGTCCCTTGGGAAGCATTCCTGAAGGGTGAAGGATTTCAGGAAGGCTGGACATCCTTCAAGAAGGAAATTCTAAAGGCACAGGAGCAGGCTGTCCCCATGTGCCAAAAGGTGACCTGACAGGGAAGAAGACCAACCTGACTGGACAGAGAGCTTTGGCTAGAACCAGGGAAAAAAGGAGGGCCTATGGCCTTTGGAAGAAGGGGCAGGCGACTCAGAAGGACTACAAGAGTATCGTGAGGTTTTGCAGCAAGAACACTAGAGGGGCCGAAACCTGACTAGAACTTAATTGGCTATGCTGTAAAAGCCAATAAGAATGTTTCTATCAATACATCAGCAACAAAAGGAGAGCCAAGGAGAATCCCTATCCTTTATGGGATGTGGGCGGGAAATCTAGTGACTAAGGGTGAGGAAAAGGCTGAGGTACTTCATACCTTCCTTTCCTCAGTCTCTAACGGTAAGACCAGTTGTTTCCTCTGTACCCAGTCCCTGAGCTGAAAGAGAGGAAATACAAGACAAACGCAAATTATTTCTCCAGCTCATATGAAGTAGGATTGAAAATGGTACATTTCAGAACTCAATTCTTATGCATGCCAGTGGTTTTTGCTTTTCTTAGGCAGAATTTACACAATATGAAAATTTTCACAATGTATCAGCTGCCAGAAAAGAAAATTATGACCATGCCAGAACTATTTCCTCAGTCCTAAAGCACAGAGCTTCTAATAATCTGGTCCTGTTAGCTCACTTGAGTGATGGGTGACTCCAGCTGGATCATTAGTAAAAGCACAGGGAACTGAAGCTGTTATCCCTTCTCTGGAAACTGAGAGTATGCAAAAAATTGCAGTTAGACATTGGGGAAGAGGATGTCCCATGTTCACCAATGCTTTAGGGAGAAGTGAAATCCTATTTTCCTGAAGTATTGTCCATTCAGTGACTGCAATTCAGGCCTGTGTATTTGTTTTGCTTGCCAGCTGCTATGCTATGCCACAGAAAACTAAAAATTGTGAACAAACAAATAAATAATCTGTATCATTAGCTGTATATAATGTCAGATATTATCAGTGCTATAAAAACACCAGTGTTACTTAAGGATATTTTCTAACCAAGGTGTCAAATGATGGATGTGGAGCAGGTTGCTTCCACTAGAATTTTCCCTTCTCCACAGAGCTAAGCTACAGTCGACATCTTGTTATTCACCCAACTGGGACTACGCTGTATCAATATGTGTAGCTAACCTTTGTGTTCCAACAGTTCCCCTTGTGAAAACATTTTCTTGCTCTCAGGATCAGGCATTTTCTTGCTGCTTTTTTCCATTACATCACTTATTTCCCCCTTCAGTCAGAGATGTGGGAGACCATTTCCTTTGGAGTATATGCCAGCGCTGAGCTGTTGAAACAGCAGGAGAGGTTATAAATCTGGACAAGCAATTGGTCTTCATCCCTAGTTGCTGGGTGCTTTGTGGCCATTACAGGCAATGCTTTCTCTAACCTCTGCAACCTTGTCTGGTCTCAGACACAGACCTTTCAGCTGGGGTGGAAACCAGCATCATGCTAACACGTTTCCAAGACTGTTGTTACTGAGTCACTTTTTTAGACAAATGCCAAATGTGTGCTCCTTAATTTTCTGGACTATGCCACCTCTACAAGCACAGTAATAAAAGAAGAGTAAAAACAAAATCTTATCTGAATACAATATCCAATTCTAAGGATTTATTCTAAATTTTTTAACACTAAAGTAACTTGAACCCTCATTTAAAAATACCCTGTTGCATCAGTTACCATTGCCAAGTATACAACTCCATTTCCCTTTCCAAACATGGCTACTGAAAACAAAAAAGTTGCAAGAATCACTTTTTCAATATCTAGAAGTGTTATAGATGTAATTTCTTTTTTTCTTTTTCTTTTTTTTCTATTATTTTTTTTTCCCCACAGAAAGACTGATCAGGAAATGGATAAATTACTTTTTCAGTAGATGACACAATTTTCATAATTAATTCTGGAAGAATGTGAGATACTGAATCCCAAAGTTTTGACAGTTCAAAAGTTTTCATAAGGTCTCATTAAATTGTTCAGATTTCCATGGAAGAGGTGAAAACTAAATGATTTCCTTCATTTTTGTTGCTTTTATAGCGAGAATATGAAGTGAGATACCTCATACAGGTGGGTCATTTTTCTCAAAGTGGTTTTTCCTTTGGAAAAAAGATTTAAGTTAAAAAGTCTCCTTTTACTCAGTTAATTTTTCATTTCTCATGAAATCAAAGAAAAAGAACTGACTTCAGTTTTCCTTTCGCAGCACCCCTGAATCTTAATATAAAGTGGGTGCCTTAAGCTTCACAAGCCCTTGTTTGGGTTTTTTGCATTTTGATGCAAAGGGTGACACCACCTACCATATCAAGGTCAGAGTGATCATGGTGGGATAATTTTAAAAGTGCATTCTTGGAATTCCCTGGAAAGAACAAAGAATGAACTTAATTTGGATTTATTTCTGCTGTAGTCTGAGAGGGGAGAACTATTATGCTGCACATAGCATATGTAAAGATGTTCCATATATAGTATTTCTATTATGTATTTCTCATAGTAGTCTTTGGTTACAAAACCGAAAGCTATTCCATGAAAAGGGATTAAATTCTTTGCTGTGCTGAAGTCTCAGCAGCATCAGTCAGGGTACATGGTAGTGTCTCTGCCTCTGGTCTCATAAGTATGGCAGTCCTGTCTGCCAGTGGCTCTGCTGTAGAAGACGATATGGAGCACTACAAATTCCCATGACCTGACAACTACAGAAAACTTTTAGGACAGAGAAATATGGACTCAGTTAGCCTGAGAGCAGGTGAGCTTTCATTTGCTGTGTAAGTACTCTAACCAATTAGTAGGTGAATGGCAAACCCTAATGACATATTCTTCCTCTTCAAGGAGAGAGAGAAAGTCTACTGAAACTCTGTTTCACTTGGTGTAAATGGAGCAGACAGAAGTATTAAATGTTTGTTATTTCATATGAGTTAAAATCCTAAATTAATGGGACTGGATTAATATCTGGAGGCTCCTTGATTCTGATATAGACAATGGAAAGAGGGAAGCATCTAATCTAACACTGTCTTCACCTGCATGTTTACAGAAAAATATATCATTCCTGTCACCTCTGTGGGGAGTGAAAGTAGTTAAACTGTCACATCAATCACCTAAATTTCATTATGTTAGAAGTCTGAATGGGTGAACTGGAAAACCCCACACAATAGTGGTGAATCTGTAAGTCCTATAAGTGTTCTGTAAGCACTTCTCTGCAGAACAAATACAAGTTCAGTCAGTGGAGAGATGTATGTATGGACATCATGATGAAAGTGAGAAGCTTGGGAATTACATGGCCGTCTTGAAGGACAGCTGTTTCATATTTGCTTTTTGGTTCATCCAATGTCTTTTCATTTATATACATCTCTCGTGAAACAAGATTTTCTATTTCAGCTACTGTTAACAAACTCAGATCTAAGCATAATTTTGATTCAAGGGAGATAGAAGTATTCTTACACCCTATTTTCTTTTTATTCTCTCAGAGTCTCTTTTTTCCTAGTTGATACCTTTTCACTCCAGTGACTTTGAGTTTTTGTTGTAATACTTAGATAACTTTGCAATTAAGTTCTCACTCTTTCTTCTCATTTGGGTTGTTGAGGTGTTTTCCCTTTTCCCCCCCTCAGTTCTCAAAGTAGAATGCTTTTATTTAGTTCTGTTGTGTTTTGGGTTTAGGGTTGTTTTTGGCCAAAAATGCCTTGTTGCAGGTTAGCAGTAAGTATCACTGTGGGGTTGCTTGTGTTATAGGGTTTGGTGTGTCTCATCAGATGGCTAAGGGTGTCAGTTGTACCAGGATGATCCCTGTGGTGTCTCAGAACTTGTGTTGAAGATTTTCATGGTTGATTTATATCATCCAACATATTGCCAAGTACATCAAATGTATTTAATATTGTTACAAGATTATTTAATGAAATATACTGGATTATCATGGACAATGATCACACCAGACATGTTTCTGTGTTGGAAGGATAATTGCTGTTTTTGTAAGAAAATGGCACAGGTTGATATAAGTAAGTATCAGATTTTATTGTATAATAATTTCTGATCAGAATATGGCCTGTATATTTTCATGAACATATGTTATTGGATATGCAATTATCTAATGGCTATGTTCATGTTTGAGCTAAATGACTGATGATGATGTTATGTATGACAGAAATCATGCCAAATTTTTGTTTGTTGTTTTTGGATGAAAGTGGCATCCAAATCTTTTACAAGGCAGTGTTGTATGGTGTTCATTTCCCTCAGTAGGATGAGCTCATCATGCAGTGGGACTGACTGCTTCAAATTGCAGATTGAAGTAATCTTTGTTGGTGTTTGCTGCTTCTTCAGTAGCATGTTGCATGTCTATACAGAAAATTGAATCAGCTTGCACATAAAATGTTACCAGATACAGAATTTCACATTAAAATTGTTTTCACATGAAGCATGGTCAAAGGATAAGTATTCCATTTATTTATCAGGATTGCAGCAGTCTCCTGCCTTCCGTGAGTTATTGAGAATTATTAATGAACCTAGTCCTGTTTTTTTTCTGACAGCTGCAATACCGTTTCTTTTCCTTTCTTTGTCCCAAAATGCTCAACAACAAATCTTGTTACCTGGTAGAATGTTGCATTTTCACAGCCATTCTCAGTTCAGCATTGTTCTCAGAGAGTCCTAGGTTTTCAAAGTAGCCACATCCATAGACTTTAGAGTCCAAGCTCAGCTGCTTTCACTTTAGCTGCTTAAACCATATATATTTAAAATTTTGGATTATTCCTGTTCATGTGTGTCTAGGTCTCCCACCCAATGGCAAGGGTGGGTAAGTCTGCTTGGTAGAGAATAAGAGAATTAAATATTTAAATATTTCTCAAATATAGGTGTTCAGAAGAAAAGTATCTGTTAAACCTTGCCCAGGACTGATGCTGCCTTCCACAGCACAGGGAGTGAAGGCTCCTTTGCCTTTATGGATCTCAAGAATAATAATTTAGCTCTGGATGAGTTCAGTCTGAAAGAAGTTAATGTGCAAATAGAATACTTGTATGACATTCAAGATCTGCTGGAAACCTTGTTAGAAATAAAAAAAGGGAGCCCCCTTCTAAGCGCAGTAGGGCTGTAAGATTGCTGGCTGCTAAATCATGGAAAAGAAGAAGAAATGAAAAACTCTTTGGAGGATAAACCTGTTTAAGAAGGATTAAATATATAAACTGATCCATTCAATTGGGCATATCTACCAGCTCTGCATGTGCTCATTCTGTGTCTGTTAACTATTTCTAGCTCTGAGAAAAGCATGTGCTGTGCATAGGCAGTGACAGTGGTAGCTCTGCATTTTGTATGCCATATTCTCTGCTCCTAAGGACTACATTTATGTTGAACCTGTGTCTCTACAGGTAGTACCTATGCTGTACCTGCCTGGATCCGAGATTAATCCCAGTCCAAGAATAACCTCCAAAGCTTCACTCCCATGTGCTCTCATTGTCTTTTTAGTTAGCCTGCAAACTGATGCTCTTAAATCCCCTTTTATCAGTGACAGGTGATGCCAGCTTCTAATTGGGGTGCTTGGTTGATACTGTGAAATAGTGTTTGATGGTGGTTAAGGAGCTGGCTCCATGGCTTCAGGCCATCCATACTGCAGGCTAATGTGCTCTTGGTGAATATTGATCAGATTTGTCCCAAACCAAAATGCAGAAGATGAAAAAATAAGATGGCAAATTTGCCCTCATTACTACAGTTACACTTTTAGTGCCTGAAATGTGCCAGAAATCCTTTTCACATCATACACTAAAGATCAACAATAAAGACTGAAGGTAGAGGGGCAGGTGAAACTCTGGAATACATATCTACAATTACAAAGCCAACATCATTGTCAACAGGTCAGATACCAGTTCATGGATGTAGGCTTGATCTAAAACACCAGACCTGTTGCCCCTGCTCAGCCCCCTTCTACCAACCTCATTGAAACAGGCTGGAGGCAATTCATGTGGCCAGGTCAAGAGGAATCACTTCAACCTGATCCTACTTGCTGTTTGTTATGCTGATGTTCCAGCCTCAGCTCAGAGCTGCAGTTTCCTTCTGATGTTTCTGATGATGTTCCACCATGTGTCTTCTATGACTGTGACAGAAGTGAGTGCAAAGTTTATTTAAACTATGCTAATCTCAACTGGTAATGTTTGATGCCCATTTTTCTAGATGGCTCTATAAGATATGAGGAAAAGACGGACAAAGCTCTTCAATCTAAATGGAGTTCTCCCAATTTTTATCAATGAAGTTGAGTGTAGAATCGAATCCTAGAGCATTATTTTTGAACCAGTACAGAGAGAGAAACCCTAGGCTATGAGGCCCTGATCCAAGAAAGCATTAAGCACCTGCTTAACTTTGAGCACTGACTTCAATGTATTTAAAGTTAATCAAGTGCTTAAGCTTTTTCCTCCATAGAGATTCTTTTCTGCATAAGGGCCTAAGAGAAAATAGATAACTATAAAGAGCAACTGTAATGAGCCTGCATATGGGCCAAAGAGAAGGGGATTATTAATGCTTTCAGGTTCAGTGAGGACTAGGGTTTAAATATCAACCTCCTACAGTGAGACATGAAAGACTCTCATAAATGTGTTAAATCGCATCAGGTCCATTTAATATCATTATGTTTAATAAAAGTATCTTTGCACTATAATAATCAGTGAGGACAGTAGGTGGACCAGTGAGGCTGTTCAGGAAGCAGAATATATTCCTTCTGCTGGAGCTATCCTCCTTTCTGCTGCATTCTGTAGTATAGGTCTCCAATAAACAACAAGCTTCTAAGTCCTTTAATCTCTGGGAAAATCTTGGAATTGCCTTGAGGATGGTAAAAACACAACTCCATGACACCACTCAGCTATGGAATTAAGAATGAAGTTCACTGAACCAGAATGGCAGAAGTAAGTGTGGGAAAAGTTCTTGTGCAACCTCTGTTTTGTTGGCGATGATTCAAAAAATTGCTAAGACAGATCACAAATCTACCAACCAGAATAAAACTTAGAATAAAACTGCAACTTAGGGCTTTTATCAGAATGAACTTTCAACAGTCTTTGTTGTTGCTTCCTCTCTCTTTCTAAGCCTTTTACTGTGGACAGAGAAAAAGCACATCTTTTTGGTTGTTTATCACCTCAGAGGGCAAAGCCAAGAGGTTGATTTATTTGAAGCATCTAATTCTAAAGATAGTTTATGATATGCAAATGCTGCAAAGATCATTTGTCAAAACAACAACATTGGGGAACCTTGACCCCAAACCTCAACAGCTTTTAATACAATCATGTTACGATGCCTAAACATCATAGCAGTGAGTCTCTAACACAGTGTGGCTAGATTTTGTGTGAAGTTTGGAGGTAGTCAATGGCAGCTTTTGTGTTTGAAAGCTTATATGGGAAATTTTTATTTTAAATAGGTCAAAGACAAAAGCACTCTGCGCAGGAAACATAAAGGCAGAATTTCAAATAACTAGTTTGGATATTGCAGAATGAAAATCTAACTGATGAATGGTTGTAAACCCAATTTGTATTTCCTTGTCTTGCAGAAAATTTAACATAAACAGAAGATAGCTATTCAGTACTAAGACCTCTCAAACTGTCATGCTTCAAATAAAATTGCATTTTTTGGAAGAAAGAAAATTAGCTTTATGCAACTTTCCTAAATAGAACAAGAAAACATAATTTTTTTTGAGATATTTGCAAATTGTATTGTCTGTATAACAGTATTTGGTGTTATCTTTTCTATCAGGGAATAAAGGCATAGGTGAATAAAATTTAATCAATTGCATCAATATATAATATGACACATTGTCAAGGAAAAAAATGCATCTTTCTTCACCTCTGCTGTTACAATGGCCTTTGACTCCTGAAGTTTTCATGCCCTGACCGTTGTACCAAATGTATAATTAATCCCATTCTACTCACAGCTGCAGAGTACCAAGACACTGATGTGTTCAGGAAAGCAAGGAGTCAGATTAATAGAAGGAAAAAGTTCATCACCGGTGACCTCTGGCTGAGAAATTCACTGAATTGCACATTGCCGGAAGCTGGAAGGACACACTTAGAGGAGGATCCCTTTATGCCTGGTCAACTTTTCTACTCCTATAGTGTCTGCATCTTTGGACTATTCAAAGAGAGGTGCAGAGAGGTGGTAGATGCCCCATGCCTGGAAACATCCAAGGCCAGGGTGGATGGGGCTCTAAGTGACCTGAGCTAATTGAAGATGTCCTGGTTCATTGCAGGGGCACTGGACTGCACGGCATTTAAAGGTCCCTTCTAACTCAAACTATTCTATGGTTTTATATAGGCCATGGATCTGCCAGTAAGGCACAGGATGCATTCAAAATCCTTTGCCATTGCATTCACCTTTTTTCATATTTCACTTACAAGTGGTGCAATTTAAGTATTTCTCATTTAACAGATATCATAGAGCTTGATGCAGAGCAAAGATGTGTTCAACAGCCTTCTATCCCATCAGCACTTCTAGGGTTTAAGTAGTGGTTTAGGTAGTATGCACCTGGGCACTTTCAAACATTGGGTCTTCTACCCCGGAAAGATGCAGAAGTGAACCCTGGCCTAGAATGAAATACAACATTGTGCTGTTAATCTTCAGGATGCAAGTTGCTCCTTCATACAGGGCTCACATTGCTATGCCCTGAACTGGCCATCATTTGTCAGAGAAGGATTTAATCCCTGGTACAGTCCTGTCTGCCAGAGTACCCACAAGCTAATGTTACAGCCTAGACAGCAATCACATCTCCCCAGGAAAGAAACTGTAGTCAAGAACAGCAAGAAAATCCAGTGAGAAGCCTTTGTTCCTTTCTAGGCAATCTCTAGGCAGATAATATAAAAGATGACCAAGTTTCATAGGATTTCCATAAAAGTTTTTTCAAAGACCAGAAAAAGATACAAAGCAGTTGTCTAATGACTCCTCACTGCTAAACTAGCAGTGATGGTTTGTAATAAAGGCAGATGAGCATAAATCTATTAGATAAATAGAAAACCAGACAGTGGAAAACTAGTCTGCTGAACACCTGAATCCCTCATATAGGTCTGAGTGTACCTCTATCAATGACTGATATCGGAGAAGAAATAAGATTGAAGTGCTCATCCTTTTAAAGATCTTGCAGAATACAGTGCAACACAAATATGGTATGCACATCAATAAAGTAGGGACATTATGCCTCATGACAGATGGACTGAGTAAGGACCTCCAAATTCCATGAAAGGGAAATGCACAAAGGCAGTAGGAGAAGAGATGAGTTCAGACAGGAGCAACACTTTTGCAGAAAGATTGTCTGGGTCAGGAACTGCATTTTTGTAATTTATTTTATTATTCTTTTATTAAGGTCTTCTTTCCTTTTTTTTTTTCTTTCCTTTTTATTTTTTTTTTTTTTAACTAGCAAAGGGTCTTTCTTAAGAGTGCATTATGAGCACAGTGTTAAACATGGTAGGGTGCCAATCTACAGCCAGGGCCAAGAGCCCTTACTAAAAACTAGGTCAGCCTCAAGGGTTATATCAAGTAACACCCCCTGGCTAAGTTGCCCTTTAAGATTTTACAGTAAAATATTTTCTATTATTCCCCATTTTTCTATGTTGTGAATATGAAAGCATTGGGAACAGATTCCCTCCTCCTTCACCAGCACCACTCTTCCAGTCTGTACTGCATATGTTCTGTGGAAAGTGGCTTCAGAGACAGAGGAAATCTCAGACTACAATAGCTGTCTGCTAGGAAACAATACAGTGCATCTTATTTTCATTTTTATTTTTTAGAGTCTGTACTCCAAATATTCTCCCTTTCTTGCAGTATGAAAAAACATACAATCTAAACAGCACTGGCTGCATGTGAATTTTCTGCAATACTTTTTCAAAACAAAATAATCCCCATTCATATTTAATGGCTCCTTTTCCTGTACAGTTAGCCAAAGAAAATAAATTGGGGAGTTGCTCATCCTAAAGGAATCCAAATAATTTAAAAAGTAATAAATTAGGCATATTCCCCCAGGATCAGTCAATAAGCAGGATTAATTTAGATTTCAATATGTTATGCTCTCCATAATCTTTGCTTCTAGTGAACATCAGAGAGTGTTTTGCCCCACAAGCTCAGTCCGGAATAAGTAGGCTTTATCAGTGTTCATCTAGCCTCTGAGAATGATTTAATTTTCTCAGTACTTTAATAATGAAATTATTTTTTATCTGTTTATGTATCTAAAAGGTGATCCTCCCATTTTGAGTAGATGATTATGTTCCCAGCTTTAAGAAAAATTGAATACAGAATAGGATGAGTCACTGTAAGATATTCTACCACACCGGTGCTTCCCAGCATTCATATCTTGTAGACAACAAATATTTCCTTCACTTGATTGTCAAAAGCTTTTCAGATCAGGTTTTCCTAAGTCTTCTGGGATCTTTCCCAGAAAAATACTATTCCTCAGATTTGACTTGTTTGGTTCTACCAGATCAGAGATTCTAATTTGAACGAATAACAGTGATTGGTTCATTTCCATCACTTTGGCCATTCCACTGTAATAAGGTGACAGTATATTTTATTTCTGTTTCATGGTTTCAGAAGGACAAAGAAATCTCTCCAGGATCTCATAGGAAGTCAAATTGAGAAAAAGTGATAGAGCCCAGGAAGAGACAAAATGTATTTGTAGCCTTTTTCTCAGTAAATATGGTGTTTCCATTACTTGTAGCAGGTATGGCTTTGCATTATGCTACCACTACAAGCCTCTTCAGGTTTTCCTGGACTTGTCTTGGCCCACCTGTAGATTTGATTCAGCTTGTAAGAGCAGTTACCTACTGATGATGTGTGGCAGGGTAGGGGCCATTACCTGCTTGGCTTTAGCTTTTGCTTAGCTTGGAACAACTCTGAGATATTACACCTGTTAGGCAAGAGCAAATACAGGAGAGCTGAGGATTATAACCTGGGGACAGTTAGTGCTCAGCAAACAAATGCAACCTTGGGCGGTCATGTATACCAGTCTCAGGGGCAACCATGAGTACCGAGAAGTATCCTATGCATGCAAAGCCCACCATATACAGAGAGCACCTGGAGATATAACATGGGTCTGCAGACTGATGATGAAAGAACAAAGTGCACAGCATGTCAGCAAACATAAAAATGCCCCTAGCAAATCTCAGAGGAGGAGGAAGGAACCTTCAGCACCAACATCATACTCTTCCTAGCAAAGAAAGGACTTGGGCTAGTTAAGACTCACAGTAGCCCGCTCTGTGCCCTGTGCAAACGGACACCACCAGCTTTTGGATATCAAGGGGCAATGGGACAACCAGAGAAGGGGATAAATACTATAAAATTTTTGTATATATCACCTGAATTGTGGTATGTAATTTGAACTGTGCAGGATCTCTGTAACTGCACTAGCAGTAATTCCTTGATAAGACAGTTAAAACTGTAAATAGATCAACATTGAATTGCTGGCTTTGTGTATATTGTATGTTCCTTTTGCCCATAAGAACCTGCTTTTCTAACCTCGGAGTGTTGGGATGGCTCTATATGTTTTGCATTTTCTGTATGTATTTAGAAATTAATATTGATACTAACCAAAAATCCCAGCAAACACCAGCACACATTATGGCTTCCTGATGCACATCCATGAGTTTCCCCCTTCTGAGGTAAAACCTCTCTTCTCTCTTTGAATCCACAAGCTACACTCATGCTTCAATAAGAGGATATTAAAGCCACAAATAGCTTTGTGTATACAAGGGTCTGCACACAAGACAAAATACAATGCACAGCAAGATTATAATATTGGCCATACTAGAAGATATAATCTAGCCTCAGACTCACCAAGGTGGTTTATGTACACTAGTGTGAAACTTCACATGCAGGGTAATTTTTAACTCACTCTTCTTTGTAAACAGATTCAGAGAGAGTAGGAAATTCTGGCCCTGCTGTGCTGATCTGAAACTGTCTTCTCTTGCTCTTTATAAATCTCTTTCCCCGTCTGCTTTCAAAATGTTATCTTAACTAGGATTAATAAAGATACACTGGGAAGCTTCTTATCTCTTATAGGAATTATATTTTTAGTAATAATAATAAAGCTTTAATCTTGGAAGAACAATGGAGGGGGAGGGAAGATGTAATAAGAAATGTACGTGTAGGAGAATAAACAGGTAGAAGGTGGGCATTGGAGATCATGGATGGGCCCACACCAAAACCTGAGATCCAAATACCCCTGAACGTTGAGAACATCTGAAGCCAGATCAAAAAGTTTTGATCTGAACCCCTGCGTTTCTCTCTGAATTAGAGATGGATTAGCTGGCTCTGATAAAAGAAGATCCATCCTGAGACTTTTTGAAATTCAAAAGAGCTCAGTTTACCTTTTAAATTAAGTTCTGAGCAGATTTCCTACTTCTTGCATTCAGCCAGAAGATGGAGAAATATCAAAACACAGCATGAAAGACATGCCTGCCCAGTCTGAATGAAGGTGTGCTGAAAATCTCCTCAGGGAGATTGATCCTCTGAGATTTCCAGAGCAAGGAATCCTGGATGTACTTCAGAAAAATAGTTAAAGTTTTAGGCAATTGACTGAATGAAACCACAACATAAAACAGATTGAGGTTCACCATGGCTTGCTGTTTAACTGGAATATAATTACATTTGTTTTGGATATATGGGATTCTCCTGTTTGTAAGCAAAGACCTTTAGAGTTCATTGGCTCCCATGCCAAAGGTATTGGTGGTTATAACTGTACTAGGAAATAAAGTACATCCTGCCTTTCCTCTGGCCAACTGAAAGGGCATGGCTCATGACCGCAGCACTGAACTCTCTTGTTCTCCAAACCCTGGTGGCTGCATCCAGACTGCCTGTGGGGTTTGGTCCTTGGCCCACATTCACCTGTGAGGCATGCTGAGAACTTGCTGGGGAATGTGCTAAAGGCATGATCAAAACTGTGCCACATACTGTGCTCATATTTAACAGTACAGACAATCATGGGATAGCAGTGGGTCTGTGCCCTGGTATTTTCTTTGTCAGAAGAGCCACCTTGATGCTGGTTATCTGCTGCTGTGACTATGGTCTCCCTTCCCAGCAAGGCGTAGTGCCCAGTTTGGACTATCATCAGTCTTTCGTGCAACTCCTCTTGCTAAGTTTCACTATGATGCTCTTTGTGAATTAACTTATTTGTCTCTAGTCAGAAATGGAAAGGCCTTGTTTAGCCCACTTGGTTTTGGTCCTGTTCATCACTGAATACTCAGTCACAGGTTCATTTTTTGTTGAAGTGCATGTGTGTGTTGTCAAAGCTCTGTTCATGTTCTAAGAAGACTGAAAATCACAGCTAGTTCATCTGGCAGTGATGCATCTCCAGAGTGATATGGATCAGTGAAAGGATGCAAAGATAATTAACATAATTGCCCTATAAATTCAATGTTGTCATTTAAAATCTGGAAAGGCAGCCAGTGCTGGTGAGTTAATACATCAGCTTGGGTTCAATGTATATCATGGTCACAGGTTGAGTCTGTGTTGAAAAGAGACCTGGATGGACAGATTTACATCTTGTCTCCCACTGCATGCCCATTTTCCCCTTGAAAAGAAACCTAAATCTATACACTGAAGTCACCTTCCAGATAACACCAAGTTGGATAGTGGTATTGTTCTGCTTGAGTGTAGGAGAGTTCTGCTGAGAGATCTGGACAGGCTGGATCAATGGCCCAAGGCCAAGAGTATCAGATTCAACAAGGCAAAGTGTTGGATCCTGTACTTGGGTCACAACATCACACTTCATATAGATCATACTATTCTAGTGTCCAATTAATTCCCAAATTGTTACCCAGTAACATTCACATACACACCTACTGTATGTTTGTTGAAGAAATAATCAGCTTTGTTTGTGTTCTGGCTGGCTGGGATGTTTGCATGGAAAGGGAGGCGAAGGGAGAGTGATTGTTGAGTGGTTAAGTGAAGAAAAAATTACAGAAGAGAGATTAAAGAGATCAGTTTTGTTCATAGTTCTGAATGCAATGAGATCTTCAGCAATTTGTTTCGAGGGATCTGTGCCTGACTTGGTGTAAAATATGGGTCCTGCACTCATTCTTCCCATGGTTTCCATGCTTTCCCACATACATAATTTCTTCAGGAAGGCATTGTTATCCCAGGAAATCCCATATTGAAGTCTCAGAGCCACCAAGTCCACCAATGGGATCTGGTTGCCATCTACTTTACCACATGGTAAGTTACCCCTCTGATGACTGTCTGTCGTGTTCCATGAGAGCTGAATTTTCAGAGCAAGGGATAAAACTTTATTATAAGCTGAAATAGTTAAGCTTGAAGGTGATTAATGTAATGGCATTTTTTACTGGAAGTGAGAATGTTTGGATAGAGCACAGCTTCCAGGCTAGGGAACAATTTCCTTTCGTACAATACGAATTGTGCTTATGTGCATGTATTTTTTATTTAGATAGATGTTTGTGTGAGCATTTGTGTCTGTGTAGAGAAGCAGGAGAACAATGAAAAAAAATCCAAGCATGCAAATGAAAAAAACCTGTTCTTTTATGAATAAAATGGGTCTGCTCTCTTTCAGTTGCATTGCTTACATAGTTGTTAGTTTAATCTTTATAATAAAGCTTTTTGTATTCTTTTTTAAATGTGTGGCAAACAAAGTAACTGCAACATAGGTAGACATAATACATTTGGGTTAC
This sequence comes from Scytalopus superciliaris, assembly GCA_013400415.1. NCBI lineage: Eukaryota > Metazoa > Chordata > Aves > Passeriformes > Rhinocryptidae > Scytalopus > Scytalopus superciliaris. The sequence continues at coordinate 423,922 of VXBX01005595.1, forward strand.
CTGAAAAAAAACTGGCATGACTTTAAAGGCACACATTTCATAACACCACATGTGCAAAGCATTATAATAATTGCACTGTGCACATCTGTAGCAGACAGAGTGAACAATGAATATTAAAAACACATTCCTAAAGCTGGCCCAGAAGCTTGGCAGAGGTATTTTGTACAGGAGACCTGGTACTAGAGCCCAAATGATGTGTCTTCTGTATCCAGAACTGGTATGCTTTGGTGGCAGCTAAAGTGAGGGCAGTGGTAAGGAACATGGAAAGGCTGCTCCATTTGTCATTGCTTTATTCCCTGTCTTTCTACTCCACAGAATGTATTTCACTGAGGAAATCTGGCTGGAGCCTCAATGGCTGTTCAAAAGTGCTGTAGTTCCAGAAAGAGGAGGAAAAGGGATGGATGTGGAAGCAAAACAGCGATGAACAAATGGTCTGAAGGCCAAGCTGAGAACACCTGGCCCCTCTTCACGGAAAGGGGGCAGAGACACGTGGGTTTCCTGAGATATGCACTCCTGGACAAGGTGGACAAGGTAAGTACCCACATTCAAGTTGCATGGTTCCTGTCAATTTATGATACGTGCCATCTAATTAGTGGGTTATGCAGCCTATTAAAGTTGGTTTGTGGGGAAAAATGAGGTATCATTCAATCAAAACAGTCATGCAGACAGTGGAGAATGCAGTAGACACCTCTCAAATAATGGTTCATTTTCCAGTAAAGAGCAATTCCAGAATGGTTTGAAGATTCTGATATTGCTTTATGAAGCAAAAAGCAGGATATCATGTTTTTCATTTCATAGCAGCAGGAGACATGTCATGAAAAGCCCCAGAACTGAGATGCCTTTTGCAAGCTCAGGAGAGTGAACTTCCTGCCAGACCCTAGAAATGGGGGAGATGTCAAGCTGTCCCAGCTCTGAATGCAGGGGCTTTGGCATGAGATTGCAGCTGTGCAAGCAATGCCCAAGATCTTATTCTGTTCTATAGAGGGAGGAACATGGAACGCTTGATCTACAGGCCCAAATGGTAATAATTTAACAGGGGAATTGTCTTCTTTTCCCTTTTCTTTTCTTTCTTTATGTTGAGCACATTCATACATCCAAATTATTTTAGTTATTAGGACCAGTGTCTCCCCTTACTTTTCCTTATTTTTACACCTTAGAACTTTTCTCTTTGGATGCCTACAAAAATTAACAATTCTGATGTTGTTGCCTACCATACTCATCACCACTATTTCACTGCTACCTTCTGCATTAATGAATCTGCATCATAGACTGAGAGAATGTGTTTTTTTAGAGGAAAGACCATCCTTACATTCTGTGATTCTATAATGTCAACCAGTCCTATGAACTACAATAAATGTTCAAAAGTGTGATGGTAATACTTCTATTATTACCACTATAAATTATAATTATAAATCAATCTGTGGTTAAATCTTTAGTAAGTACTATTTAAGACAAGGTCACATATTGAATGACTGTTTTGAACTTCAAGAAAAATAACATCTTCATTGTCACAAGACAGATTCAAAAATTACACTATTAAAAATAATAAAAATTGAGACTTTTCCTGAGGTAATGCAAAGTAGATGCTTTCTTTTTTGTCTGAAAAGTGGGGATTTGCCAGCAATTCTGTAACATCAAGAGCAGAGCTTAGAGAAAAAAATAAACATTAAGAGATTAGTAATAAAGTAAACATTGGCTATTTATAAGCTAATAGTCACAAAAATCAGAGATGCAATGAATTTCAATAGTAAACATGTCGGTCGTCTAAAAAAATAATCATAATCCCATTTTCTTTTCTTTCCTTCTTTGACACACTCCTCTAGTTAAATTCACTTAGCAAAGCTGTGGATTGCTTAGCCCAAACATGTAATATCTTCAAAGACAATTAACAGCATTCAGCAAGGTTCTTTGATGTGAAATTAGAGAAAATTATGTATTAAAAATTATGTATTTGGATTTTGATTAAGTAACCCAGTAAAGAGCCATTCTAAGATGGAGAGTTAGAATTTGTGTTCCTTAAACAAGACTCATGGTTTGCCTACACCCAAGCAGTAGGTCATTGTGTGTTACAGTTTCCAGACAATTATGTAGGAAAAGTACTTAAATGCCATGCCAGTGACCTTCCTTATTAATATGTTATGTACTAAAAGCTCTCAATGACCTAGATATTATGAAATCTAATGAGAAGTACTGAAACTTAATAGTTCTGATGTTGCAGATTCAAAAAATACTGTAGCTGTCTTGAATTATTGCAAAGAGTGAGAAAGCCAGTTGTCTAGAGGAATGTGCTAATTAAGGAATACTCTTGGAATGTAAACTCAGGTACATTTCCAAGAGGCTGTGGGAAGAAGAAATCTGGTGCTACCTATCAGGGAAGAGGGAGTCATACTTCATGTAAATCTTAAACCTACATTCCCAAGAACCAGAGATAAGGATAAAACTAAAAGGAAGTCAGAAGAAGTGGGAAGGGATCCATCTTGGACAAAGAATGCAACCTGGTTTGATGCTGGGGTTTTGGATGTCTGCCTTTCTTTCCTTCCCCCATGTCTTCTATTAGTGTTACAAATCTGCTTGCAAGATGGCATTAAAGAAACAAGGAACTACTAAGCTCCTGCCTTGGTTATTGAGGCTGACTACAGCCTCAGAAAGTATGATCTGAAACAAAGCACCCTCCACTAGAGGCTAGCTGGGATCTATTGCCACCTATTATGGCTAAGTAATATCTCAGAGAAGTTGTGAATGGCAATTTGGAGAAGAGACTAATCCCCAGTATTTTAAGCTGTTTGAAGAATGCTGCTTTTCAAGGATCCACCAAGCTTAAGAATGGTCAAACCCAGTGAGCAGAAAACCAAGGAAACCTGCATGCATGAACAAGAAGCAACGGAAGCAGGGTTGAATTTCCAAGAAGGAATATGGAGACCCTGCCTGAGTGTGTTGGTATGGTGCTAGTAGTTGAGGCAATGTTAAGGCTAATAAGTTGAGGCAATGGACATGCGTGTCAAGAAGCAAAGCTACTTTTTTACTGTGGGGTAATGAAACACAGGTTTCCAAGAGGAGATGAGGTGTATCCATCCCTGGGCATCTCCAAAGGCCAGCTGGGCACAGTCCTTATCAACTCCATCTCTCTGACCCTGCTCTGGGCAGAGGTGTTCTTTGGTCAGATGATCTGCAGAGACCCCTGCCAAACTCAATGATTTTGTGATTCTATCATTGTATTTACTTCCCTTTTCTTTTCTTTTTTTTTTTTTTTTTTTTTTTTTTTTTTTTTATCAATATTTGAACTGTTTTGTTAATTTGGCTTCAAACTTGGCTGGTGTTCAGTGAACATTCAGGTTAATCTAACAGTCAACATATGCACATAAATCCAGGTGTCTATGATGCTAACCAAGTTTGGATATTGGGGTGTGTCCCATTAAGGTGTCAAAAAACAGTATGAGTTTTGGTACTATCACATTCCAGGTGAATGGAACTGTCTGACCCTAGCTGACAGTGTAAGAGTCTCTTCAATAGAAAATGTTGAAGCAAACTTCAGTTATAGCTACCACTTATGTCCTCATGACATGCAAAATGTTTGTCTGCTGTATATCTTATGGAGAAACAAGGGAGGTGGACAACATGCAAGGTACAAAAATTCACCTTCTATTTGCCACCACTTGTTCTCATGGATCTGAAGCATCACAGTCCTATTGCTCTGAAAGCGTAGGTGTTGCATGAGGGAGAAACATGGAGCTAAAAGGTTTCTACCAGAAGCTTCTGCTGCAAGCACAATACAGCATCAAGGAGGTAGTACAGTTTGACACAGGGATACTGGAAATTTGCCATAGTACAGGTTTGCAGGATCCAGGAAAAAATCAAAGAAGCTCTAGGCAGGGACTTTAAAGTGCAATGGCCAATTATCTTCTTAACCTAGTTAGCCCTCATATCCTATGCAGAGTTTTGCAAGGAGGATTTGCAGTACAGTCCTGTAGTAAACCTGAAGCTGTAGAAGCCTTGGGAAGCACTAATAGATAGCTATGTTGATGCAGCCATAAAGTATTAAAATAATTAATGGACTTAAATGAAGTGTCACAGTTATACAAGATGCTGTATAAAATCTCTTCATCTGTATCAAATGGTTTTCTTCTAAAGAAAGAAAGCAAACACATTTATATAGCCTTGGGGAACAGTTTGCCTAATGGTGATGTCAGAAAGTTCATACAGCAGGTATCTAGGATTCACCTGCCAGTACATGACAGCTTACTGACAAGTCTGTCTTCATTTGTATACATGAAGTCAGGAAAAAAATTAAGCTGTACAAGTTTTAAGGCATGTTCAGTTTGAAAACTGTCTTAGATGTTGTAGCAATGTAGTTATGTGTAAAAGGAACTTGACAATAGAATTCAAAAAAATTTTGCTAGCCCTTTTAGCATAGCTGATTTCTTTAGAAGGTCAGATAATGAAATCTAGCTCTATTCAATTGTTGAATAACCTTGAAACCACATTTGTGATATGAAGGATTCATGCTAACTTTAGCTAAATTCTCTGATTACTATTCTACACATGTTATTTTAGTCTTAAGGCATGATCCTTTTCCATCTCCAAAAGACAGTTTTAGAGTTAATAAATTCTATAAGGAATAGGTGAATAATACAATATATTAATTATTATTTAAATTAAAATGTTCCAGTACCTAAACTCACATGAAAATAAGTATCATACATATCTTCACCTATGCACTCTGAGATATAGGGCTATATTAAGATCTTACTGTGGTTTTATTATGGGCATGAAACTCCATTCATTTCAGGGGAGTTACTCCAGGCTTGCCTTCAGAACAAACACCGATGCAAGTTCAAATCATAATGAAGATATGGATTTTTTTATTATATTTGTGATTTTAATGGTTTGGCTGCTTGGAACTGGGTTTTTTGGGGGGGGAGGGAGTGGGTTGATTGTTTGTATATTTTCTTTTCTTTTTTAGTTCCCCCTCCCTTCCTTTTGTGTGTGTGTGTGTGTGTGTGTGAGAGAGAGAGAGAGAACTTCTCTTAGAGAAATAACAAGAACTAGCTGTAGGATTTCTATGAGTAAATGCAACTTCTACCACCAATAAATGTAATTTGTCTGAAAGGCCTGCAGAAAACACTTGTCTTTATGCTGTCATGTAGAATATGTTGCAACCACAGTGAGTAGAACCGAGAAAAACCCTGAACTGCTCAGAAATAAGTCATTTATGGCTCAATTCACAGACTTCACTGGACCATTAAGATTCTTGTCATGGAAATTCTGAAGGCAAAATAAGCGGATTTACCAAAATTACCGTACTATTGAGAAAGGTGTAGGGTTAAAATCAGAATGTTTAGACATGTGACAATAACAATACTTCTATGCAAGTACAAAAATAAGGACTAGTTTAGGCTGCCAAAATTTCTAGCCAACAAATAGGATTTTTCTGTTTGTTTTAATTTTGTGTGACAAGAACTGGTGAAATTAATATACAGGGAACAGTTTGACATGGTTATGGAACACGCAAGCCTGATGCATGTACTATGCTATAAAATAGTTCTAGGAGTTGAAAAGATGTGCAAAACAACTAGAAAGGATCTTTAATTTCACAAATAATGTGGGAGTTTTGAGGTACAAAATTTCCACTTCTAAACTTACAGGTTTTATCATTTTGAAGGGCATAATAGCTCATTCTACCTATGTTGTTTTCTGAATCAGGCCGCAGCTTTCCTCTCAACAAAATTAATTTTTATAGAACGGAAATTGTGCTTCTTTTATGGCTTCACATTGCATTATTCACCTGCTAGTGAACCCTGTCATATCAGAGAAGTGATGGAGAGCACAGACAGGTTTTGAAAAAAAGACCCTCATCCTAGGAATCATTCTTCTCCTTCTTTAATATTTATATTCCTGTGGTGCTCAAAGACTTTGTTGTTGTGTGAGATACAAACATGGTGATACAAATCGACTCTTTTCGATGTGTTTGCAGTCAAAGAATAATAAAAAAAATTAAATAAGCAGGGAGTTTAAAAAAAAGAATATTTAAAAAAGAATAATAGCTTGCAGAGCTTGTAAGAAGGCTGCTCTTCACTCTCAGTTCTGACTTTATATTTCAAGTGGTCTCTGTAGCAGATGGTGGAGGCATCTTCAGCATCCTAAGCAAGTGTAAGACTGTAAGAAATCAAAGAATTAAGACTGATCTGGAAAGAATCAAGGCCACATAGCATAAAATCTAGATTCCTCATTGTAATTATTATTCCGAGTGAACTGTCAATTTAGTAAGTAATAAATCTAGTTGATCAACATATGGAATGCTCCCCACATGGAAAAATTTTTTTCAGATTAGACAACAAGCTGATAAGATAATGCCACACTGTAAGTCCAGAAAAAAATTCTTGAGTGATTACTGTATAATTTACAGCTAGTTTTGCACAGCTGTCTTAGAGAAAAATGACTGAGGAGAGGGGGAGGAAGCAAACCAAATATCTGCTGACATATAAATGTGAGAACTAAAGAGCAAGAGAAATTAGGTTAACCTTTAAATGAGTGCTCAAGGTAAGATCACATCTGTACAGCTGCATTCATTTTGGTAAGCAGTGAAATGGGGAGAGGATTTTTTTTAAGGTAAACTACTAGATTTTGAAAGGAACGACTAGATGGAATGTGAAAGAAGCTTTTTTCTGTGATGGTCTCAGTCTGGGGTCTGCAGAGAACTTTGAAATTGTTTGCAAAAGGTGACTGTGAAAACCAAGCTCATAAATACTCTATAATAATCCAGATGTGTTAATTTTCACTGGGGTTTCCACTTCTCCTAGAGAATTAGTAAGGGGTCCACAAATCAAAAAAAGTTGAAAACCATTGGGCTGTGGACTAACCTCTGTCCTCAGATACGGACCCAATTCTCATCACAGGCCCTGGGAATGGCTGTTAGGGCTGAAGAATTGGCCCTATTCATCCAACAGTCATTAAGAAAGAAAAGTTGTCCCTGGCTGAATACCAAGCAGGCGTAGGTATATGTCAGATAATGGAGAGCCCCAGCGAACACAGAGGCTGTAATTCACCCACGGGGTCCCGGCGAGTGCATGTGCTTTAACTGCACAGCAGTTTGAATTCAGCCTTGTGTTTGCTCCACAGCCATATGGTGCTATTTAAAATATATACTTTTCAACTTTCACCTTTTAATCTTTCTGGTTTGAAAATCTACACCAGTTCAAAGGTTACCTCTCTTAACCTTGAGCAATTCCCTTTCAGAAACAGCACTGAAGGTTTATTATCACTGCTTTTACTGGTGTAAATGAGGGGGTAATTCTCTATTGTGGTTTGTACACACATTTTGAAACAAACCAAACCACAATTGTTATACATTTAAAAACACATTTTCCATAAGTGCCGCGATTTTTAGTTGCCTCCATTCTGGGAAATTTGAAATTAATGCCTTTCTCAGGGGCCTAATTATCAGATGGGCTGAGCACTTACAACCTCTCCACTGCCCCCAAAATACCGGAATCGGAGGAGCCCAGGAATGGAACTAATGATTTAAAACTTTGGCCATACATGGTCATGCAAATGCATACAAATCATTCTCTGAGACTATGTTCTGTCCTGTCTACGATAACAGAAAAACATAAACTCACCCCAAGTGTGTTTTCCATCCCAAGGACTGAGATGCACAACATCTTTTTCCTTCCCACAGCCACCAGTTTCCCATGAGGAGAGGTGTTCTAAGGGACCCAAGCACCTTTATCTAGTTAATATCAAGACAACCTGTAGGTAAGCATGGTGTAATTATACCCATTTTTATCACTGCCCGTGAAGTAGCCTTGATACCAGTTTCATCTTTTAAGTGGATTTCTTGTATTTAATGTCACCCAGATAGTTTAACACTGCAGGAAGGTTCACATCATGTTAACTGAAGCACTCATGCTAAGGACCCCTCTCTCTGGACCTGTTGTATATGGAATTTGACCTTCTATTTTAAAAGAATGAAAATGAATACTATTACTTGAAGAGAAACTGTTTTCCAGCCTAAGAAAGGAGCAAACTGGTAGTTACACAGGTAACTGGCTCTGTAGGTACCATTTGAAAAAGCCTAGACCTTGCCCTCCTATGTTATCCTCAGTCTTAGGATTGGATTTCCAGAACTGCAATACCTGTTACTGATTATTTAATAAGACTCCAGATTGTCTGGGACTGAGGGTGTAGTATGAGAAGCATATCTCTCATTTGTTCTCAATTTTGAGCCTAGGATTTGGGGCGTTTTATCAAGGTAGGTTAATACTGATTTCCATGCTACTCAATTCACAAACACATTTCAACATCAACTTAAAAATTATATTGAATAACACAGGATGGGGGGCTGTAAGTTTTACCATTGCACAGCAGATTCTAAATATCACACACAGAATATGAGGGAAAGGATTCTTTCCCTTACATTAAAAAAAAAAAAAAAAAAAGAAAAATTGGAACTCCTAAAAAGGATTTGCACATATTTCTTCAGGCTGCTAGCCACTCGCCTACAGGTGGGTGGTGTTTGTTTAATAGCTGAAATACTTTTTGACTTGACTTTCTGTTTTTCTTGTTTCCCAGGTGATTGGTTCTGGTGTTTTTAGAACTGTCTACTGCATCCTGAACATTTTCCATGCATCAGTGACTGGGAACATTTTAAGCTGGCGTCAAAGATAGAGTCTGTGGGGAAGTCTGCACACAAATAACACTTCTTCATTGTTCTTGCTCAGTAGTGATCATGCCTTTTGCAAGCTGCTTCACCCACTGCAGCAGAAGAGTAAACTAAAAATAATCAATCAGATAATTTTTTTCTTAAGCAATCCATATTCTCATTTTCAGAGCCAATGTACCATTGGATGACAGAAAGTGCTCAATTCCTTTAGTGCCAGCCATCCAGTAGAGCCCAACTTGGCAGGCATCTGATAGCAGCCATGTAAGGAAGCATAGGAGAGGCCACACAGGAAGATTATATAAATGAGAAACACAGTTGTAGATAAATAGCAAAGCACAATAAATTGGGCTAGACAATTTTAGATGTCCTTTGGCATAAGGAAACAATCTAATTTCTGCAAGCTTTTATTCAGGAAAATGCCTTGACATCAGCATATATAGACCACAATCTGCAACAGTGGCATGAAAAAATAACTCCAAACCTTCAAGTAGTCTCCCAGAGACACTTATGAAACAAGGGTTACCTTTGAAAGTGCAGTGGCTGATAGCTTCCACTGGAGGCAAACCTTAGGCACCTTACCTTATCATATTTAGCCAGGAAATAGGAAGGGAAGGGGAACAGTAAGGTTTTGTACACAGTGTTTGGGCCTACAGATTTGGTCATGGTCATTAAAATTGTGAAGGGTGTCTTCAGAGGCCAGAAGGGAAAGAAGCAGAGTGTGATAATCTTTCTCTGAAGAGACATTGGAAGCTGCATTTGCCAGGACTTTGTGAGCAACCTAGACCTATATCCATTCCATCAAACTGGAGCTGAAGGAATCACAACTACTGTGAGAACTACCCTGGCTTCTCATGCACGCTCTGTTGTGCAGTATCTGCCAGCAGCTTCAGGCACAGCCCCAGGCAAAAAGAGCTGTGCAAGGCAAGGAACAAAATGGTAACATTTGTCAGTGACTTTTTCCCTCTGCATTTGGTCTGGGTAAGAAATGGTAGGAAAGGAAAGGCAAAAGCCTATATAGAGTCTAGAAGGAAGACAGTCATCTAAAAATAGTGCAAAAGAGGCTCATGAATTAAAGGTAAGGAAAGAGGCTAAAAGTCCAGAATGAACAAGATTTTTAGTGAAAAACTGCCTAAGAAGCAGTTTCCTTGGGAAACAGTTAGTTGTTGCATTCAGAATACTTTGACTACCACTAGAATCTCATAGTGGCTACCTATGGGACCACAAACTGGTAAATTCCACTTACCAGCCATGTAGGAAATCTGAGGTGTCAAAACCAAGAAATTCACATAGCAACCAGATTTTGAAGAGGAAAAGACTGTAAGTCCCCACAAAAAACTGATTGTGGATGTTTTTATGGAAAAGGAAAGAAAGCACACCTTTCAGGCCTTCAAGCAAAGGCTAGAGAATTTCAGCAATGTTACACCTGGATCTTAGAGAGAGACCTAAGCTGAAGCCAACAGAAGTGGACAAAATGCTTTCTGTTCCAGTAAATGTTCATATAATTCTAACTTAGGGTTCATAATTTTTGGAAATAGCTTCTCTGATGAAAGGAAAGTTCTGTGTTGAGTGTCCTGTATGTTCTCTGTACCTTTTTATTTCTGGAAGAGTCTCTACTGCCTCTATTTGCACACTTTGCAAACAAGATGCTTCTACTTGTCCTCACGTTCAAATTCTGAGCTGCAAATTATGTTTATTAAGTTAACACTTGCCTGGGTAAAGACCTTCTTTGGTACCTCTGTACTCCTGGAACACACAGAGCTCTGAGGAAAAAGAATAATTTGCAACACATAATTTATTTGGCAAAGTTAAGTCTTTTTCTCTTTTTTCCATAGTGTAGCAGCAGCATGGTTTCTTGAATGTACTCATTATTCAAACATATTCTCTGAATAAGCAACCAAACACTCTGTACTGTTACATTTTGCCATGACCTGTTGACTGGTGATGCCTCTCTCCAAAGGCTTGGCTGATCACTCTAAGGCTGAGAACAGCTATGTGGAGAAAATACTCTGCTGTGGCTTGTAGTTTGCCTCTGAGCCCCTCTCCCCCAATTCTGAATTATAAAGGATGAACTTAGATGCAGGTGATGACAGGGGGCATCAAAGAAGAGCCTACTGTCCTGCAGTTCTGCAATATCTGATAGAACTGGCAGGCTCATATGATGGGTATTTTTCTCTATTTCATTATTCAGAAGGAATTCATAGAGAGAGCTGGAGTGAGGACAAGAAACCGAGATTTTTTTATCCCAGAACTTGGCTGACTTGTTCTGTTGAGGGTGGTGTTTTCTACCTAGTTAAGACATCCTTGTCTACCTGCACCTCAGGTCAAGCCACTGTAGCACCAGTCCAGGGTAGTGAGAATGTGCTGAGGATCTCTTTGAGCAGTGCAGGCAGAGCTGGGAGGGCCGGAGTGTGTGGGAGGAGTTGGCAGCTGGTAAGGGAATGGGGTATCCCCATCTGCACAAGGCACAGCAAGCAGCTGATGAGTGTGAGGAACCGAGCTGAGGCCAATTCTAAAATGCACGTTTCCTTATCTGGCAGCTACACCACACAAACATGGGAGGCTGTGAACGAGACTGTTGTGGAAACACGTGGGCAGCCTCAGTGTAAATCATATCTCTGTTCAGACACTTAAATCAAGGACAAAGCAAAAGCGTCAAATATGTGTGGGGCATTCCACAGCTGGAAGATGTCACTTGCCTGTGCATACAAACCAAAATCAGCATTAAGGCAGATGCTTGAACACAAGCTGATTTAACCTCACTGTTCTGAAGGGAGATACACATTCTACATCACAAATTGAATTTGGAAGAAATTGCAGAGAGTTTATTTGTGCATGAAAACTATAGTGTTTTTTCCCTTTATGAGATTTATAATAATGCATCACTTCTCTTGCTAGATAATGTAGTTATAATCAAAAGCAGGTCTTAACTCTGGTGAAAGACACTGCTGGAACTCAAATTGAACTTCGCACGTCAATTGTTATCACCCCAAATCACTGACTTATGGTTATCAGTGTTCACATTGAGTCTGGATATGAAGAGCACCAACAGCTTAGAGGGACTTCCCACATGGTAGTTGCAATTTTTTCTTCTCTCACAACTCTGTGTCCCATCACAATAGGAATCTTTGGAAGGAAGGGAAGGATTGGTTCCATTGGTGCCTGGTTCCATTCTTCAAGTGAAACTCCAGTGTAAAATAAATAGCTCTCTGCATCAACCGCAAGGATTGCAGAGGGTGCAGATTTAAAAAAACCCTCCTCCTAAGACGTCTTGACTGCAGATGTTATGAAATAATTCTCTGGTGCTGGAAATACTCATCCTGGCTACATGTTGATCATAGAATACATTCCGTTCTCATGGTTTTCTGACTCAAAGAATGGAAGAAATGCCTCAGAATGTAACAAGGGAGAAAAGTACTTCTGTGTGTGGTGATAGTTCTCCCTATCTTTTGGTCTGGGAGTCAGGTTTCTGCCTGAGGGGACCTGCATGAGGGATAATGAAAGTAATTATTGTCAGGTTAAATATAATTTTCTGCTATGTGTCTGTTTCTCTTGATGTCAGTTGATCAACCAGTCAGTCATCTTTGCATGGCATGGGGCCACAGGATGTCATCTGCTGAGGTACATGGCTTATTGTGATAGTTTAACATAAAAGTGAAAAAGTCTCCAATTTAAATCTTATTTTTTCATCTACATTTTGTATTTTTCTTTTTTTTCAATCTTACATGTTCCTTCTTTTCTTGACTCATTTCTATCTTATCCAACATCTTTCTTCTCTTCCCTGACTCAGTTTTTCCTTGAATTTAATATCTTGGTTCATCTCACTTTTTCTTTCTCTCCCATGCTGCAATTCTGCTTCACCCTTCTTGCATCTCTCCAAACCATCTCCTCATTGTTTCCACATCAGGGTAGACTACAGAGACCATTTTGTCTTTGCCTCCTTTACTATGTGATGAACCTCTCAGTCCTCCTAAACCGAATCTAAGCCATTCTGAAAAGGGAAAAAAAAGAAGTGGAAAACCACACATTTTCATCTTAACTGTCCTGGTTACCTCAGAAAAACTGTGGGCAGTGTAGATGGTGCTATCTGTTATATGTACACTGTTCCTGTACTGGGGAGGATTTAATCTTAGAGGATTTATCTTGAATATCCTCAAATGGCAGTAAAGTCCATTTAATTTGTTACCTCATTCTTCACCCTGATTTGATGTTAGAGCACTGAATCTCCAACAGACTATTTTATTTGGGGAAGAACATCTTAGTTAGAGCACAGATGGATGGGAAGAGGATTAAAGATGAAGGCTTTGCATGAGAAAAAGGTTGCAAATCACTAAGACAGCCATCACATTCTTCTAACCTAAGCCAAAATAAGTATCATACATATTTTGTTAGCTTGGGATGCAGGGACTGTAGAAGTAACAATATAAATTATTTTACCCATGTCTGCTTTGAAGTCCATGCCAAGCACAGGGTGGCCTTGGAGAGACTATTGGACATAGAGTGTTTCTATGTCAGAAATTAAAAAACCAAGTGCAGTACACATTTACATTAGCAAGCTAGGGATGGGATTGTGGGAATGCATTTCTTGCACAGACTAACTCTTTTCTTCACATTTCGATGGGTTTTTCCATCCAGGTGGAGGACAGTTCTGTAGGAATTCTGTTCTCAGTGACCAGGAGTGGAGACATAAAAAGAACTATTCAATGTCTCTGGTTGCAGAGATAAGTGAAAGAATCATTGGCAATAAACTGCAGTAAGTAAGTACTGGGCATGATTTGAATCTCTTGATAGTGATATGGGGATGCCAGAATATTTATCAAGCCATTAGGAGAGGCTGTGCCTAGCTGATAAGATGACTACAACTGATGAAGTTCACCTGAAGACTCTGATGATGCTGGGACAGATTTGCAGCCAACAACTGAGGATTGCAGGGAGTGCTGCCCTTAAGACCAGCATGCACTGTATGTCAGCAAAATTATACAATCTCCTGCCTGGGGCAAGAGTGTGGAATCTTTAATAAACAGAGTTAAGAAACATCCTGATGTATATTCCTCGTGTCTGGGAGCCAGGAACAGCCTGCCCTGCTGAGAAACTGTTTCACTGAATTGGTGGCAGAGGGGAGGGAATTAGGAGAGGTCGTCAGAAAGCCAGTTCTGAGAGTGATTAATCCAGAGCCTTATTTTAAACTATCCCTGTATCACACTGCCAAATGTGTGATGGTTCTGTCTTTGGAAGATGAAATTGTCCCATTAATATCACTTAATGTTTCTCAGTGTCATCAAATCTAAAGAATGTTCTGTCATTTGGACTGGAACTAGATTGGGAAGAGATTTTTTGCTATAATAATCTATAAGCAACATGAATAAAGAAGGATTTCTCACAGCTTTTCTGATGTTTAATCAGCATGTGTGCTGCATCATGGATAAGATCATCTGCTAGTACTTGAATTGAAGTTGAGAAGTGTTTTTCTCTGAGTCGCTTTTGTTAGTCAAAGCTCTAAAAGCTGTGGAAAGATTTTGTTAACTTCTTTACCTCAATTACTTATCATCTGCTCAGGTAAAGTACTGAATTTAGGCACTTGTTTTCCCCTCTTGTTTTGCTGTGGAACCTCCTCTCTGCTGATGATCAGAACCCTCTGGAACATGGAAACTGGTGTGGCTATCAGGTCATGCAAGTTCAAAATACATTTTTTGTATTTCCCTGTCTCTCTTGTGTATAGACAGAGAGCTCAACATAAACAAGAAAATTTTTCGGTGAAGAAATTTAAAGATTATAACCATAAAGGATTAAGAAATTGAAGGGCTTTTTGCTGTTTGCTTCCAGTAACCAGAAAATGTTACAAAGAGAGGAGGATGGAGAGCCAACTTATTTTGCTGTTCACATTGAATTAAGCATATAAATACTTAACAATGAATAAACACTATTGACAGAGAAAAATAAGTATGTCTTAAATTTTCTCTGGCTTTCAAAACAAAGAATATCAATAGCAAAATTTTGGTTTCAAATGTGTTTTGAGTTTGACAGCATCTCTTTGACATTTATAAAGTACAGTGATGAATATGTAATTAAAGTTCTTTGCTTATTTTTCAATATTGCGTTCTCAGTCTTACAAACTTCCTTTGAGCTACAGAGTGACTGAACAAAGGAGGAAGGCTTGCCAGTGAGTGGCCTGTTCCCATGCATGCCATGCTGTGCACCAGCAATGTGCTCGCCTTTGAACCCAATGCTGAGCCAGTCCATGTGCATGTGCTAAGGAGCATCCTTTCCCAATGTACTGGGGGCTTTGTTTCAATTACCACAAGAGACCTAAGTGAGGAATAGAATGTTTTGTTACATTTATTTTCCTCTCCTTTTGTCTAAATATGAAGTATCAGTCATTTCATGGCAAAGAGAGATGTTTGCTTGCGAGCTCACATATCTGGTGTGACTGCAGATAAAATACTGAACAGCATATATAACCCTGGGACATTAGCACTGAATCCACAGGTAATGAATTTTGCTGTAGGCTGTTTTCCAATTGTTGTTTTCACTCCTCACTCTCAGAGTGCTTTTCACTGGTAAGCATCCTGCTGACGCTCCAGCCTGGGAGGATTGGAGTGGGCTTAGCTGTGTCAGTAACACAAACCCTCCAGCCAGTGAACTCCCTGCCACAAGCACACAAAAACTGCACAGCACTGAAGCTGTCTAAATGTTTTCACTGTTTCTATGTGAAAATGCTCATTTGGCCCAAACCATATGTAGAGGTTCATGTTTATCTCAAATTACTCATAACATAAAAGTCTCTGTCGCAAAGCTGAACGCTGCATTAAATTGCCATTGGTACATAGGCTGCAGGTCAGGGACAGAAATTTGGGTGTCCCTCTTACTGTCTGCTTGGCTCCAGTGTGATGTTCACTCTTTTATACTCTGACTGACTGACTGACTGATTGGCCTTTCATTGGAGATGGGACATGTTGCTTTGAATCCTTTCTGACAAAAGGTTGAAGTAGACCTGAATCTTATCCATCTCCAAGAGTCGGTGGAATCAGTAGAACTGTGGGCATGAGCTGCCAGGACACTGGTTTGGAAAAGTGCTGTTGTCCCCATAATCTCTTGTCTCTGATTTTGCAGACATACTGTTGCTATGCCCTGAACACACTTGTGGACTTGAAGCCTTCTGGTTCCTGATGACAGGCTTAGCTGTCGCAGAGATGTCAAATTGTATGGCAGTAGCAGGTGAAGGTGGTTCATGGCATGTCCACACAGAGCTTAAACAGCTAGAATTTTGTTGGTATGTCAGCCAGCTATAATGGATAGCTGGTCCCAGTCTTTCGTGGATTAATTCTTTCTACATCAGTTATTGAATTTATATAGAAAATCATCATCAGGCGATGGGATTGATTGCAAGTCTCCAAGAGACCTCACCCAGGAGTCTCTGAGTGTTCTTTTCTGAGGGCACCAGAGGTTGTATATCTAAAATGAATGCATTAAAAATTATTTAGATCTTCAGACATTAAAGGATCATGTAACTATTTCAAACAGAAGGCAGATCTGTGACTGAATGCTGATTGTCTGCTGCAGGAAAAGGCTGACAAGATTGCTAAGGGCAGTTGCTTTAGGAAAAATAGCAGAAGGTTTCCCTGAGGGACTTGTAGGAGCTCCTGGAGTTGGTGAGGTTACATCAAGAGACCAGCCAAGAGTGGCACAGCATGATCAATGGCAGACAGAAGCTGCTTGTGGACAGAAGTACAAGACCTCCATGTCATTTGAATGTCATGCTGGTCCTATCTCAGGAGGAAAGTGGAGCGTGGGTCTTGTATCCATTCTCTGTTGTATACAGTCAGTTTACCCTCAGCAAATATTGTTCTAACAGAGCCAGCTGTCAGATTTGCATCTGTTGAACAGATACAAAACACTGATCTCAGTGGGAGGCAAGTAGCTACTCTGCATAAGCACTTCTGTGCATAAGCACAAATCCCAAAAGGCGTTTCTCCATCTTCAGGCACTTCAGTATCTTTGAAAATCTTGCCCTTTTTGCCTAGCTTTACCTGTCTACAAAAGAGAGAGAAATATGCCTCCCTAGGAAATGAAGCAGTGTTAAATTTATTCATATTTGCTTTAAGCTTTGGAACCACAGAGAAGATGCATGCCACAAAGGTGTACTTCTTGTTCAGCATAGTATACAATGAAACACCTGTGTGTTCAGTTATTGTCCATGCTGTCATTGGCCTCATTTTGAAAGATGTATCCATGAATCAGAGGAAGGCAAGGTGCCACATTAATGAATGGTAGCTATAGAAAGATCACAATATATAAGGTACACTGTTTTGTGATGGCCCAGCAGTTCTTTTATGAAGAACAGAAGCAATGGGATCCACTTCTGGTATCCTCCTGTGCTTAAACGTCTTATAGAAAACAGGTAGAAAACTACTACAGGTGCTCATTATGAGCATTGTGAAAGATGTTTGGTGAGACAGACAGCAAAGATAACTATATGTCCAAATCTTCAATTTTGATGTCTAAAAGAGCTCTATATTTTCCAAAAAGTGCCTTGCTCCATGTGTTGAGGTCCTTCTGCAGTGAACAATATAATGTCTTCACTGGGGCTT
Organism: Scytalopus superciliaris; assembly: GCA_013400415.1. Classification (NCBI taxonomy): domain Eukaryota; kingdom Metazoa; phylum Chordata; class Aves; order Passeriformes; family Rhinocryptidae; genus Scytalopus; species Scytalopus superciliaris. The sequence goes on from VXBX01005595.1 coordinate 441,166, forward strand.
TCTGGTTGCAGAAGTCTTCTCACCCTCACATCAGAGTTTGCTCCTTTATACATCTTGCTCTGGCTGTGACTTTTGCAGTGTTTTAGAATCTGTTACTGCACTTGTTTGATAACCTGAACAAAAGCAGAGGTCTTTTTTGTGCCCTGCAGGGTCCTTTTGCCCTAGTTCTCCCATGGACTGCCTGGGGTGAAAACTTCCTCCTGACTTGCTTGCCCTGCCCTCAGATTCAGGAGTTGACTCAGGCTGCCCAGTTACTGCTGATCTTGCCTTGGGGTTTTTAGCCACTTTCCTTTTGCTGGGACAGCAGCTATCCTGCCAGCAAAGCTATGCTGGCCTCCCTGAGACTCAGTCTGGCTGTAGCTTCAATCGCTGGCTCATCCCCACTTCCCAGGTAGTGGCCTGTCCTCTACATCTGGGCATAGTTCCCATTTCAGGGGAAATGCAGAGGATAAAGTCTCCTGCTTTCTGTTTCCTCTTTGCTTGTCTGCACAGATAATACCATGCTGTTTGAGTGTGATGGGTTTTCTGAATTATCATCTGCTTTGGCCATTTAGGGTTCAAGGTTATTTTGGTTTATTTAGCTGAGGAGGTTCTTGACGTTTCCCAGTGGCAAATGCTGTGGAAAGCCATATCTGTACTTTACCCTATTCTTAAGCAACAGGACAGCTTGTCTGAGCTTTCAATAGCTGACTGTTTTGATAGCTGAGAGGCAACTGGAAGACAATTACATGACATGATTTGAAGCCAGGGTTCTTTGTTTTATGCCTGGTCTGCCCAAGCATTCTGATGCTATGGTGTAACTTTTCCCTTTACTGCTATGAAGACAGAAATATGATCAAAGAAAATAAAAAAGGAGAATCTGCAGAAAAGTTGTTTAGGTATTACTGAAATATTCTATGTTAGCAGTGCCAAAGGCTGCAAACTCTCTTAGTGTGTTAAAGCCTTTTAATAATTTGAGATCACATTTTAATCCCCTTGTCCAGAATCCTTATAATTTATACATGGTTTAATGCTTGGAATAAAGTTAGAATCTCAGTCTCTCTTGCTCATTTCTTTTTTTTTTTCTTTTTTTACTCTTATGCCACAGTCAAGGATAATAATTTTAAATGCTCTAATGTGTTAAAAGCACTAATTGCACTAGCTTAAGTATTTTATTTTGAGTTAAAGTAACTCAAAACTTTAATATGACAGAGAAGATAGAGCACAATAAACCTAGCTGTGACTCGGAACACGAAAAAAATCCTGGCTTTGATCTGAGTAATAATGCTTCTCTCCCTGACCGACAAGATTGCTTTCATGCCGTACTGAACTTTAGCCCCAGCAGCACCAAAGATCTCCTGGCTCCCAGCACAGGGAAGGCAGCTGGCAGCTGGTTGGTGCTGGAGCTCACCCTGGGCTCAGCCACACATCCCAGCCATGCAGGTGGGAGAGGAGAGGACATCTCACATCACCACCAGCACTGTGGAGTATACTGGAGCTGCCTGTCCCAGTGTTAGACCACTTCGGGCATTCAACAAAACATGTTACATCTCATTATACATAGATGTGTAAAGCTGGAGCATTTTATACATTTGGTAGAGTGGTGAAACAAGCAAACAGATGTGAGACGGGGGAAACCTCTGGGGAGAGAAGGGTCAGCTGAAACAAGAATGTGAAGGACAAATGTGGGGTGACAGTGGGTCAGATCTCCCTCACAAGGAAGAGAGTTTGGTTCAGCTCTCAGCCCCAGTGGGGAACAGTAGGGTTTGGCTTAGCACATACTCCCACAGTGATTTGGGGTATAAAATGCACATGCTAGCAAGAAAATGTGCATGCTAGCAGGAGTGAGCCTGGGGTTTGGAATTTATTCACATAGCTATGCTGCTGAAGCCTTGCACTAGTTCACCTCAGGCCGGTTAATCACCTTTGGGGATATATTGAACCTATTCAGGGATGGATTTCTAAAAGCATGAGGGGCAAACTGCCATGTTAGTTCCACTGGAGGACACCTAGAGGGTGATTTGGGTGCCTAAACACTTCTGTCCAGCACAGTTTAGATGCCCTACGGTCTCCTACTTCATTGCAGGAGGCCATGGGCTTCCTATATATCTGTCAGCTTACCAGAAATCAACTAAAATAACAGTGGTCATCTATGTTTAGGTACCTGAATGTCTCTCCTAATGCCATGTTGTACTTGCAGCTAATCCAGCTTGTAATAGAAAGAGAGAAAATCTGCTCAGCCCTCCAAGCTTATTTCAGTAAGTCATTCTACCTATTTTACAGAATCACAGTGAGCTGGTGGTCTTCCAGTTTGCACAGATTTTCCTAATTTTTTAATGTTTTGATTGGGAAGAAGTCAGACTTCAAAATTTTGTGCCTAACGTTAATCTAGCATTATTTGGTTTCACAGTTAAGTTCCATTTGAAAGAACCGAACTTCTTCACCTCATAGGCCACCATCCCTACTGTGCCAAATATTTTGAAGGAGTGTTGGTCTTGGCAGTGTGTTTGGAAAGTTATAGAAATCAAGTTAAGCAGCATCATGAAGTAAATCTTCAGACTTCTCTGACATTCACAAAAGATGTGCTACCAGAAACTCTTTTAAAAGTATTTTAATGTTGCAGTGAACTGTAAGGCACAGCCACTGGTCACCATCTCTATGGATGACTGGAAAGTCTGAGACACTCATATACAGAAACAATGCAAGAAATTATTTGCTGGATGTTCAGAAGGAAAAGCTCATAAAATAGGGCCCATAGTGTGAGGATCTCAAGGTATGAGTGTTCAACTGTTTTTCCTCATAAGGCTTTGAGATTTCAAAAGGTAGTGGACATCTAATTTCTGAAAGCGAGAATTATTAGCCACTTGGGGAAATCAAGACCTAAATACTGGAGCTACAACAATGTATATTCATTATATATATACATCCAGAATATATATTATTCTTGAATGAAGGCATATAAACCCTCAAGTTTCAGTCCATTAAGTTAGAAATTACCAGAGGTCATGAATAAATTTTGTCAATGAACAGGTTTAAATTTCAGTTACTGGATAAGGAAAAATCGTATTTTTGCCCCGCTTTAATCGCCACAGGCTACAGTTTCAGAGGAAAAAATGACTGGCTAAGTAGTCAACAACAAAAAAAAAAAAAAAGGTGATACCATTAGCACATGATATATTGTGCTGTTCTCTGTGCAATGGGTTCTCTTCTGTGTTGCTCCATCTCACCCAGATCTCACAACAAACATGTCTGTCTGCAGACTGTTATTCCTGCTAAGATCAATGCCTCCCAGTTGATTGCAGATATTTAATTGTCCCCAGACATGCACTGTACAGACTGGAGCCTTACATACATATAACACTGAGGATAAAGGGGCTGTGACCAAACCTTTCTCTGAGCAAAAGTCACTTAACACGTTTTTGCACTACAAAATATCCCACAGTGAGATCTCACTGGAACCAGATGTTCATAGCAGAAAGCATATGGCAAGAGGATGTAGATCCATTTTTCTTAAATCCTCTTGAAAAGTCATTGTATCATAGTGCAAATTCTGCTGAAATTCATGTTTATAATCCCAAAAGCCTTTTCCCAGTACAAAAAAAAAAAGGAAAAAAAAGGCACGTCTCTGTTTTCATTGCTTGTGAATCACTTCCACATCCATTGATTTCCAATGGTTTGCAAAGAAAGCAGCTGAGACGAGAATTTGACCCACAGTGTACAAGGTGTGCATGAAGTTTGAATGAATGGAACATGTGCGATGAATTACTGAATGAGTGTTTGTCCTGGAGAAACAGAGACAATGGTTAAATAAAAGTCAGCCTTTGTGTGTTCTATAAGTATTTAATCTCAACCTGAAGAGACAGAAAATTCCAAACAATATGTATGCTGTTTATCATATCGTGTCATCTCATATTATACAATGCCTGCTGGTGCATGACAGCTGCCTAATCTGTTTATGCAGTTGGGCTTAATCAGGTGAGTTTGTTCTTATTACATGGATTAGGGTGTCTGACAACAGGCCTCTTTTTAAATTGAAAGTCACTGCCAATACAGACAAGAGCCGGGCCTTAAAAAACACCATAATCCAATGCCCAGGGCTAATGAAGGCTGAACCAGTCCTTCAATTGTTCATTTAACCCCCTCGAGCCCACAGAGACTGTGTTTACCAAACTGGTTAATTGCTATGTCCTGCTGGTACCAACTACACCCAGAAAAAGCCTAGTTGCATGGTTAGATGTTTGTCCTTCATGCCAGCAAGGTAGTGATCCAGCTCTGAGAGGAGCATTGTGAAATGTGTGGCAGGCAGGCACCCAGGGACAGCTGTGGTGATCAGGACAGGGACACTGTGTGCTCCTCTCCTGCTTGCTCTATTGAATGAGTACAAGAAGGGTAAAGCTGACAGGTTGCTTGCTTGGTGGCCCACAGGCAAATCTCCAGTGGTCACTGCAGGTCTGGCACTGCTGCTAATGCTGCTCTGGAGCATGGCAGAAGTGCAAGAGTTCACAAGTGTCTCAGGAAGCATACAAAGAGTCACAGTTCAGATTTTCCAGTATGCAATGGTCATAATTTGACAATCCAAGTTACTCTATGTAAAAATGTTGCTATATCTTGACTGTATTTGGCCTTGCCAATAATAGGAAAATTGCCAACCATAGTCAGGGATCTTTCCTATTCTTTCACTTTGCTCTTCATTTGGGATCTTTAAGGCAATTGTAATTTTTTAAAGTTGTGGGAGGTTGGAAATACTTTCCACAGCATTTGCAGTCTGTAGGGAATTTGAAACTTGACAGGACTTTAATGGCTTCGTGTTTAATAAAGTTCAAATATATGAATCATCCTACAAAACAAATATCGTATTGCAGCCTGTGCTCATGAAAATAAAACACTGATTTGGTTTGCAGGCTTTAAACAAATCAATTACATTTTTAATTCTAATCTGTCTCTTTTAATTTAAAGAGATGGATATTCTCTTTCTGAATTCCATATTCATAAAGAACTAGTATGTGCCATATGTAGTCACAGTAACAGGAAACTGAAATACATGAAGAGCTGGTCCAGTATGACAGAAGAAAACCTGTAAAATCATGATGGCAATTAGGAATGCTCTTTATAATTTCTGAGCTGAGAAATATGTGTCTCATAGGCATTAAATGAATTTATGTTTGGTTCTTAACAAATTAGTAAAGCATCATTTTCAAACACCCAAAGCAGTCACTTTTTGTTTGCAAGCCAGAAATATTTTTTCCATGCTTTTATAAAACCATAAACCATTGAAAGAGATTATATAATATTGATATGTAATCCTTTATGTAATTGGACTTTCTCTGTGATGATCTGAAATCATTTTCATTTACTGATGACTGAATTCTCACCATGCCCTTTTTTAGAGATGCTTTCTATCATTGTGCAGTTGAGTGACTGAAAACACAGGCTGGACCTACGCTGGGAATGCTTTACTGGTATAGGAGTTCCTGTACATTATTGGAATGAAACACAGTCTGCTGGACAAGCAGCATTGCTTTGTATTGGTATAGTAAAATCACTTTACCTTCAAAGGAAACAAGCTGTACCAGTAAAAGCACAATTTGCCTAATGTGACTGTAAGCCTAAATTCTCCTGGACTGGTCTCCTTTATCTAAATGAAAATCCTGTCAGAGCAGATTTTTAGGATTTCTACCTTTGTCTAGACTTTACGGGTGGATGCTTTGCAGCCCTTGGGCACAGCTGAGCACAGCAGCAGCTCTGACCTTGCTGCTGCAGAGTTAAACATGCAGGATATGCTGGCATGTGCTGCAGTTCATGGGTCAGATGGGGCTGGATGTGCTGTGTGACACTGGTGCTGCTGCTGTGGATCCATGCACAAGTGCCAGCATTGCTGCATTGTCCAAGATCAGGGCAAATCAACAGCAAAGCCAGGAGCAGAAGCTTATCCCTTTAAAAGAGAGGCCACGCAATGAAAAGCCATTCCCTATGAGTTCCCTCAGCATTAATAACATAGCCTCTGTTCACTAGGGCAGCTGTCTTGCTGCGCAGCGTTTCTGGGATAGCAGCAGAGAGTTATGGTATATATATGTGTGTCTGTGTCTGTGTCTGTGTGTGTATATATATATATATATATACACACATATATGTATATGCCTACACACACACATATGTATATGTATCTCAAGTGAATGTTCACACAGTTGTTGATATGTCCCATAGTGTCAGGTATAATTCCTGAATGAGTCAGTGATTTTCATACAGCCTGCTTAGTAATATCTGATGTGAAAGGTACCTGGTAATTCTAGACATTTCAAGCAAATACATAAAACCCCTACTTCTAGACAGAAAGAAAGGCATTCCAGAAAATCTGGACATATGGTGGCATTAGTCTTCAGCAACATGAATCATAGAATAATAGAATCGATCCGGTTGGAAAAGACCTCCAAGATCATCAAGTCCAACCCTTGGTCCAACTTCAGCCCTTTACTAGATCATGGCACTCAGTGCCACGTCCAATCTCAGTTATAAAGCCTCCAGGGACAGTGAATCCACCACCTCTCTTGGCAGGCCGTTCCAATTCCTGATTAGTCTCTCTGTAAAGCATTTTTTTCTAATATCTAATTAAATTTCCCCTGGCAGAGCTTAAGCTCATGCCCTCTTGTCCTATTGCTGACTGCCTGGGAGATAAACGAATTTTGAAGCAACTTTTCTAGGCTATGTCCTGTTTTCCATTGTTTTTCTATAGCACTGGTACTGATGGAAATACATTTCTTGGTTTTTAACCTTAGTTTCTGTAGCAATTCTAGTAATCAGACATATTAATTACAGTCAGAAAATTCTTTAATCCTGCAAGTTTTTAATTCCATGAGGTTGAAACAGAAAGTGGACTCCTACATAGAAAATAGTTAATTATAACACAGAAAACTGAGACTCTTCTTTACCTAGTGCTAGTGAAAGACCAGAAATAAATTACATGAAAACTAGTATAACATCTACAGACTTCAAAATGGGGAGCCAAACATTATGCAACCTGTTTCAGTGAGCTCATACAGGATTAAATCACTGTAACCATGGAAAAAAACACTACGAGGAATGGGTTTATCATGTTCTTCTTGTGTTTGCCAGTTTGATTTAGAAGAATGTAAAATCAGTGAGACCTTTCAGGCCAAGTTGCATGTGAACCATTATCTGTTATGTTTTATCTCTTTCTCCCATCTATAAACACACAGGAGTGCCTGTCCTCCTTGAGATGTGGTCTTGGGCGCTTTACAGAGCAGGTCAAGCAAATGCTCCTGCCAAAAGAATTTCACCAGCCAGATGAGCACATACCTTTGGTTGGGATTCACTAGTCCCAAAAGCCCCTGCCTGATAGACTGTGTTACTCAAGACAAAAATCCTGTTTAGCCAAAAAGAGGGAAGGAATGAGCTCCTAAAACAAGAACCGGCACATTCCTCCGAACCTTTAAATAAACTTTCCTAAAAGTAAGTTCAAAATAGATTATGTTCAAGGTGGATTTTCAGTTACCAATAAACTTAACTCTGACTTGGAATAACTTTTGCAAGAGGGAAGAAGCTTTTTTTTTTGTTGTTATGGTCCAGAAGAAGCATTTCTGAAATGTTTTCTGAGGCAACTGTAGCCTCGTTGCACCAAGAGGTAAAAGTCTCCAGCTTTAAAATGTGGATACATACAGGTATTGTAACTAAAGTTAAAGATATTTTAGGAAGCCAGTTTGTACTGCATTTTGTTTAACTATACACAAGTGTGTTGGGAAGCTTAATTAAGGCCTTTTTGGTGCTTCAAGAATCCCGATCCTACTAAACCACAGCATTGTACCACTTCTAATCCTCTGTGTCCCTGAAAAATAATCAAGCAGCAATGGTTGAATGCATCATTCATCAGTTACATGCCCTTAAGGTCGTATCCGATAAAATACAGTGTGCAGCATGCAAACCTCCAGAGGAAATATTCAAAGGAGATATTATCCACATCCCCATCTAACAGCGGGGAAGGATAATAGATATCTTACTCATTTCCCCTCTCCATCAGGAACTGCCTGGACAACAGTTGTGCTGGAATCTCTGAGGGAGGAGAACGTATTTTGTTTTCTCTGTACCCTTTATCTCCCCTGTATCTGCACCCAGAGACCATAGGCTCATTTCTCTTCTTTCTGAAGTCAGTAAAAAAACCATCTCAACATGAGTCAAAATGCTACTTGTATTTTGGTAGTACCCATGGCACACAGCCCCACACACAAGAGAAGTGGGCCTGAAAAGCTCAGAGAACTAATTATCCCAACTCTCTCAAACAAAACTATGGGAGTTTCTGTTGCTTAATTTGTTTTGGTAACAAGACAACTAACACACAATAATTACATTACTGCATGTAACTTCTCTGCTTGCAGTTGTCTTTTCCAAATTACTTCTCAGTAAAATAACAGTCTTTCCCTGGGGCCTTTCTCAGATGGAAAGCTCTGGAGTAAGAACCAGAGTAAAAAAAAACAACTGGATGTTGAATGACAGGACACACTTTTTCCCTTAGCAAAGTTGTTACAGGGACACAAGACAGCCCTTCCAGCAAATAGGACTGTCTGCAGTAGCCATCAGAGCCTTTCCTAAACAATTTCTGATGGTAAAGGAGAGATTCAGCCTCAAGATGTTATGTCTTGTCTTCACCATGGTTTTACAGGAGACAACTAACACAGGCTTTAACTTCCAGAGGTAAAACACTTTTGTCAGTGAAGACATGATATAAACAAGACTAGGGGCCCTACCCCATGTTTGCCTCTTTTTTCTACCAGGCTCAACTCCTGCATGAGATCCTGAAAACCAACATTTCTGTGATATGGGAAGCTGACAAAGTAAGGTGCTGAAAGAGAGGGATGCAGCTGCGAGAAACGTTACAAGGAGATAAATACCACCAGGATGATTTATTTATCTCTCTTTCAGTTTAAAGGAATTACTATTTTGCAATTCAGCCCAGAGAGATTGAACTCCCCTTGGTATCCTGCAAAAAGCCTTCTAATGTCATTGGATATTTATTATTCCACTATTTGTCTGGTGATAATGCCTCTTTATCTTCATATTTTTGAATTGGTTTACATTCTGGAGATGTTAAAATAAACACAGCTTTGTGATTTTTGGACCAGGAAAGCAGAGGCCAAGGGCCATTGTAGAAAATGGTATGTGATTAGAAAATCTGTTTTTGCCACATGATCCCTTGCTACACAGGAGTCCCAAAAGGTGAGAAAAAGGAAGTATTTTAGGCATAACCCAGCATTTCCTCTGTACCCACCTCACTCACTGACCTAAGGAGCTTTGGATATTCAGTGAAATCGGAGCTCAACTCTCAGGATCAGACCAAAGTCTCTGATATATACATATACATATATGTTGAAAGAAGCTAAAGAGACAAACAGGTGCCCAGGTACCTCTAAAAATTCTATTACGTGCTTTAAATACACCCAGAATAATCCCGACATGTCACTACATGCCAGTGTTTTATTTTTATGCATATACACCCGAGTTAGTTACTTGAACTTCTTCTATAATTATAACAGGAAAATAGGCACTTTTAGACACAACTAATTTTACTTGAAAGTAGTTGTCTAGTAAGGAGCAGACATTATAAATGTGTGTATTTCTCACTATTGATGGTGCTGGGAACTGAGGACCATGAGCTCAAGTATGACTGCCTATGCCACAGAGAAGACAAGACAGACGAGTCCTACATTTGAAGAACTACTTATCTTAAATATTGCTGTGGTTTCCTGTGCATAAAGTTTACTTGTCATATGAAGTTTAATTTTGGGGAGTGGAGGATATATGACATGTAGACATTCTGGTAGAAGATGATGATGATTTGGCAGAGGCTCTGGATGCTGCTGTGGGATTGCCACTAACATCACTGTGTTAGTATGGACACCACTAATGGTTGATTGCCCAATTCACAAAAGGAAGATGGCAACACTGTGTTCATTCCTCACCAAGAGAGGCTTCCCTGCCCTCCCTGTAAAGGAATAAATGTGCCAAGCCATCCTAATCAAAGGGTAAATGTAAAGACTCTCTCTTTATTTTGCTACAACTATCCACTGTTTTGAGGATTGATGCTCTAAACTTCCATGTGTTTTCTCACATTTTCCTGACTGATCATTAGCCTCTCCTTTGTGAGCTGGAGACTGTGGCTAGAATCTGAACCTGTGACAGCAAGCACTTTATGTCTGGCTGCATCTGCAGTTTATTAGAGAATGGGTTTGCACTGGGGACTTCAGTGAGCAAGGAGATCCAGCCACTTTCTTTCTCAGAAACCTATACTTAAGAATTGTTTATCCTCTCTCAGCTGACTCCAAATATTTCTACATTTCAAAGCACCTCTTTATTTGCCTAAGCATTTCGTTTGTCAATGTGCTATCATTACCACATTTAATTGAATAATTCATTATGATAATATGGCAGTCCATACAGACAAATTTGTTAGTGCTACTTTGGATCACAGTAGTTTTAACACCCCTCTAATATAGTAGGTTATTTGAAGAAGAAATATTGCCTGTGTGCGTGAAAGAGAAAAAGGGAAGTATGCAGAAACTCCTACAGGCATACAAGTGAAAACACAGCTACATATTTTGTCCCCACAGGATACCGGTGAGACATTCACAGTATGTGGCCTACTTTTTTCACAAATGCAAGATTAAAGTATTCTTCTTTCTGAGAACAGAAAAATGCACTAAATATTTTTTCTATGTTCCCTTATCAAGTTCACATGAAAATCCTGATGTGATAGATACAGACTATCCTTCCTCTGTGAGCCCACAGGACCTAGCATAGGAGTCCTCTGATCCTTTTTTTAAAATGAAGTCTAAATAAGACAGTTTTTAGAATAATCCAACAGCTATTAGAACAAGGGAAGGGGGAAAAAGACATCCCCATCCCCAACATGTCTGCAGGATGTTTTGGACTAGGTCTCAAAACAGTATTTTTCACAGTAGAAGTTCAGATGGATATGGTAAGGACTTCAAAATTGTCTGTCTCAAACACAGTTAAGACCACAGCAGGACTTTTCCATGAGATAAGCACGGAATAGAGAAGCAGGATGGCACTGGCTCTGGGCCTGGAGAGGTCTAGCCAGCATATCCTGGTCAATGAATCTAGACAAGGATTCCCACTGTGGCAAACTCTATGGAGGGTTAACTGCCTGTGCACATATCACTGGTCAAACAGTGATCACCCCAAATTATGGGACAGTTGGCATCTGTGACCACCAAAGCGCCCTGCCCTCGAATACACCTCTGTGGATTCCTGGAACTTCAACCTTATGTTAAACCACCTGAAGGGAACTTCAGATAAGATAAAGGTGGTACTATTGTCTGAGCATTATCTCAGGCTTAGGAGAAGGTAAACAAAGCTTGGGGAGCACTGATAATGGACACAAAGAATCCACAAGGAAAGCCAAATCAGGAACTGTGCTGAAGCCAGCTCTGATGAGGTAAAAGGTAATTCCAGCAGTGGGAGGTCACGCACAACCCACCCAACCCCCCAACTCAAGACAACCCACAGACTCAAAAAACCTAATTAGCATTAGAAGCAAGGGAATCATTTAACCAATAGAATAAGAGAACTGTGTAGATAAATAGTGAAATGTTTTGAATTACCTTGGTACCCCCACCATCGAGAAGCCCAGAGTGAAGAAGGACCAATGGGACACTGCTGGATCCATGGGTGGTGTCTGTCTTCTGCTTAACGTGTCTTTCTTCCTCTCTGTCTCTCCTCTCTTTTCTAGCTCTTTCTATCTACCTCACTTTTTACTGTTAAATAAAATTTGTACTATTCATGCTATTGACTTCAGCATATAGTCTTGCTTGCACCTTAACTTGAGTACAGGCATCTCTCAATAAATCAGATCTTAACAGATGCTCCGGTCTAATTCCAGTTCAAATAATTACATTTCGCTGTTCTACAGTAACCCTCTGTTTCTGCAGTAGCAAAATGCACTCCGTAACAGTATGGATCTGGAACATGGCTGGACGCATTTTTTGTGTCCATACGTATTTTAATTGAAGTCTGATTTCATGCTGTGTGGAACACTAATTTCCACTAAACTTTTAAGTGAAACGGACTTTGTCTACACAAATGTTTGGGGAATATAATTTCTCCACATAATTTGAGTGGTCTAAGGCAGCCTATGTTTATGGCTCCTGTTACAGTGATAGATGGATGGATGGATGGATGTTGGATGCTGATTTGCTTAGATTTTGATCTCGTGTGAGGCTTTGCACACTCTTGCCTTGTATTTGAAAACAAAATAAAGTGAAAAATCCCTCAGAGCGGTGGTTTCCCAGACACTGTTGCTAGGTGATATTCCAAAGCTGAATGAATTCTTAAACTCCTCCGGCTCCAGGCACCTGACTAATAATCAGTAACCACATGTTCTAGTGAAAAGGAAGTATCACTGCTTTTCTGGCTGCTTCCTAGTTTTGCATCCTTACACAGACTTGGACAGACACCAGCTGTCTTGGTTTAAGCTTTTACTCCCTTGGAAACTGGGTAAGGCATTTACAAATACTATCAAGATTAGATGAATTAGATGGGTACAAAATCAACATACTTAAGCATGCTGATCTGTACCCCCTCACTAATTCTTCTGGCAGCTATGTATGTCACAATAGTCATGTTAAAAATCAAATACATGCATTTATATGAGTAAGCGTTCACTCAAAGGTGCTCATGAATGCTAGAAAAGCTGAAAGCCTCTATTGGTAGAAATGGAACAGAAACAGTTGGGGTTTTTTTAAACATTTGAATAAGTGTACAGACTCTGCTAAAACTCAGTCAATTTAATCAGAATTTAGCTCAGAATTGGTTTATTGTGTCCCTTAATACATAATGCTATCTTAAGCTTTCCTTCAGATGAAACTTGAAGTTTCCCCTTTTCTGGATTCACTAAATATGTCTGTCCTTCACAAGGCTTCAGTTGGCATAAACTGGCCCTGCAGCAAATGGCCATGTGTGTTACCTCTTGACAAGCTGAAAATCCTCCTCCCATCTGCCGAGATATCCCCTACCTTATTCAGAATATTCTTTCACGTACAAAATACAGTTCTCTAGCTTTCTGTAAGCCAAGGTCCACACCTCTGCTGTAATGAGCACATCAACTCAGCTGCTGAGCGAGGACCGGTCAAGGCATGGCAGTGATGGCAGGCAGCGAGCACAGCCTTTTGAAAGTTCCTGCTTTTGTTCTGCCCCATGGGAGAGGCTCTGTGAGAAATACTCCAAATTTCCTTTCTAATGTCAGACCAGCAAATTTCCAGCAGTGTCACAGAGAGATGGCTATCTCACCAAGAAATAATCTGTGATTCTACAATTAAAGGCTATCATAATGTAAACACACCAAAGAGACATGGTTAAGCTTGGAATGGCAGCTTTAGCATTCACACTGAATTGCTGACATTTCTATCCTGATAACACTCTTTTAACTTTGACTCCATGTTTGATTTTCTACACTTAGTTAAAACTAAATTTGGAAAAAATAAGACTGAATAATCCCATTATCTAAGGTTTTCGCTACCTCTGTATGAATTATTGAGAGTGCTACTAACGGTGAGGAAAGATTCAAAAGGAACTTCTCAAAATATTTGTTGGATATGTTTCTATTTTGCTGCTTTCACATAGGACCTATGCATGTGTCTGTCTGAAGCTTGCCCTCCGGCTATGTTGGGAAACTGCTGGGAAACTGCTTTCATTAGTCCCTCGTCCATCCAGTTCCTGGGAACCCCTTAAGTAACCTAATGCCATGTTGTGATCCTGAATGGGGAGGCATTCCCCCATAGGCCTGGTTTCCAGTCCTCCTGGTAAAGTGTAGCAGAACAAAACTATCCTAAATAAAGTCTTGGCAGAATTTTTTTTTCACATGGGCAAGAATAATTTTCCCCCACTTTCATTCTTGAAAATGAGTCAGGGAAAAAGGTTTTTGGAAATCCTTGAGCCTGAGGCTCAAGACAAATTTTGACCCAAGCAGCTGAAGTATGGCATTTAAAAACAATGACCCTATAACAGTAGGTGCTACATGAATGTATTGAATGAAAAAGCTTATCTTTGTCAGGCACCAGTCAAGGGCAATGTCAACAAAAATAAATATGGATAATTTCCTCAGTGACATGGGAATGAGAATCACTGCTGCAAAAGTTTTCTGCTGCGGAGGCAGGCCTTTTCAGGCAGTACCTCTGGAGATAGATGGACCATGCAGGCATCATTGTCACCACATTGTTGCACATTGCAAGCACTGTGAGGATCTCAGGCCTACAGAAACGAATCAATAAACATGTCTGAGCTGTTAAATGAGCCCCTCAGTGGGCTCTGCATGTTTTAATATGAAAAACTTCTGTGGTAGGCAGGGTTGCCAGAGTGGTCCCTTTCAACAGAAAAAGATTACAGCCTTAGGGATTCTCTCTAAATATCTTTAGGGAGAAGAGAGAAGAAGGGGTGCAGAGGGGGTTATGAGTACATTTCACGTAACACACAGGTTTTGGTCATAAGAATTTGGGCACTTAGGAATTTCAGTGAAGATCTGGAAAGCAGAAGCTGCAATTAGTTCTCAGTGGGTCATTTATCTGCACTGTGGATTTTACCTGCAGTGTGTATTACCCATGACCTGAAAGCAGAGGCTGAGGTGGTCCTACTGATCCAGCAGTGCTGCTCAGGGGCACAGCCAAGCTTATTTTGGGGGTAGGTTGAGTCACAATCCCCCTAATAGACCACATCCAAAAGAAAATGTGCTGAGGCAGCCCTGCATTTCCTTTAACATGGCCCTCAGAAATTTGGAAACAGTGGTTCTGAAACACCTCTGTAGGGCTCTGGCATACCTGCTTGCTCATCACTGCAGCATTCAAGGTCCATTGCTGTTAGTGATGACAAGTCCTCTTCCCCCAAAGATGCAGAGTTCAGAGCACAACTCAGCAATACTTGGGTTAGTTCAGGTCCGTCTGGGCTTGTGAGCTGCAGGTAAGCACCAGTCCCAGTGCTCAGATGCTTTGCTCTCTTTCCAGCAAAACTGTTATGTCGATTTCTGCAAAGTCTGTTTGCAGGTTCCACACAAGTTTTGGACAAAATACAGCAGATTATGAAGCCCCCAAAGGACTGTGAGTAACCAGAAGCCCTTTTAAGCAGTGTGGTATTAATTTCCTAAGTAACTTGAGAAACATTCTTTGTTCAGCCAGGCACTCAGGGCGTGATCCAACTCCCCTACTTTTAGTTATCTGCAATTTAGGTGCCTAGTCTAAATAAATTATCTAGTCTCTCTGGATAGAGCCTATATGGAGATACACATCTTTAGAGTGTTATTCATTCCAGCTGCTAAACATTTAAATTGAAATTGGAGGATATGTACTGTGAAAGAGTCTATCTTTCTCCATTGCTTATCAAGGAATTCTGATGAAAATTTACATTAGTCACCTACCTGGTAGATAGCGAAGGTTAAGTAATCCCATTCACATGTTTGAAGGCAAATGTTTCTCATTTCTTGTACTGAGATCTCCTGGGTGGTTATATGCTTACTACCCAATTTCTTCATACTGCTTATCCAGTAGCAAATAATTTTTCTCCTTTCCTTTGGATATAAGTCTTCTCAGTGGTTCAGTGCCCATAGAAGTTGTGTGGGGTGTTGTACATATCCAGTTTCTGTTAGGATGGACATGGTTAAAGGATCTTGCTTTCATGTCAAGGAAATTTTCAAGTGTACATGAATATATTTTCCTAATCAAGGAGAAAATATAGTGTCAGTACCACCTCACAGCACATTATAGGCCTTCCTATGAGTTGCAATATGTCAGTAACAGTACAAAAGAAACAAAGAAATCCCCACTACCACTCCCAACCTGAATCCCAACCAACTCTATGGAAAAACAATAAAGAATTACCATAACTTTTAAACAGTTTGTGAAATAGGAAATTTTCATTAACAATTTATTCACTAAAAAACCACATATGCCACTTTTAAAACTGTCTTCTATTGTCATTCCATTTTCTTTTATCTAATTTCCAGTTTTTATACCTCAGTTTTTTGAATTTTAGTATTAATGTCTGACCAAATGATAGTGACCGCTGTCCTCATTTATTACCTGAATTCTGCTGTTAGACCATGACCTTTTAGGGACATTAATTTTTTTCTTATATATAGAGGCTGAAAGCCTTATATTATTCAGAAGTAGATTCCAGATAAGTCTGAAGGCTTGTACACATGCATTGTGGATTTCTCTCTATTGTGTCAAAATAGGGACCTTTTGAGAAGGGATCTGAATTTGGATTTTGGAAAGTAGATGCAGGCAATTGGTTTAGGATTATGTCTTTTCTTTGGGATGACTATAAATAAAATTGCAGTTAATGAACCTATTTAGAATGCTGGTTGATACTTACAAGTGACAATGAACAGGATTAATATTCAGAAAGAAAACAGAGATCAGTGTCAGATCTTTCTAATCATTATAATTGCAGTAAGACTAAAAATGTACGCTCAAACTACCATCCTCTCAAAGTGTTGCCTGTACAGGTCACACTGAGCAGAACCAAGACCTCAAAGGGGAGAAAAATATTTTCCAGCCTCCCACAGGACCGGCTTGGTATTTTGACAAAATGTTGAACACAAACACTGTTACCTCCAAGACAATCTGTTGTCTGGACTAGATCTTTTAAAGCTGGGTTTGTGTACTTTTTATCTGGTAGCCAAGTTAACCAGTCATAAATTACACTGAAAAGAGGCCAGAACAGTAGCTTAGATTACCATCGGGAAGGTTCACTGACAGCCCTGACTTTAACATAATTCTCTTGAAATCAGTTGCCTATCACAGATATTATTGAAGTAATTGAGTGTTATGGGATAAGTTCTCAGATAACATAATATAACCCCATCTTAAATTTAGGAAGAAAGACCAGTGCAGGCCATCTGAAGTCTTAACCTCATACTTATTTTCTTTCTTGAATTACTGTGCTTTTGAATCTAAAAAAAAAAAAAAAAGGCAAATATGCTGTGTATATTTAGACAACAAAGGAGTGAATTGCTGTTCGAGTAACTCCATGGTGAAACACTGATATTGGTAAGACTTAAGAGGCTCTCCTGATGGTCATCCCTGTCATTCTGTAAGTGAACTAGCCTCCTCTGTAACCCTGAGTTATGCATAACAATCAGTGCAGCTGTTAGGTAGCCTTAGGTGTCCAAAATAGCATCAATGTGCCTAAGTTTAAATATTGAATGATTCTTTCAAAAGCAATACTTTTAAGATCATACTGAGAAGATAATGATAGGCAGCAAAGTCCCATTATCTGAGCCACACACATGTATCAAAATCTCTGACTTTGCTGTGTCCCTTTATACGATGCTTTATTTTTGTGCTTATCTCTGTCTGATATTCAATCCTAGTAGATTTAGAAGAAAGAGCTGCCTTCTGTTCTTGGTGCTGGCTTTAGTCACATGAGCTGGAAACTTAAAAATTTGATCACTATGAGTAAAGGAAGGACAAAGTCATGATGGAGATACAGAAGCTGTTTTTTGTATGAGTCTACAACTAAAACTATATATATATTCAATCATTCAATTATTGTTTTGCTGTCTAACTAAAACAATATTTCCTTTTCCCACCATGCAGAGGGAGAGCAACTAAAGTAAAACTAACCGGGAGTCTAAGGCCAGGAGGGCTGTAACAGAAATCTCATTCAAATCCTTGCACAACACAGGAATCCTGCCATCCAGGCTGATTCTATTTGAATCTATTTTAGAAAGACATTCTGCCTTGTTTGAATGTCTTCAAATGAAGGACAATCCACAGCAAGCTGTTTCAATAGTTAATTGCATGCACTGCTAAAAACTAGTGCTTTATTTCCAGTCTTATTCCTTTCTTTTTTCTTTAAAGGAAGAGATTAGAAAAGGGAATGATTCATCTGTAGATCTCATCAGGCTTGTTCTACATTGTTCACTTGTATTCCCTCCTGTAACTGCTCCTGTTTGCTCACCAGAGCAGAAACGAACTGCAGCCTTAGATGAGTCCCCCACACAGAGACAATACTCTTATCTTTCCACTTTAAGCTGTATTAAATGAATTATAATGTATTTGCACAGGATGAAGGCACAATCAGAACCACCTCACTGGGAAGAAAGTGATTTCAAACAGAGCTGGCAGCATATTCTGTCTTGTTCAGGTTCCTCCAACATGCCCATGACCATGTATATGAGCACCTTTCAGAGCAAAACCATCACCAACACATAAAAGTTCACTTTTCATCTCTTTGGCCACAGGGTGTGCATGCAGTAAAGTGCCATGGGGACATGGGGACAAAGAAGTCTTCATTGAGTGGAGGTGTGACAGAGACTGCACTGGCACAAATGAGGGAGCAACAGCGCAATGAGCAGAAGCAGCCAGAGGCTGAGAAAGGAGGGCAAAAAAATGCTATGCTGACTTTGTCACCTGTGTTCTGAAACTTATAGAAGGTTTAGAACTTCTGGAAAAATATGTAGAAATTCCATCCCCGATATCTATAAAATCATGACCAAATGTCTGTTCAACGGGCTGTGTTCCAGTTTGATCATGAGTTACTGAATGGGGAATTACTGTGTCAGAAGACTGGATTGCCTTTGTTGTTCCTGTCCCTCAAACATATGAATTCTCATTAGGGTTTCTCAAGTCTGAATTCAGCCAGCCAGTATTTTTCAGTAAGAACAGGAGGAAGGGTATTGTTTTTGATACTCATACAAATTCCATGGTTTACCTAATTGTCAGTATTACATCTCTGTATTCAGTGGGGGTCAGGAGCCTACTGCAGAATAGCTACGCAGCATCAGTTTGACCAAAGGCCTGTTCAGTCAAGCATTTCACTGCTCATCTGTCATTGAGACTGCCAGTAATAACAATTAGCTTGACTTAATTGTGTATTTTAACAGCTGCTTAATATTAACCAGATCTTTCCTTCACTCATAATGTAAGATACCTTTCTGCTGAATGTGGTTTTAATTAAGGCTCTGTTCACAACTTTTCACAAGCTGTTGAAAAATTCATGTCTTGTAAGAAAAGTGATGATGCAGTAAATGCTACTGGGGTAGAGACTAACTTTTTATTAGATGAACATTGAGCTTTTATGAATTTATGTCTCTAGATTAACTGGTATGGGTGCCAAAGGAAATACTGAATAGATTTAAAAACTACAGTAACATAAAAGGTGCAAAATATGCAGGTGCTGATACCAGCAAGGTTGTATGTTGGGGGGGAGTGTGTCCTTAAAGTGGTGGTAAGGCATCATCTCTTGCAGAGCACGGTATCAGTTGACTGCATTTCCATGTTGTTGAGAAGTACTAAGCTGATGAAGAGCACTGACTGAGCAGCACTGCAGCATTGCTTCCCCTTAAAGCCTGTAGAATTTGTTGCACAAGAAAAATAAATAAAGTCACATTTTTGGATATCCATTTCAGCAAAAGAAAATCTCTCATACATCTGTGTGTGTGACAAATGGATAATTCTTTACAAGACAGTATTTACTGAGTTATTAACCCTCACCTTCACAAGGGGAATTTGAATTCCAAACTGTCTTAACAAACCAATATTGTCACACTGACATTCCTCCCCAAGTAATTCCTTGGTAACTGCAAAAAAAGTTGAGGAAGTTGTTATAGATGTGGAATTACATTATGAGCATGAATTACTTTCATCTGGAGCAGATGTCATGTGTCCTTAGCTTGACTTCTACTCAGACATGGAATGCATGACATTTATATATCATTACAATGGGCTGGGATTTGGGACTGAGAAAACTTTTGAGTTACAGACCTTCAGAAGTACAGTTATGACCCTTTCCTCCTTTTTATTGTCCAGAAGCAAACATTTTATAAAATTCTATCCTCATATTCTGCCAATAAACATTTTAGCTATCCTAGCAACAACTTTTAGATGTGCTGTAAATATACTTGGCAAGCTAATGGATGCCCTTAGCCACTTTAAACAGCCCCTTTCCACTTAGTTTATGTATTTTGCACATGTGGAGAACAGAAAAACAGTATGGAGCAGCATTTGCAGGTCCCCCAGGATTCATGCCTTTGGTATCTAGGAAGGTGCGAACCCCCTGCCTGAAGAATTTAGTCAGGACTCTGGCACAGTCTCTCTCTCTCTCTCTCTCTCTCTCTCCCTCCCTCTCTCTCTTTTTTGTTAAGACAATTTTCCAATGAAATTAGTTTGTAGGAAATGAATAGCTGTTGAGAGTTTAGCCCACTGTGAACTTGGTGGATATATGTAACATCTTGAAAAGTTGTTTTCACAAGGCATGGGTCGGCAGAAATTGAAGCAATCGCACAAATAGCAATTATGGCATGGCTGTGTTTCTATAGCAACATGGGCTATATATCAACAACCGACATGGAGCAACCGATTCAGAAAACTCAAAGCACAGAAGCCACGGGTGATAGCATCTTCTGCTCATCCCCCTTGTGATAAAGTCCTATCCATGGGAGGACATTGTCCAAACAACTGGCCCATAACTTGAACAAGTCTCCAACAACTTGCAATTCCTAAGGTTTAAAAGCTGAATGACCTGTAGATGGCATTTATTAACATGACATTAAATATCAAATATTGCCCAAAGAAGTAGGCTGCACTGTGAACAGTGGATCCAGCAGCAAACCTGCCTTCCCAAGGGTCAGTGTTCCACATGGAGTTTCTATGGCATTTCATAAAGGGAAAGATTCTCACTGATGCTTTTCCCTCAATATGGGCAATATCTTTCACATCAAGTGGCTAGTTGTTGTCATTCAGCTCATAAAAAATTTACAGAGATCTCTGTCAAACCCCAGAAGGCAAACAGTCAAAATACATACTGATGGAAACAGCAAAGCCTTATAAATCTCAATTTCACAGGAAGACAGACTGAAAATTAGCCTGCTTGATGCCCTTTCATGCCAGCCATTCAAATATGTCAATTCAACCAAATAAACCCTAATGGCTTGCTCACACAGCAGAGTGGTTTACTTCCTGTAAGAAATGAAGGCTGTCTGCATTCCCCAGTTTCTGGGCCAGTTTCCCCAAACAGTCCCAGTTCAGTCCTTTCTCATAATGGTATTGCTTGATTTAAAGACAGTAAAGATCATAGTAGAAGATATTGTTTCTGCTTTGAATCTTCAGAGAATTCAATGGGATTTTTATAGCACATTTTTTACACAGGTGAAGGTAAGCCAGTTACTGTGTTAATGACCCTTGCTGAGTTTAATGACGGAAAGAAATGACTGGCGAGTTGGTGCAAAAGACTGGAACATCTGAAAGTCTTCCTCAGCTACTTCAAAAGCAGTAGCTTGAGTCTCTTTTTTCAGAATTTGACTGTGCTGGGGAGTTGTCTTTGCTGTGTTTTAATGTCTCTTTTGCTGTAGATGTAAATGTTGGATCAGTGGGGCACCACTCCTCCTGCTTACTCAGAAATTAACCCAAAATACAGAAGATGTGTCCAGGTCTAGATCTAGAATTCAAGTGTTGGAAAGCCTTTGGAGGTATGGATTTAGAGTTCTGGTGTCAATGCTATGAATAGAGGCAGAACTCGAAGAAGCCACCCTCTTCTTTGGCCCTGATTTCATGCTGGTGGGAGTGTTTACATTTTTACAAAGAAGCATTTAAAGCTTTCATCACACCAGGCTTCCCATGGCTGACCCATGTTGCCATCATCACAGGCAGCCTGGCGCATTTGCCTGACCCTCTGTGCCCCAGCTCCCACAGGCCCAGGACAGAGCTTTTTTTTTTTGAAAAAGCCCTACAGGAGTTTTCACAACATAACAAGTCCAAGCAGGTAACAGGAGAACTACTATTTTTCTCAGACACCACAGCAGTCATAATTACAGTCATATAAATCAATATGATGAAAGAAAAATCACATATTTCCAGATGCCCATGGTAAAACTACTTACTGTAAATTAGAGCCAGAGTTAAGTGTGTGGAAAAGTCCTATAATTTGTGCCACAGCTGCAAGAAAAACTGTAAGAAAAGGCTCTGAGCTGTGACTTTGTTTTCATCACAGCATTTTGTAATGTCTCTTGTTATTGCTTTATCAAAAGAAATTTGGTGTAGAAACATTCTCCTTTACAGCAGGCCTATTATTCAGTTGGAAAAAAAAACCTTAAAAATTACACTAAATGAGTTGAATGATTACCTTTAATTACCATTCACTCACTAAGCTATGTCAGATAGAAAGATTCCTATATTAAAGTGAATGCTTTTGAAAAATACATCAAGCACATTGCTGTGATTTGTCCTGCCAGCAGATTCCAACATTAATTCTTCACCACGGTTGCAGCAAAAAACTGAGGTCTTGCCAGAATTTCAATAGCAGTCATTGAACAGAGCTACAGGATGATTCTTTTGTGAAAAGCATCAGTACCTCATCTGTGGTATTTTGTTTCATAGCAATAATATGCAGCTTTTTAATTGCTTGAAACTTACCTTTTCGTACCAGATGGCTTGATATTATACTTTTTCATTAATAAGCATTATTAGTGGTAGGCAATGATTCATGAATAAATAGTCATAGATTTCATTTTTTATTGCTTAGCCAGTTTTACAGCCAAGACTCTGCTTTGCGAATGGATTTCCATGCTACAGTTTTAACAGTGCCTAGCATGCAAATGTCACGATTTTTACAGCTTCTAGCTATAGGGAGATACTCTCTAGAAAGACAAAGGAGATGAGTTTTCTCCAGTCATGCTGCTAAATGCTTAGAGATATCTGTGGGTTGCCTCACTCACACAGCTTGCAAATGCCTTCACACAGATCAGAAGTTCACAAACTGCTGTATGACAGGCTGCCCTTCTGGCCCTGTGCGTTGCCTCTGCTCTGTGTTGAGCTATTCCAACCAGGATGGAAGTTCTGCTTTACAGAACATGACCCATAATCTGCTTCCCGTTGTTGTGGCAACATTTCCAGCTGGGAGAAATCCAATCCAAGCCACAAGCCTCTCAGCTCTGCACTACCTGTAATTTAACTAATTTGCCTACCAATAATTTTGCTTTGTTTTGCTCTAATAGACTATTCCACAGCTAAATTAGTTTCAGCCTAATTTTATGTGCAAGCTAAATTGCCATCATGGACTGGCAGACTGTTAACATCTGAAAGAAGATTTTTCCAAAGCAGATTTCCTGCTAGGATATCATAAGGGAGCTGACCAAGAGCAGGAAACTGACCAGGAAGATCCCACCTGGCCCCCCTTTTCCCATGGCCAGTGTCTCAGGACGAGCGGGGTCCCCCCATCCCATTAGCCCTGGACCACTGCCTGCAGCTTGCCAGCCTACAACCACCGTCAGGAAGTGCATGGGATCTCAGTGATTTTTGGGGATGGTCTGCTGTCCTCTCAGAAAGATTGTTCTGGCAGCTGCTGAGGGGTATTTCAGCTGCTTGCAAGCATGAACACTTACAGGGGAACATTAAAACAGGGCTTTTTAGCACCTGCAGTCGAGGACTGAGGGTCAGTACATTAGTGTCTGAGACTTCCCATCATGCGGTTTCTATCAAAGGCAGTCCTCAGCACTTTCCATTTTAAAAGACAAATGCACTTTTCTTCTTAGCAAAAATCATCTGTAATTGTTTAAAATCTGAGTCTTAGTCTGCCTGTCTTTTGCTAAGAAAACTTATAGAGCTCATCATTTATACAGAGCAAAAGTGGATACATCTTCACAGCCAGAGGTTTAAGGGCACAGCATACACAACTGTGTTTAATTCTGCTCACTTACATTATAAAGCATCCATGCTAGAGCAGGAGCATTAACATTTTTGTATTCAGACTACAGAAAGCTAAATGGTATGGCCAGTGTTTTCAGACTTCAATGTCTATCACAGTCCCAACGGAAAAGCCAGTTCAGGAAGAACAAGAGACAATCAAGACCCTGAAACATAACTGGGCCCTGTAAATGACACCTTAAACCTCCACATATGTATTGTTTTGTTTTAGGCAGCGTTTTTTTCTATAGAAGTGGTTTTATAAATTTATAAACCCAAATACCTGCCATATGCCAAATCTGGATTTTCAGTAGAGCCTGAAAGTACAAGTGATGGATTTTTGGCCACAAAGTCTGCAAAGTTTCTTTCAAAAATGCTTTTTGTCCTAGAGCCCTAGTTTCAAAATCATACTATATACAGATATTTGTAGTTTGCATTAGTATTTTACTAGCTAATTAATTAATTAATTAATTAATCTTACTATTTCATAAGCTGTTCTAGGAATTCTGTTTTAGGAACCTAGTCCTGTTCCATGTACAAGTAGATTGTGGTCACACTCATATTGAATGTAAGAAAACTGCTTATAAGAGCAGCAGTGAAAAATCAGATCTAATAACAGATCTACTAATCAGTAATTGCATAATGACTGATATGAGTAAAACAGGATATTATAAACTCACATTTACTATAGACAGCAATGAGTCTGCTAGAGTATTCTTTTCTGCCTTTTTGCTAGTGTAATTATTCATGACTGTGGGTATTGTTATTTGCCTAAATGAGTCGTGAATTCAGTTTGTGATTGTTTAATTTCCATGGGATAATAATAGTCACAATAATTGAATGACATTCAGCTAATAATGTATTGATTGATTTTTATTCCTGCTCCCAATTACATCAATTGTGAATCCATGTTTTTCTTTAGTTTAGTAAATCTCTCTTAGAATTAGGGAAGAAAAAAAAGTAGAAAGAAGAAAATTGCCCAAAAAAGCAAGGACAGAAGTAATACCACCATTTTTTTTTCTACACATGCCCTATAAGTTTCTTACTGTAATAGGAAGCATTTAAAATCAAATAACCCATACCATAATTAGAGTACAGTTCATGGGAAGGAGCATATTCAGCCTTATGTTTCCGGAACTATGATTAAGTCATGCAGCAATAGTCAAACCAATGCATTATTTTATCAGATAAAAGTTACTAAAGTAAACTGAAAAGCTTGCTCTGAAATATACAATGCGGTTTTTTATATATGTATTTTTACATATTTTACAGGCAGTAGGAGATTAGAGTGGATTTAAGTAGCTCCACTAAAACAATTCAACTATAAAGCTTGAGCACAGACGTGTAAGAGGCATGAAACTATTCTGTGTTTTATTGCACTAGTTACAATGAACATTATGTTTACAGCTTTCTTTTGAATGTATGTTAAAATGATACTGAACAGAAGCTGGTAAAACAGAAACCTTAGTCTTTAACTCTCCTGGTTTCCAGGACAATTTAGGGTAAAAAAAAAAAAGGAAAATATGAGTTAGTTGTAACAAAAGCCTTGAAGCGGATATAAAATCCAAGTTAATGATATCCTGTAATCTGATCCTGAGCGGACATGGACAGCTGTTCTCAGAGCCCTAATGAACCATGCACACTTACAGATCACTGATTAGCAGAACTTGATCCTGGTGGGCACAGACAAGTCCTAACACTATTTGAAATAGCTCTGGTGGTATTAAATAACAAGGATCTGTTATCATGTGACTACCTGTCTGTAAAATTGCTATTTATCTTCATTACACTGCTGCTCTTCTCAGAGATGAAGTTGGGAAAGGCTTGTCATCTTTGATATGACACCTGTTGCTTTAACATTTTGTGCTTCTTTGATAGAAGAACAGATTCCTTGGGGTCAGGTTGCAGCGAGAAGCTCTGCAGTAAAGAGTTGCCCTGGGCACAGCCATGGCTCTGATGCCTTCTGTGATGGTCAGTGGGCAAGGGTGACTCCAGCCAAAACACACAGAAGGATTTCTTCTTGATTTATGGCACTAGTCACCTTTTTTTTTTTGGGGGGGGAAGGAGGGGAGGGGAGCAGGAGAAATGTGGTCCCATGCAAAAAACAGTACAGGCAAAGATGTTCGGTTTCAAGCAGCAGGATATACTAGGAAGATCAGTAGCAGCAGCAGCACCAATTATGTTATGGATGATCCAATAGGCTTTATTTATATATTTAGCTTTTGCATTTCCTTGATGACATTTCAAGTGCTTAGCTCAGTCTGTGCAATCTGAACATCTGATTTACCTTTAATAAAGAAAGTAGCTGCTAAATACATATATTCACTTGCAGTGCAGTTTGCCTCAGCCTCCCCTTGAAGACAGTAATAATGTAAAAGTAACAGCAGTGACCCTTTGCATAACAGTGTCTGTGTGATGTTGAGCTAATAGGCTTTTTTTTATGATTGGGCTTCAGTTGATGAGGACTCAACATGTAAAATACTGCTCAGTGTAACATGACCTCATAGGACAACAGAGATTCCAGTCACTCCAGATATTCAGGGATGAGGGATGGAACACTCAGCACTGAAAAGCTTTTTATCTCACTTTTTATAAAGAGTAAATAAACTAATCTCTGTATAAAACATTACTCACTACAAATCTTTTAAAAAACCAAGTGTGACTTTAAATTAGTGAGCTTTCCAAATATTCTTTCTCTTGTGTTTTTTCAACATGAATTATTCTGCAACATTTTTTGTCTGTAAGTCGTCAGCTTGATCCTGTGTACATATGCAACATTTCCTGTCCCAGAGTAAGTAAAAGTTGTGTGTCTAAGCAATACTGAACACTAAAAATGAGCTCACTTGCAGCATCACCCACTGGTCCCTGAATCACCATTTCCCTCAACTTTGCAACTCCCCAAACTGGATGAACAAAATGAGCAATATCTGTACTGACATTCATGCAATAACATTAGCTTAAAACCAGAAAAATGAAAAATCAAGTAATTATGCTTCAAGTCAAATCTGTACAACACATTACAAAAATGTTATTGCTATTTGTTTCTCACTGTGAGAGGTTCAAGATTTTAAATATAAAAGCACCTTACATAAAGAGGTAGAAAATTATTTTTCTGAGTTTATTTGTCCTCATTTGCATTTTCTTGAAAATATTTTCTTGAATTTTCAGTGCTTCTTTTTATAAATTGCTTGTGGAACAAGTGGGTTTTTCTGATCAGATGGGCAGAGGGAACAAAATAAGTTTTCTGGGAAACATTCTTCTGTGGCTACTAAGTCCATTCTTGGAAATATTTTTAAAGTATTTCCCACCACACTTTGAATTTGTACTTCAGCATAAAGAAGCAGTAGTTGTGCTACTGATCAGAAGCCTCATTTTAGGTTCTGTTACCACATCTCTCACACGGTACCAAGTTGCATACACCAGCCAGCCACTTCTAGGAAATGAGTGCAATCTTATCCAATGAGCTTTTCCTGCTGGGTGGAAGATGCCAGATGGCTTTATATGCCTAATAATTTTTGCTCTGAAATCAAAGATTCTTTTTTTCTTTGATTTTTACACTAGGGTTGATTTCATAAACAATATCAAAGTATTACCTTAGTTATTTCTAACATAATTCTACCATGAAAAGTTAAAGGAACCTCTTAACAGTCAATAATTACAGCTTGGGGTTTCCCCTACTGGCAGCTACCAGCTTGTATTTAATGTTTTCCCTAGGATACTTCTTTCTTTCTTCTTCTAAGGTACTAATGAAGTAGCATTTCAATAACATTTTTCTTCAGTCCTTAAAGAAAATCACCTTTTCCATGAAGACACAAAGTTTGGGGATGCTTACATTTGCCTGGAGTCCCTTTCCACTTAGGGAATGCAGCCTAGGTGAAGTGTTCAGCTGCCTATTTATGATGAGATCCATTGGCCTTCTTCTTAGACCTCTGAAGTCAGGCAGTTATTCTCTGCGAGTCATTAGGATCCCTTAATAGTCAATGGGGAGAGACAGACACTTCCAGAAGGTGATTTATTCCCTCCTAAACCAGCTTTTTAAGATAGGAAAGATGAATTATGCCATGAAGGTCCTGTCCTCAATGACTAGAGCAGTCTGAAGTCATTTGTTCCTAGGATCTGTACAACAGGACCACAAAGTATGCTCTGTCATTAATTCCGGAATAAAGGAATCATTGAAAATGATGTGGCTGGGGTGAACAGAAAGTATAGCTATGCTTTTCAAATCATACATAAGGAAAATTTAAGCTGTAGTCAACGAGGGACTTCAGAAAACGGCAACTGGAATCTAATTCCAAGGGCAGACAATGGTGGGGCGAGCTCAGCACTGAGCTGACAGAAGTTGAGCCTTTGGTTGTTAGAAACATGGTTTCGTCTTTCTGATCACTTTAATTTTACACCTTATATCCTGAAGAGAGGCAGTTAATTTTTGTACTTCCCTCAGCCACAGCTCATTTAGGAAAACCTCCATGGAACTGCAGAACTAGAAAATGCAGAGAATACTCTGATAAATTGAAACACTTGTCTGTCCTCTTTGCACGGCACAATCATCACTTTTTAACCACTATTTTGGGACACCCATCCAGAACAGCGTGGAGTAAGTGGTGACCAAAAGGGCAGATGTGCTCTCTTTACATAACCAGTCGGTTCCTCATTTGCTCAGATTCTGAAAAAGAAAGAAACTGAAAATAGAAGCCGGGAAGAGGACTTTTAATCCACACTGAGCCTCACTGGGACTGAGCATCACTGAGAAAAGATATTTTCCCAGGCACAGGGAGTGCAAACGCTACTAGCTGAGCCAGGGGAAATGGGACCTCCTTCACCAGAGACCTCCCATCTGGGGGTGGCCACCAAGGTGGAGGATACCCAGGGGATGCTGAGAGTCAGTTCCCAGGCATGGATGGACCACCCTGTGAGTGAAGGCAGGATATAAGGGCAAATTTAATATCTGTATGACAAACAAGCATTTTTTTATTCCACTTAGCTAATTCACTCTTGTTCTTATTAAACCAACCAGGTTCAATTGAATCATATTATTTTAAGATAGTAGAGATCATCCAGAGTAGATGGTGCTTTTTTGGGTAGATATCTTTTGTGCTACCCAGAAACTACATTACTCATTCACTCATCTTTCAACATGGTTGTAATCCAGTTACCAGATCTAAACATTGCCAGTGAAGATTCTTGAGATGAAAAAAGTCTTTTTCTAGAGGCCATAAAAATACATAATTTTTGATTCTTGAAGCAGAAGAGACTTTTTAAAAATCTTTGGTGATGGCTTTAGCAAAGTAGAAGACATCGATGAATATCAACATATATTATTTCAAACACAGGAATAACAAAGTAGTTGTGAAGTATCTCTAAAGATAAAAGATAAGCTATACATTCAGTATATCTAATCAATAACACAATCTCTCTCACCAGGCCTAAATCAGTCTACAGGCTTCAAGAGCAATACCCAGCTCTCACTATGGTAGTCATACAGAATCAGAGACAAACTGGCATGCAATAGACTCTGCTTTCCTGGACAGGGAAAGCCCAGGATGTGTACATCCCATCCAGAGAAGAATATATTCTTTCTCTAAAATCTTCTGCATGAGAGAGCTTGTCCTGTCCTGCTTCATCTTCAGCCTGGCTGTCTCTGCAGAAAACAGCCAGTGATGCAGAGTAAGGCTGAGTTGAATTTAGCCTTTTTCAGGGTAAAACAATGAAACCACGCAAGTGACCCTCATGAGTTTCTGGATGTACTTGGCAAGTGCAAGTGAGGGCTGGAATTCATCTGACCTAAATCTGGTGTTTACAGTGAGGGTGCATTTGCCCAAGATAGTTTCAATTCACAAGCAATGCAGAGAAACAGGCATTTTATAGGGAATGTTTTTAAAACTTTGAAATGAAGCGTGTATTGGTTCCACTGCTGTTAATGGCATTAGTGCCCACATCAATATAAATGCCTACATTTAATCAGAGGCCTTTCCTTTCTCATTTCCAATATGACAAAAACCTGTGGAACACGGATACAACTTTTGTCCCACAGATGCGTCTTAGAGCCTTCTCTAGCATCAGTGCAAAGGAGCTAGAAAGCTACCTCAGAAGGATAACTGGTGATACCATTAATCTGTAAAACTCCTTGGCCTTGAGTTAAAAACAGGGCAACTTCTGGCTTGAACACTTTCTGTTATAGAGAATTTTATTGCAACATAGACCTTAAAGTATCAATGTAAGCTAGCATAAGCTGTCTGGAGACTGCTTTGTTGTTCACTGGAAGCCAAAGGGGCTCTGCTCCCTAGAGACTGCTAACCGGTTTAAATTGTATTAAAGAGAGTCTGAAAGCAGAACATCTACCATCTGCACCTCTGGTACACTGTTGGAAAACTCCAAATAAATAATCAACTCCTTCCTCTGCAGTCCTCAAGTATCCAGCAGCCAAACTGTGGCATCATCTGTGTTTTTTTCCTTTGAGGGAAGCCTTGGAAGAGTGTCCTTAACTGAGGTCTAAAAAAAGAAGATACAGTATGCTCCCTAGAACAAAGTCTCCCATGCTCATGAAATAACTGGTCTTTTATCAATCCTGGAGAGGAATTAAAGTCATAGATGGAACTTCAAAATAGTGGTTTTAATATTTGGATGCTCTTACTGAAACTTACCACATTGCTACACAAGAAAGCTTGGCATCAACTGCTCCAGTTTCACTGCTTTGACCGTGAAGATATGCAAAGACAAGGAGCAAAAATGAGTCAAGATGTGGAAAACTCTCATAAATAGTGTCTTTTTCAAAACCACTATCCCTGTGTTTCAACCTACGCCCATTTGTCAGTATCAAAATACCACTTGATCTGAACAGGAATAGGAATAGTCCATAAAGAAATCTTTAGATCTCAATGAAAGCACAAACCACTGCATATTTTCAACTTCAGACCTATTGCAAGCCCATTGCAGAATGTCTGATAATGGCATTTATGTTTATATAGCCCGTTGTTTCTCCTGTGCTGCAAACTTTCCACTCGACAGCCCTGTTTCCTGTTTCCCATTATTGGAAGTCTCCAAAGGGGGTTTCCTTCTGTTTTTCTTATGGTCAAAAGGAATTTCTTAAGTATAAGTCAAGTTTCTTTTCAGTGCTACACGTGCAGAATGGAATTTGAAAGCTCCCAGTGTAACCATCTCCAGCATGTACATAGTTAGTGTTACACATAATCCACATCTGGGTCACAAAATCTCTGAAAAGCTTCCAGGAATATTTAGACAGCCATAATGCAACACTTTGCTGTATAAAGGAGAAGTAGAGTTAATGTCAATGTCAAGGTTATAGCTTTTGAGAAACACAGCAGCTCCCCTTCAGAACTTTGAAGCTCACCTTCTGCATCCTGACTGCCATCAGTTTGAATACCATTAATATTTTCCTTTCCACTGAAGCCCGTAGACACATCTGAAAACAGTTTACATCCCAACTTGCCTTATGCTGTTGATATTTAAGTTTAAACTGTGTATAAAACTTGGTGCATATGTAACCCATATATTTTAATGTGGGGGACTGTCTTGGCACCTTTTTCTGCTACAATCAGCTCAAAACCCCAGGAGATAAAATATGACTGAAACTGAACTAGCAGGCAGTCTGTGTTACAGTATTCATTTCAGAGTTAAAACATATTTCTAGATTAGATCTGAGTTTGGCACTATGCTGCAGCACTGCCTTATGTGTAATATAGTATCTATAAACTACTTCTTAACCACTGCTCATGGCATAGAACCCCTAGTGATATAAATGCTATATGAAGCCCTTAAAAGTATTTTTTTCAGCATATTTTACTTAAATAGTGGATTTTAGGATGGTGCATCAAGGAATACAACATCAGGCATTATCTGTAGCCTTCAATCATACTAGATATTATTGTAATTTCTTAACAAAATTTGGGGTCGACTTAGTGTAAAAAGGTGGCTCATTTTTGCTGCATCTTTTCTTAATGCCACCGTGTCTGCTTCACAGAATGGTTTGTGCCAAAGAATTCCTTCATTTTGTTGTTTTCAATCCCAAAAAGGGATCTAACCAGAAAAGATTATCTGGATCAATGTTAATCTGCTCTGTCTTGCCACTGACTTTGAACTTTCTAGCTGCAAATTTGCCTTCTGAATTGCTTTTACTACAGACAACTCTCTCATTCTGTGTCACTGTCCATGTATACCCACTGGTGAATAAATCATTGGTGTTCTAATGTGTCCCTGTACAGACATTCTTCTGCAGAAGAGAATCTTTCAGCAAGAGAAGTTTTGGGTTCAATCCCTGGTCAAGAAGGTAGGTGACCTGTCTGAAGAGCAAATGCAATAGTGCTTATCCACTATCCATCTGTGTGCGTCTCTGCTGTTGTCAGGCTTGCACAATAGTCTGCAAAGAGAGAAGAAAGGTATGGCCCTTAAAGAGATGTTTCTACACACCGTAGAAGAGCCTAAATAAGTAGATCAGACCTTGTAGAAATCTACCTTGTAGATTTCTGAAACTGGGTGAGTGGATTCCCCACACCTAGTTTCTTATACACAGTCTTTTCTTCCTTTTCCTCTCCCATTGTATGCCAAATGGTGCAAATACATCATGAGGAAAGAGAAAGCAAACAGTTTGGAGGTTGCTTGCTTTCTCTACTGTGAGAAGATACACCATGATATCTGAGATGTGACTGTCTGCTTCATAGTGGCTTGGATGGGGTAGGGGCGATGTCACTGTTTACTTATTTATTTTGCTTCTTAGTAAGCCTTGTGTATTGCTGGTGCTCCTGACATTGACACTGACTACTTCTCCAGCAGACATACTTTCAGCATCTTTTCTTTTCTAAGTCTATTCTTTTTTCCTCCTTCCTTTGTGTAAAGGATATGTACTGGCTTTGTGGAATCCCTGTAGCAAGTTGTGAATGATGTATGAACTGAAAAATCTTTGCATGGTACACAGTAGGAATACAGAAAGTGCTGTGCAGTCACTGCTGTGCTATAATTTTTTTCTATATATACAGACACACAGTAGTCATCTCATATTCATTTTGACAAGCCCTTTATGTCCAGACACCTTGGGATGGGATGGCTTGTGTACTGTTGGCCTGCACTGGATTATATATCAGAGAGATTTTTGTGCATAATTGTTCCCTGTGCTGTGCTTGGAAGAAACCGGTGTCTTCTGCTTTTGTTAATATGCCAACTCGAGTTTCCTCCTCAGTTCATATTTCAGGCAGCAAATATACCTGGGAAGCATTGCTAAGATGTCTGCATTTTGCAAATGTGTGCTCAGACAGGGACTCAAATCCTAGACACTGAGCTATGAACTTGGGGACGTGCTCATTTTTTTAATTGGCACAAACCTGGCTATTCCCTTTTTGTAGCCTATTGTGGAAACATTTGGTTTATTTCCTTTGGGCATCCAGTCCAGCTTAGCTAGTGGAAAGAACACAGAATACCCAGTAGGAATGCAAGTGCAAATCAGAGACTTTTTCCCTTCTATTTTAATGGCTACAAGATTCATACTCCTCCTCAGACACCTATTGCTAACTTAGATTTTTGATTTCCTATGCTGCCATACCTGAAAGAGACTGCTTTGCAAGGTATTTCCACAAGACATGTGCCACCAGAGGAAATCTTGCTTGATTTCCCCAGACTACACAAGGGTGTCTTCCTAACATGGGATGGTAGACCGTTTTTCCCCCTATGGTCACACAGTACATTATTAGTTGCTTAAACCTGTTGTTTGATTTCACCTGACTGAAGAGATTTTGTTTTTATGAGCATTGACCAGTGAGACTACAAGTTAATTTTAGCTTTCCCCTAAGCATAGGCTTCTCATTAATAAGATAGATATTGAAGTCAAAGCAAAGGCTCATTTTATTAAAAGTAGGGAGCTTAGAGAGGAAGAAGAGGTGACTGACTAAAGCACCATGATCCCAGGTTACATGAAATAAATCACATTCCTGCTCTAAGTCTCAGTTTCCTAACTTAAAATCAGGGTTAAACCAGGTAGTTCTTCACTTCCAAAGACTGACAGGTGAACAACACAGGACAAAAATTATTGATGTGTATAAAGTATAAGACAAGCAAACAGAAGACAACACAGAGGGAGAGAAGAGCTGCTGAGGAGGGGAATACACCCAGATCACCTGAAAACAGGGTGTCAGCAATCCTTATGCACAGTGAAGCAGGCGGAGAAGATTTACAAGGGAAGAGGGTGCACAGCCACTGTGGCTGCAAGAGTACTGGGGAAGAAAGGTAGATCTCCATGCACAGAGAATTAGTCTCTTAGGAAAAAAAGTCAGGAAGAAAAAGGACAGCAATAGCTACAGCTGAGCTCACTGCTTTGCCCTAGGCTTCTGCAAGCTGCAGGGTGGAACTCTGGGCTCCTGAGTGAGGGGTTGAACTTCCCCAGCTGCGTCTTGCAAGATGTCAGGGGGCTGTTCTTGCTACTACTAGTATAAAAATGGTTATCAGCAACTATTGTTTTGTTATGTTTTTATCTCTAGTTCCCCCAAGCAAACCAGACATTTACAGTTTGCCCAAAATAGCAGACTATTTACAAGGGACTTTTCATGATTGCAAATAAAGAGTATCCTTGGCAATATTTCTTTTCTATTCATAACAATCAGTTGCTGAACCCTATGCCAGAGTGTGCCATGTTTGATATTCCCCCATATTCATGCTTGGACAAATGAAGCTGATTCCTAAGCCTGTGAACACATTGAAACTGTTGCCTCATTCACTGCAAACTTGGCAGAAGTAAATTGGACCAAGGTGATACTCCTGGCCATGCTTTCAGTATAATTCCTTTCTTTTCACTACTACAGAACCCTGATGTGGTCATGCCCTAACCTTTCTTTGAGTCAGTTCTCCTGCTGAGAGTGTTAAACAGTGAAAAAGATTTCTGCACTTGCTTGAATTCAGCAGAGAGCAGCTAATGAGCCCTCCTGATCCCCTGTGCACAGCCACAACAGCTGCAGCTCTGCCTGAGCCATGGGGACCCAAAGCTGCCCTGCGCCCATCGCTCCATCCCAGGCTGTGTGGTGGGATGGGTGACCAGGGCTTCCCCTGTGTCCAACACCCCCAGCACAGTCCCACCTGCACCCTGCAGCAGGGTCTGCTCCCTGCACCTCGGCTGTGGGCACCTGGCTGCCTCTCCAGGCTGGCACACCTCTGCCTCAACTTCCAGATACCGTTTGTCAGGCACCTCAAACCACCCAGGAAGTATCTGCTGTGCTGTGGATGTGCGTCATGCATATTTGTTGTAATGATATTATGGCATACTGTACATCTTTCACTTTTTTTTTTTTTTTTTTTTTTTTTGGCATTCTTTTATGCTCATAGAACAGTACATGATGCTCCCTACCAGCCAGATGATTACTCTTTGGCTCAAAAGTAGCCTATAAATTGGTTTTGGATGCTTGCAGGAAACTGCTGTAAAAATGTTTCCTGTTGATTGGAATGTACTGGAAACTTACAATTTTTATTATCAAAATATGTTAAAATTGACTATGGTAGTATAGTCTGCATTTTGTTAGTGCTCCTGAGGTTTTCTTGACATTCTACTTTTTAAGAGTTTAAACTTATACATCCAAGTCTCTACCACCCAATCTTTATTTATAGATTGAAATAAAAAAAACCTTTCCTGTTTTTTCAGTACACAATCAGTTTTTCAGCTTGAATGAATATCTTGAATAAGGCCAAATGCAGAAAAAACCTTCTTTGCACCTGTGAAGGAGCTACAGCTGGCAAAAGCAAACATTTTTTCAGGTGTTCGGTCATCGAAACCCTGCTCCTGACTAGTGGGAGTCACTTAAAATTTCAAGAATAAATATGCTTAACTCAAGTATTATTTTTAATTTAACATGAAATAGCCTTCAGTTATTTCTGTAATCTTAAGCCTTTGTATAGGTTAATCTAATTTCAGAGCTCCCTTTAAATTTTTTAAGTATTTTAATTAGCAACACCTAAATACAGACCCTTTCATTATTTTTTCTGAGTACAAATTTTTGCACCCTTTGTCTGTAGAAGTTGATTAGAAGTTTCCAATTGCTAGGTCATACTGAGAAAGTAAATGTAATGTTAACTGCCATTTTTAATTTAAGAATGTCAGAAACTGCAGTTGCCAGATAAGTCGTGCCCAGTAGGCATTTTTTTTAAGACTTGATTGTCTCTATTCAAAATGTTTGAGGCCCCTGCTCCAACACAAGGATCTGCCCAGTCCACTGCTCCTTGCTGGGCTGGTGCTCTCCTTTCCTGGGTGGGATGGCCTTTTTGTTGCAGCTGGGAAATGGTTATCCAAGGAGGGAATTAAATCTATCTATGGAGAAGTTACTTTCTAAGGTTGACAAACGGATAGATACCACACAATTTAATATGTGTGCTTTGAAAACTGCGCAGTGTATTATCAATGATGCAGTCGTGAGCAATTCTAATCCCCTCCCGTTTACCATCTGAGCCCATCTGCTAACAAGCATTTTAGGGCTGAGCCTCCTGTTTGCAGGAAAACAAACCATTGGTCTCTGGGCAGAGAGGAAGCCATCAGACTGAATCTGTGATACAGGGTGCTACCATAAACAGGGATTCAGCAAGGCAGAGCCCAGCACGGGGATGCGCTGAGGCCACACACAGGGCTGCTGTGTGGCGGTTTGGCGTTTTGGTGTGCACTGAGCTGCTAGCAGGGTCCTGAAGGTAAGCTGTGCCCCCCAGGCAGGCCTCCACTCCCACAGCAGAGCAGTGTGCCCTGTATGACCTGTGCTGCCTTGCACCCCATGCTTGCTTGTGCAAGGCTTCCTTGCACTAGTCCACAGTGATTACTTACAGATATTTACTTTAGCACATGGCATATAGAACATTAAAAGGGTTTTGAAAATCTCTCAGTTTAACTTCTGAAGGATTATTAACTTCAAAGTCTGAAGAAATGTCGGCCTTCTATGCTTGGAAATGCCAGCAGCTTTTGCATATCCCCACCACAGTACCAAGCAACCCCCAGCAGAGAGGAACGATTACTGCCTCCATGGTATAAGGATGGCTTTTGATCTCTTAACATATTGGAAATTACTTAAAGGTAAGCCATCTGCTAGCTGAGGAACAAAAATAGATTACATCACACCCTGCTAGAAAGACTGTGTTAAATCCTATATATCAAGCCTTTTAATAATTCTAAATTAAGTCAGCTAATAGGATTAGGTACACACTTTCTTTAGGCTTCTTTCACCAACTATTCACAAAAAAACTTTTTTTTGGTGAGGATCTGTAAAATTCAGACATGTTCCACTGTGAATAAAAGAATTCTTTCTAGAATGAAACATTTCTTCAGATCATAATTGCTCTCCAAAACCATTTACAGTAGGAGAGAAGGCCAGTGTCTCGGGAGTGGGAGGAACCCAACCCCTTTATTTTTTTGGTAATATAAAAGTATTAACTGCAAGTGTTGGATTGCTTAGCTAGGGTATTGCAACTACTTACCTAGGATACAACCTGTCCTTAAAAGTTTGTTCAGGAAACTGTTAAAAGGTTTTCTGTTTTGGGGGTTTCCTTGATTTTTTTGTGAGTTGTTTTGGTTTTTTGTTTGGTTGGGTTTTTTTTGGTTTTGGTTTGGTTTGGTTTGAGGTTTTTTTGAGGTTGGCCACCTAAAAACCACGGTTCAGACCAGTTCTGTTTACACTTTGAAGAAACTTTGCCTAGTATTCCTTGTGATTAGAAGAGCATAAACCTCATTATTTTGAATTTGACACTGTCTGGGAAAAGATGCTCAAATGACAATTCTCCCACACTCCTTTCACTGCTACATCCTTCTGGTTCCTGGCAATCTATAAATCATGGATTGCAATAGCTGGAACTTATATCCAAGTATTTGAGTTTAATAGCACTTAGCAGACATTTTCTTTCCTTAGTTTGTGCAATTAGATTCTGAGCTTGTTTATGGTTTTGGGTTCTGTAACATACTTTGGTAATGAGTTTCACAATTTAAATTTATGTTGTATTGTAACTGTTTCCTTTTATTAAAAACTTTTGAACTCATAATTTTATAAAGAAATCGTTTGCTGTCTGCTTTTCTTGCTAGAATTAAAGGATTTGGAATCATGTTTGGACACAAGATAATTTGGTCATATACTATTTGGAACTTGTTTTTTATACTTGTTGCCGTTAACTCTTGTGAATTTATCAGTGGGTAAGTTTTACTATCTTTTTATCAAAAACACAGGAAAGAAAAATTACTTGTATTTTCCTTTCTTTCAGGTGATCTAGGATTTGTTATTGAAGATTTTTAATATGACAGAAGTCATGCTTATTACCATTAAGAAATTCTCCTTAGTCAACAAATACTCATGGCCTTATGTGGATGAGGTAACATTGTATCTTCCTCTATGAGTAATTTATTTCATATCAAAACAAAATATCCCTCCATAAAATAAGGCTATGAGAATCTGAAAACGTATTTTAGAGACAAACCCTGAATGTATAGTTTCTGAGCAATGCAAGAAAGGAATTGTCATTCCATGCCATAAAAACTTCTGGACAGAAAATTTTGGAGTTCTGTTATCCCGGTGACAGTCACTGGGATTACTTTTGTGCTCAAAGTATGCATTACTTTTCTGTATGTGAACCCCAGAAGTATCACTCGTGTTAGAACAGAGCTTGTAAAACTATGGCCCCAACAAGTTGTTTATGGTTTTACACCTATGTTTAGCTCAAAAGAAGTATTTTCCATGTCTGATGTCAAATACACCATGATGTAGATGTCAGGACAAAAGAAAAGGACAAGACTGGCAAGTATGGAATTATATTAAAGCAGGAATAAGAATCCCCCTTCAACTTCTGTGTCCTGGCAGTATTTCTAGAAGTTCAGTTCAGTAGAACTGGGGAGTTTGACTGCCCAGGAAAAGTGAAGGGCCTTATACTTCATTAAAATGGAAAGTGAAGCACAACAGAGCGTGACAGACATTTGAAGGTGAGATATCCAGGAGAATACCTCTGGTTGACTGGGGAAATGTATGTTTATCTTTGCAACAAGCAAAACACACAATTCTGGATTTTGTTGATATCAGACTTTCATGAAGCAGACACCACATATATCCCACAGAACTGAAGGTTCCATTTATATGCAAACTAAGCAGGCTAAAGAGCTGAGGAGCAAACTTTACTGCAACTCAGCCAATGTGTTAATCTCAGCCTTCAGACACCCCTTTGTGTCACTGAAGAGCAACTTCTTTTCCATATCCTTTCAATCCTTGCCTTTTTCAATATGAAACTGCCAACAGTATTTCTGTAAAAGCTGAAAAGGAAAGAACTGACTTTGGAGCTACTGTACAAATAGTAATTCTCACAACTTCCATCCACCACCAAGGAGAAGTTTAGAGTCCTCAAGCACCCTAATTTACAAACCCTCCAGTTTAGAACATGTAACCACACTAAATAATTTAAAAATAAAAGCATGACCTTACTACTTCAGATCAAATGTCAGTGTAGCTCTGCTTTTTGCCTCCAGCAGTGGATGTAAACATGTGACCATGAAAAAATAAGAGAGTCAAATCTGTATGGTACTACTAAGCCTCACATCCAGTTTTCAACTATTTTCAGCTCCATTTGCTTGTATTGCATGCCCACTAGGTCTGGCACTGGAAGAGCCTGCAAAGAAACATTTTCTATCTAGCCCTTGATGTCACTGATAATTTCATAAATATGACCTCTTTTCAAGACTTCATCCCCAAGAACCTTGTTTAGACCTATTGCAACTATTTTGAGACAAGGAGGACAAAAATTTACAGTCTTAGGACATTGGCAAATCATGGCCTTATACAATGACATAGTCATGCTCTCCATTCTAATCCTTTACAAAAAGTTCTTCATGTTTGACTTGCTTTTTTGACCACTAAGTAATAGTTGTATCAACTTCCATAGCTACCCACCTTTGCACTGAGATCTCACTCCTTGGTGGTGAGATTATCTCAGAATCCACAATTTTCTAGATGAAGTTAGAGTTTTCCCGTACCCATTACTTTACATTTATTAAAAGTGAATTTCCTTCATCATTTTATTGCCCAATTGCTTAATGAGTCCCTTGCATTTGGGCCTTGTCCTTCGGTGTTCTGGGTAACTAAGCATAATTAGCAAACTTTACCCTAGTGCTCAACCCTTTTGAAGGACACTTTAAATACATCTTAGTTTGAGACAATTTGGAGGGGCAGAGACCCCAGACAGAAGTCTCCTCTCTCAGATTCATTACCCTTGGTTTCTCCAAGACAGAGAGACAGACCAAATATGCTTGGACATAAGTGAAAAAATAACTCTTTACCAAGAAGAAATGCTAATAACAGTACTGATAAAACTGAGTTATACCAAGCAATGAGGAGAAACTTCCCAAGCCCTACCCACAGGACAAAATTGAGACAGCAACCAGTTTCCCCCACTCAGAAAAAAATCCACAGGACAGAGACAAGATGGCTCACCTGGTTCACCTTCCCAGCACCCTGAAAATCCTGGCAGGAACTGTTGGAGAGTCAGTGCTGTCAGGAAACAGCAGCTAGCTGTGATTTGATAACAGCAGACTCTTACGTGGTGCTGGAGTGAGGCTACAGTGCTGGTGCAGGCAGTCGGAGCAGGGCTGTGAACTCCCCAAGTGACTGAAAGGATCCACAAGACACCTGTTGGATCCAGCAATGATGCTTGGGTGTTGCAGTTTTGATGTTCATCAGTTGAAGCGGTGGTTGCAGTTTGGATTCATTGAGGAAGCCCCAGGTGGTGACAGAAGTCCCATCTGGAGAGGTAAGAAAACCCAGCATTGAGCACAGTCTGAGTGTGGTCTTTTATTTGGCTTAGGCCAGGTGGGAACTCCTCCGGTACCTCCCCTGGGGTGGGGAGTTCTACACTGGATGATGTAGTACTGGATCACAGGAAATTTCAGGAATCTTTGACACCTTCTAAGATGTTACAGCTGCCTGTTCCATCAGCACAGGTGGATTCATTATGATCCATCACAGAGATGAATATCTTCAGGCTGTATGTGAATTGTCCCAGTGCTTCCCCAGAGGGGAGTAATCACAGCTGAGTCATTTGTGTAAGGACAAAGAAACACTACCCTGCCTAGCAGGACTTGCCTCTCTCCTTATTTCCACACCCAGCTTATAGTCTGGCAGGTGCCCATGCCCTCACACCTGAGGAGCCAGTCTGCACATTGTTAGCAAAGCATACTGCTGATTGAGCCATCAGCACCAATACTGCAGTCTCTTACAGCAGGTGGTCGAATGTTTGAGTCATTAACCACTAGTAGCTCAGGCTCTTTAAAGAAGGCAAAATACCAAAAAGCCAAAATGGTGTATTTGGGGAAAAGAAAAGGTGGATACCAGAATTTCCTGTAACCCAGGGCAATATATCAAATAGTCCCTGCAGAATTCTTCTGGTGAGTTCAATTCAATGTGAAACTAAACATTTACTCTTACCCTCTGTTCTCTGTCTTTCATTCAGATATTCATCTAAACAAAAATTCCCCTTTAAACATCTCCCAGATGTTTAGCTTTCCCCCTTTACTGAGGGATTTTGTAAAAAGCTTTTTGGAAATCCAAGTAGACTGTACCTACTAGGTCACCCTTACCTATATGGGATTTTTATTTTTTAAAGAACTCTACATTTATAAAGCAATACTTCCATGGACAAAGACATGCATTAGTTCCAGATGTGCATTTTTTCTATTCTTATTAAACATGCTACTGATGTACCCTGTATAGATGTGAATCTTAGAGGTCTGCAGTTCCTCAGATCTTCCCTAGAATAATTTTTAAAAACTGACACCCTCTTTGGCAGTCTTCAGTCCTGCTGCTGAGGCAATTTCAGGTATGAAATTCCACATCCTCACTGATAATTCCACTATTGCATCCTTGCATTGTCCTAGAACAACAAGCTGAGTAACATCTGCTCTTGACAACTTTTTTTGGTGTTCAATTGACCATTTGTTCCTTATTTTTTTTTTGCAGTAATTTCAACTTCAGGGGTGCTCTCCTCGCCACTACCCCCCACCCCCCCCCAAAAAAAAAAAAACAAACAAACAAACAAAAAAAAAACCCCAACCCAACAACAACAAAACCTTTCCAGAGTGGAAATGTCTTCAGTTTCTTCCATAGTGAACACTGATGAAAATTACTAATTTAACTTTTCTGAAGTTATGTTTTTCTTCTGTATCAAGATCAACGAGTAGCTCTGCAGAGCTCCAGAAAGCCTTACTATTTAAAACACATTTTTAATAATTCTGCTGACCTTACTGAATTTTCATATTTGAAATTCCAGACTTTATTATTGCATTTTCTTTCTTTGGATATGACTTCAGTTTTTTTAAGAAGGATGCCATTATCCTATACAAATCAGTGATTTTCCAACTATATTAATTTATAGCTGGAATTAGGCACAACTGGATTCTTACAAAAGTTGGTTCTGCACAGAAAACAGCAGAAAGAATAATTCAGGCCTATATCCATGCCCTAATCAAAAGGTAGTTCGGCTATTTTTGAACAATATCCGTTCATCCTTTCTTGTTCAAGATGTTCTTTTACTCAACACATTTTATAAGTGTTTCCTAGGTGGCAGAACATTTATTTCTAAAGGGAAGTCTCATGTTAGGTTTCATCCTCTCTCTCGTTCTCTGTTACATGTTACATGACAACTCAATAATGCACATATATGGCTTTTAGTACAGCAGCAGGACTGAGCTGTCCCCCTTATATGGTGAATGCTGCAAGCTGCAGAACCATACTGACTGTCCTTACAGCTCCATCAATCAACGTGAAGTGGAACTTTGGCAAAAAGGAATGTGGTTTTGCTTTTTCCTCAGTCCCCAAGACACTGTAACTTGATCTTTTAAGAACACTTTGAGAGGTATGGATTCAAACTCACCAGGACCACGGTGAGAACTCAGCCATGGGCTCTCAGCTTGAAATTGATTCGTACAGGGTCAGCAGGCAGAAAGAGATACTAAAATAATCTTCTGTCCAGACACCCATCTTTAGAGACATAGAAGTTAAGCCTGAGTCCTCTGAGAGAAGCAGTTTAAATGCAGGTCTTTGGAAGATTGTTCAGGGTCCAAGGCTTTGCTGCAGTGTCTGACCAGCCTTTGTGTGCTGCCTCCTGGATTCTGGTAATCTCTGAGGTACCGAGGGCAGAACTGGACCTCTCATTCTAAAGTTATGTGTGTTATGTTCTGTTATGTGGATGTCTTTGAATTTAGGCCAAAGGGTTGAATCAACAAAGAGATTTGTATCACTGACTACTACTTAGGCACCTAAATCCAATGTTTATATTTTACTGGGACTGTCAAAACTCCCACTGAATTGCTGCCTACCATTTTAACTCATCCTTATTCTCAGGTTTTACATCACCTAGCCTTAAATATTTGCAATGTAGATGTTTACAACTGAATTAGTCATCCTCAGCTCCCCTTCAGCTCAGCAGAGAGAAAAGAGAGTTTCTGAGGAATGATTCATCTGACCCACTTTAGAGGTCTACAGTGCATCCCATGGACTACACAGCCAGCCCACGGTGACAGCTCAGATGTGTCTGCCAGCTCAGTAGGTGATTGCATTTAGACAGATGAATTGAAACCCCAGTGTCAGAGGAACTACAGATCATTTGTATGCTCAGTGCAGCCATAAACCACCTGTGCATAGCAAATGTGAGCTATTTTAAACCTCAAAGGAAAATCACATTGCACGTTGAAAAAAAGCTAAGAGTGAGCTGTGGTGGCTGACATGCAGGGAATAAGCAAGTTGCTCTGTGTGGTGTGTATGCAAAATGGCCAAAGGCCTCCCATGCTGAAGCTGCACAGAGCCCTCCTCACCTCCATGCCTGAGCAAGCTGCTGGCATCGGACATGATCTCCTCTCCCTGTAAAGTGCCAACACAGAAATGTATACCTGAAGCTTCAGGATGCTTAAAATTTAAGCACTGAAATTTTCCTGTCCCACTAGCCCCAGATACAGCAAATTTGAGTATAAAATGTTCCTGTGGCTTTAATCTCTAGGTGTTAGAATTTAGTGTTAAGTTAATCCTCTTTAGAACTCATAGCTCATAGCGTACTTTTTCCTTTCTCATGAGAGAAAAAGATGGGGAATATCCTTTTAACAATAGGTTCTGGAATACAATTTGGACTGTGGCAAGGCAAGGCTGTCCTGAAAAGTGGTTAGAAGTTGGACTTGCAACACTAAGGTACACAGAGGAGAATTTAGTGAAGCTAAAAGAATAACTGGAATGGTCAAAGTGATCTGCAGTGTGAAAAAGAGCATGAAGACTATACCTAAGTGGCTGGGTAGATAGGATGCAGTATTTAACTCTTCCTTCATCATTAAAAAGTGATAGAAATACTAATAACCCTTAATTATAAAGTTAGGAAGCAACATTTCTATGACCACTGGAAAGCACTGGAAATTTATATGGATTTTAACTAAAACAAGCTAAAAGCTTGTTAACCATATGTTAACAGATTTTTT
Organism: Scytalopus superciliaris; assembly: GCA_013400415.1. Classification (NCBI taxonomy): domain Eukaryota; kingdom Metazoa; phylum Chordata; class Aves; order Passeriformes; family Rhinocryptidae; genus Scytalopus; species Scytalopus superciliaris. The sequence goes on from VXBX01005595.1 coordinate 485,290, forward strand.
TGTACCTGTGTGAATGGCTTTAATTTAAGACTAAGGTATCAGCAAACCCAGAAAGTATAGAAGTAATTCTCTGAAAACTTGCCATCTTAACTGGAGAAAACCGAATGCTGACATTCATCCTGGTCTTAAAGTATATGAAAAATGTCTCTATCCTACATCTCCTACATCTGGATGTTAGTTGTGAGAAATAGAGATCAGTAATGCCTTTTAATAATAAATTGACTTTTCTTTCTGAGCTACTTTTTGAAGTGGCCATCTCAAATGACTCTTATCCTTGTTATACTTTACAAGTTTGAACAAGATGATGGCAGGCAGCTAGTGCCATATTCGCTGCAGAAGGGAAAGATTCCCAATAGTGGTTTTTGAGAGAAAAGGTTGCTATGCTTTATTTGTTATTTGTCTTAATTCTTCACTGAGGGAGGAATTAATGTATTTTTTAACATAAATGTTATTAATTGTATGTATCTACAGCTCTCTCTAGTGACAAAAAGCTCATAAAAACTGTAGCTCAGAATATTTAGTGGCTGTCTGTTAGTCTTTAAGTAATGCAAATTACTTTATTTTCTTGTTTTAATCAACTAATTTCACAAACCTTGGTAGATATGGTCAAAACATACACTACTGGCTCATTATACACTCAGTACTCCCAATGATGTCAACAGATATTGTGACAAAACCATCACTGTAAGATCTAGTCTCTAACAAGGAAATATTGCTGGGTATATAATTCAGTATCACAGTTCATTTTTGATTCTGCCACAATCAACCGCAAGGTGTTCTACGCAGTGCTGAGCTTTGCTTGCAGCCTGTGCTCCACATCTCACAAGAGGGTCTGTGGCCTCTCTTGCAGCACTCTGGTGCCTGGAAGTGGCACAGATCTTTGCAAGAATAAAAGGCTTATATGAAGTGGATTCTCACCTGGCCTAGAAACTACTGTTTACAGTGGCATAATGCTTTTGTTATTGACAGCATTTACCTTCAGCAGAGTCACAGATTAAGATTCATTTCTTCATGCCCTGACAGAAATTTATTAAATGCAGCCTTTGAAGCACTTAACCAAAACTTAAAGTACTTGGCAGCACTGTTGACTTTTTTAAAACTTCTCTGTGCAGTTCAGTGTCAATATATGTTCCTTTCATATCAATTTATGTCAGCATATCCAAGCATCCATTCAGAAGAGTTGGCCAAACAGCTAGACTGGATCCCAAGTCATGGATACCACACAGCTTTTACATGGATGTATAGGTGTTACCCTTATTTAGAATCATTTGCTCCAGACAGATTTTCTTTCTTTGCCCCAAGACAAAACTACATGCAAACTGCTGAAGCTCCCATGCCTTTTGACCTTGCTAAGCTTTGTTAGAGCATCTTATCTTTACACAACACCCACAAGCATGCGTAGGACACTAGAATCAGTGTACCAGAAACTCAGTGCAGTTTTGAGTCACAGCACCATAGGCTAAGAAGATGTGACATATATTTCCATATCAAAACAAGAAAAACCTTTTTTCCCCCTCTTCACCGATGCATAACATCCCAAAAGGCAAGAATGGCCTTCAGCTAACACAGATCAATTTTCTTTCAGCTTCAATCACCATTTAATTACTGTTGACTTCTTTAACCTTTTTCTCTTCCTTTATGGATTAGATTCCTTTATATTCTATTGCCATTTGCTTTCTCTGTGACATAATCAAACTTAAAATGGTATGATAAAATTTCACATTTTTCTTCTTCCTTCCTACCATTTATGTTCAATTTACTTCAAAACCCAAATCATTTATTGAGGAGAAAAGTATTTTTAACAAATCAACTTTTAACTTTATCTCTCTCCAGTATCTAGATGTCATGTGCTTTAAGCAAGCAATTGTTCAGATGACTGGATGGCATGCTGGATAAAAGCACTAGCTTTTCAGCTCTTAACATTTCAGGAAAAAAACACCCACATGACCATATATTTTGGATGCAATGAGTTTTGTTGAATCAGCTTCATCTTCAGCAAGTATTTCACATTTGACTAACTGGGAGCCCAGATAAAAATAGTTCAGTTAGCAGTTTTTATCAGAAGGAAACTGTTGCTCGGTAGATCAGAAAAGCAATATTTTTTCTCCTAATGGCTATAAAAGAAGCAGAACACTGGGCAGACATCCTCCCAGCCAAATCAGGATATTCATTCCTTGTCACTTATTTGTTCTGCTGGATCAGATGCACATATATATGTCTTACTGTGCACAAACTTGTATAATTCAGTGTAGAACATACAGCCCTGTACATCTTTTAAAGTTATCCCTTTAAACCTATAATTGGATATGCAATGAGCACAGTCTGTTTTCTAGAACTGGAAATGTTTTAGGACTCAGAGCTGCACATGTAACCACATCTTGGTGTAGATGCAAACACCTAACATCCACTTCACAGGAGAGCAGTATCACCAAGGAGTCAGCCACTAAGCCGTGGAGCAGAAGGATTTTTCATATATTTAATTTTAGGTCTCAGAGGAAAGAGTGGGTCTGTAATTACTACCATACACAGTGTAACTGCTTGTGAATCTGTTACCATAGATTTTATTTTTACATAATTTTTTTCAAAACATTTGTCCTTGAACTACTAATTAACTAGGAGCAATCGAGTTACAAGAATTACAGAGCATAAGATTTTAGAGAAGTGAGTAAGCTCTGAGTTATGTGCCATTATTGGCAGTAATTTTGATCCTTATGAATCCTCTACACATCACAATTAACAGATAGCTTCATAAAAATAACTTTATCTCATGTCATCTTATCACTGTTGTCCATTCAAGCTACTTCTTTGGTTTTGCTACATCCCTTCTATGGAAAGTCATAAGTATTGGTGTATTCTTCTTCTACATCCAAAGACTGAGAATCCTTGAGGGCAAAACAGGACATGGAAAAATACAAATTCTTATTTATTTGACATACTACTTATCTATTTTTAATAATAATTTAAAAATTAATCATCTCTTCATGTTAATTATGTATTGTTGCACAACATTAGGTTGTTATTAATTCACTGGACAAATACAGTTTATTTTTTAATTCAGTTAAAGTAAGATAAATTTAAAAAATACTTTTAAAATAATTGTAATAGAGAGCATGGAGAATAAAAATAAAACATCAAATACAGACAAGAAAACATAAAGTATAATCCTTTTGGGCCACCTAGTCTCTTCTTTCAGCCACCATAGGCTTGTTTTGTGTTTCTGTGTGCTCCTATACTCTGCATACTGCTATATTGCCTAGATATACACCTATGTATTTATAGCAGATGCTGTAGCTTTCAGATCATTTAGAGTGAGCATGAGCTTACTCTGAAGCACCGTGCCTGACCTCATTTAATAACTGAAATAACTGGTAATTGCAATCTGGCTGATTTTAATGATCTACAAAACACCATGCATGACCTATGTTCTATTAAGACAATCATTTTCAAATACACATGTCTATGAACTTTAGACATAAAGACAAAATGTGCATATCTAAGTTTAAGAACCTCAATAAAAAGATCTGCCCACCAGAGTTCCAAACATGATAGAATGGCCTTTAAAAAAGCCATCAATTTTAACTAAAACAGTTGGAATTTGTTGGATTGATTTATAAAATATAGAACTTTCTGCAGTGAGTCATTTATTTATATATCTTGGTAATACTATCCACAGCTATAAAAAATGTAGTAAATCAGATCTTCTGCCATTCTATTTCACTCCTTCCTCTTATACCTATTGCAGTGCAACTGGAAGGGATACCTATTATTTATATAATTTAGAAATAATTGTAAAGAACAAATTCTTAGATTAGTATTGGAAAATATTAAGTAAATTACTATCAGTCTTGAAGGATTTTAGCCTTATAGGTTCTGGTTTTAATGTATATATGTAATGTACAATGTAATGTAATACAGTACTCTTATGTACTAAGGCACCTGAGCAGAATCAGTAAGCAACTATCCTAAATTCTGGAATTTTTACAAGTTTCTTAGGAATTTTTGCCAACAAATTAACTTATTATCCTGAGATTTCAGCTAAAATGCTTGTACTATGTTTTAAAACAATTTTGTTTTAAAATATATATAAAACCTTCCAAAACAAAGATTTTAAAAGGAACTGCAAAATCAAATCTCAAAATTTTGGGAAAAAGTCAGGAATGAGCTAAAGCACATAGCTGGATCTGCCTCTGTTAACACAGCTAATAAAATGAGCAAAAATTCAAAAAATACATGACTAATGTCAAAGATTAATACAAAGTTTAATAGTGCAAATTAAGTCTCTGGATGATGTATTTAGTTGTCTGCTATAGACTAGGCAGTTATTGCAGTGCAATCAGACAGCAAAGGTAATTTCTTTCACAGCTATCAATCTTTACTGTGTAAGTGACCTGAAAGGATTTTATTTAAAGCATGTAGTATTTATTTCTGATTTCTAATAGTCATTTTATCCAAGGAGGATCTGAAAATCTAAGCTTTTGTAATAAGAGAAAAATATGTAAGTATACTCTGATAGCTGAAGATTTTGGGAGGAAAAATTGTCAGTGGGACAAACTGAGGCATTCCAGTATATATTTTACCATTCTTTTTATAGAAGCAAACATTTCCAGGAAAGACCCCTGCAGGAAGTAGACTTGCCAGTAGGAAGGCAGATGACACCAGAAAGTGACAGTGACTATTCCTTGGACAAAGCTACTTTACTACGTGTTGGCAACATTCCCGAGCCAACAGCCGTGCCTGTTTGCCACTGCCATGAATACATGACGCTCTATGATTCCCACTCATGCTTTGCACCAGGGTAGACCAGAAGAAACAGACAGCTTCCTCTGCAGCAGGACACAGCCTGGTGCCTCCTGCTGTGCTCCAAGCACAGTCCCTGCTCCTAGCGAGTGACCAGCATTGCCTTTTACACAGGGTCAGGCCCAGCGCTGCTATGGAGAAAATCTGGAGTTGTCCTGCAGTTCTAAACCAGGTCAAATTCACAGAAGCTTCAAAATAGACATCCTGTAGTTGCAAACAGTGTGTATGCTCTGTTGACCTGAACTTTCCAAAGGGCAGTTGAAAGCCGTAATTAACTCTGACTTTTGCCACTGCCTGCTTCAGTGGCTGTGTACCTTTCTGTATATTGACTCTATTTTGTATATTAGACCATTAAAACATGTTGGTGTGCTCAGTTCAGTCCAGATAGCTCAGATATAACTCAACCCAGGATATGAAAGAACTGAAGATGAAAGAGGGGATGTTAGCTTATATCTTCATGAAGTCAACCTCTGAAGGTGTCACCTATTGTTAATTTTTACTTGAACATGAAATATACTTTATTGTTTTCTCCTCTCCACAATTTAAAGCTAGATTATTTTGTTATTGGACTGTTTTATTTTCCTAATCACTAATACAATGATTTAAATTGTAAAAGAACTGGTATTAAATGTATTAGTTCAACAGTAGTTCTCAACTGAAGGCATTTAAAAATGCCATTTTTTTGATACAAATCAAAGGTGAAAATATGTGTGGAAAATTTCTTTTTAATATTTAATTATAAAGATGGCAGAGATAAATAAGGAAAGATCATATTCTTTATAAATATCATGTATCTATAAATTATTTTTTACTCTTATTCAAGGTAAAAGAAAATATTTTTGTCCTACTGAGAGCACTGAATACTAAGTATTAACAAATGAAAACCAATAAATATTTGTCCAAAATATAAACCCAGTAAGTTGCAACTAACACTGATTCTTATGACCCAAGTAATTACCTGTCCAGAAGTATTGTTCTTATGCTTTCCTGTCTCCAAATTATTTCTTTCTCCTGTTAGACTATTTAGACTCCTAGATAAAATTTTGGCTTATGAGTATAGTCTTTACAACCTACTGTCCTAACACAGAACATTCACTGAAAAAGTTAGATGTCCATATTATTCTCTTTAGCATCACCTGTACCAGATGTGATCTTATTTTGCAGATTTCTTCAGCCCATTCTAATGATGCCTTTCTTCCTAACTACTCCTCAAGCTTTTAAAAAAGCAATCAACTGTGCAATCAAAATATCTTTGTTTTATGTGCTGCGTTTTAAAATACTGGCATCCCTGCAGTTCTCTGATATTCCTCTATTTTAGTGAAAAGAGAAGGAAAACTAAGCTATCATACTTCCATGATCATATTCTCTTGTGTCCCTTGTACAAACTGGTGTACAAATGCCTTTGCAAATCTATGTCCCATATCTGGAAGTAACCTTCATATGTCATTGATAAAATACAATACACTCCAGTTTGGATTACTAAGTTTATTTTAGCTATTGACTAGGTTAGATGATGTATAGAAGAAGCAGTGAGTAATAGTATTTTCGGTGAGAAGGAGAGTTTCAGGTAACAACACCTGACATATCTCTTAATGCTATGTACTAATTGACTTGAAAACCAGCACATTATTCATGAACAAAGAAATAGCAGATCTCCACTCAAAGAAAGGGATTGAGCGGGTGGGAGAACAGAGTGAACAGGAGGGAGAAAATACAAAAAGACACCCGTTCTCATTAATTCAATGACTAGTGTCAGCACAGTCCTATCACAAAGAAGAATAAAACCCATAATGAACACTCCTCAAACTACATTCGCCAGGGGAAAAAGGGAAGAAATAATGCCATTCTGGTTGATGTAGCACAAGGTTTGGGAAGCTGGTGCACTCACAAATGAGAACTGATATACTGCACTAAGCATGAAAGCAAAGACATGTAATCGGAAATGCTCACATCACCAAGTTCATGCTTTGCACAGAATTTATTTTCAGTAGTTGCTAAAGATCAAATACTACTAAGTACACGATGAGTTTCTCTTGTGGCAGAAAATTAAACCATTATTTTCTCTCTTCACCATGCACAAAATGCAGAGATATTCAATGGTCATGCAGGAAGCATCCATAGATCCGCACTGTAGAGCAGTACTAGCTTATGGGCTGCACACTGGACAGAAATCCATAGCCGTTTTATTAATGGATTACTCCTATGGGAGCTTACAAACTGTCATGATCTTTTTCAACTTTGAGGCATATGACTCACAAAAGGAGGATATAAATATTTTTGAGGCATGACATGAAGCTAGCGAAGAAAGCAAAATGCTAGAATAATAAGTCTCTTAACCATATACAGAATAGGTATTACATGTACCCTTTTGTATGTGCAGAAAAGACAGCTTATCCACAGGCTATAATTGCCAATAAAAAACACCATCACGTTTGTGCAAATGAAGACAGAAACTATTGTCCTTTTAATACAAATTTAACTTTGGAGACTGCTGGAGTTTCCGCTTGAGCTGAGTAGGAAGGAACGAATTACAAAATCCAAGGAGCTTAGTACTTAAGGATCCACATGAGATTTCAGATGGGTCAGCCAAAAATATTATATTGAAATTTCTGTGGTCTCCACTTGGCATTCCTGACACTTTCCCATCCTCTGCCAGAAAGGAGTCCCTGCATGTCACACAAAAAACCACAGTCACAGTGCAAGGGTTTGAATATGACAAAGATACATTTTTTCACTCAAATAGAAATATGGCAGTTTATTTTGTTTGCATGTTATTTAAGGCTAGATGGGAAAAAGATAATATTTTCAGCTGGAGTGCAAAAGCACACCCACCAAGTATGGCAGAACTGTTTTTTTGACAGATTAGAATGGATGAGTGCTTATATATACGGTCTGTCATTTATTTGTATGAGTCCATATTTAGTATGCAAATAGATACTTGTCACTGGACTTTATTTCTATAGTTGGTCAAACCAAAACCCTGATGTGCATTGTGCCAACAATAATGCCCAAAAATCTGCATTCCATTTCTGTAGCTCAAGCCTCCTTCAAAATAAAAATGACATTTTTCCAAGAATGTCACTCCCAGTAAAGACTGTGGTTGTATTGGGATCAAGGGTAATGCCCACATGGCATTTATTTCATTCTCTCTCCCTGTCAGCATACATATTCTTCTCTCAGACTCATTTCTGATAGTTAAAAATATTTATTCACTTTCAAAGAAGACTTAATCACTACTTCTAACTGAATGTTAGTATGATTAAGCATGATTCAATTGGATGTACTGAGTTCAACCAACAGGAGAATTTCATAGAATCATAGAATAGTTTGGGTTGGAAGATACTTTAAAGTTCATCTAGTTCCAATCCACCTGCCATGGGCAGGGACACCTTCAACTAGCCCACGTAGCTCAAACCTCCACACCTCCAGGGACATGGCATCCACAGCTTCTCTGGGCAACCTGTTCAGTGCTTCACCACTCTCATTGTAAAGAATGTTTTCCTAAAATCTAGTCTAAATCTGCTCTCTCTCAGTTTGAACCCATTCCCTCCCTTGTCCCATCACTACATGTTTTTGTAGATAGTCTTGCTCCATCTTTCCTGCAAGTTCCCTTCAGGTGCTGGAAGGTCACTTGGAAGCGTTTTCCAAGCTGAACAATCCCAATGCTCTCAGCCTTTCCTTATAGGAGAGGTGTTCCATTCCTCTGATCAACTAGGTGGCTCTTCTCTGGACTCACTCCTACAGGTCCATATAATTTCTGTGCTGGGGGCCCCAGAGCTAGATGCAGCACTCCAGGCGGGATCTCACCAGAGCGGAGCAGAGGGGCAGAATCCCCTCCCTCAAGCTGCTGCCTATGCTTTTGATGCAGCCCAGGACATGTTTGGCTTTCTGGGCTGTCAGCCCACATTGCTGACTCATGTCCAGCTTCTTGTCCACCAGCACCCCCAAGTCCTTCTCAACAGGATTGCTCTCAATCTGTTCATCCCCCAGCCTGTATCCATTTCTATATAGGGATCAGTATGGAATAAGCGATTCTTCAAACATCAGTTAGAGAAAAGGCAAGAGAAACCCATGTTTTCCCCTCTGAAAAACATATGCGTCAATGGTTTTTCTGGTGTCAACACTGTACTTTCTTTGTTGGCATTGTCTATTGCTTTTAAATGTCATTTAAATGTGCGGCATTAACCAGATGTTATGTTGAGACTTTGGATGCAGGCAAGTTTCAGGGACTTGAATAGTATAGAGAGTCTGTGACATTTGATCCCTTGAGATTTCCAAGTTCCCAGCTGGTCACTGTGGGAGGCGATTTTTCTCACCAGACCTTGGAGGTCTAACAGGCCATGACTGAAGTCACTGAAGAAGGCATGAAAAAGAACAATGATCCTCTTTTCCAATAAACATTCAGGTACTTGTGATGAATGAATTTCTGGGGGTGCACATTATGCTACACAGATTATAGTGTTTTGGAGTTTTTTTCATGAGGATAATTCCTAGATATCTGAAGTCAGATTAGATTAGGCTTGTCATCAGACAAAACCAAAATGCAAAATGAAGTTGGGTAGTTCAGGGCTGGGGCTTTGCATCTGAAGGGTTGTAATCACATGACAGGAGAAGTAGCTGTGATTTTGAAGTACAATTTTCAAATGACCACATGTGGCACAGGGAAGCTGTATTCTTCACCTGACTTCTTCATCAACAATTTTCTCTGACAAATTACATAATATTAGTATGTAAATAAAGCTACTGAAGTGCAAAAATTATCTGGAGGTGCCGATTCCACATTTTGAAATAACTACGAGCTGTGGTACCTCTGTAATTGAGAGTTAGGCTGTCAGAAATGAAGTGGGAGCAAGGCAGGAGAGTGAAAGAGATCTTTAGGGTCCCACTTGCCTCATTTGGGGCCAAAATGTGCAGCTGAGCTGTGGGCACACCAGAGCTGATGAATTTAATATCCTGCTTGTCTACCTCTGGGAAGCAGCCAGTGTTGGCAACAAGAGCTTGGGGAATTCTCACTGCGGGAAAATAAGATGGCAAGGGAATAAGAACAAATAAAAAAGGATGTTGGCTCTGTATTAGAGAAAGATACTAAATGATTAGGATATAACAAACTGATTAAATCACCTTTTTGTTGTGGCTGTTGATGGCTGTGATCTGTTTTTACCAGCAGGGACTCAGCTGTCCACAGAGAAATGGGACTGGGAGAGTTTCACAGGGAGGTCACAGATTTGGTTTTCCCAAGCTGGTTTTTTTATGCCAAATGCCAGGAACCCTGTGTAATACAGTGGACCTTAGAGGCCTTTTTAATTTTTGTCTTTTATCTTAAAGGGCTTAATTCTGCAGCACTATGTAAAACCAAACTCCAGCTATCTGGAAGTACAGCTGTCTTTATCTGCCTACCGTAGCGCTCATAAGGAATTTACTGCCTCATTACCAAAACTGAAGCCAGAAATGTATTTGCACAGGGACAGAATGATCATGCCCAATGTCAGATGAAGGACATTTGCTTTCATTATTTTTCCCTTGTCTCTTGTATTATTCACATATTTCCTCCTCTTTAATGTCTCTTCTCTTGATTATTAATGTATGAAGGATGCTGGCTGCACAGTTCAGAACATGACAACACCTGAGAAACCCCAAAGAAGCCAAGCATTGCTATGTGTTATTTATAGGATTTCAGACTTCTCTGTATTTCCCTCAATTTCTGGGATTTTATAATTAAGGAGAAAGACTACCAACTCACATTCAGATGGTGAAGGAAGTTCCAGAGCTCTGTATTGACCTATTTATGCCAGAATGCCTCTCTAACTGTTAAAACATTCATGTTGTAGCAGGTCAGAGGCTTCATGTATTCATGCACAAAGTCACAGGACTGAGTTGAATAATTTATTAATTGCTTTTGTGCATCACACCTAGGGCATTTTTGGAGAAAAGGTAAAATATTTGGTGAATTAAAACAGTGTGCTTGTGTTACTTAAACTCAGTACAAGCCTTATGAGCAGCTGAGGGAGATGGGGTTGTTTGGCTTGGAGAAAAGGAGGCTCAGGGGTGACCTTATTGCTCTCTACAATTTCTTGAAAGGAAGTTGTAGTGAGGTGGGGATCTTCTCTTCTCCTAGGTAACAGGTGACGGGATGAAAGGAAAGGGTTTTAAGTTGTGCCAGGGGATATTTAGATTGAATATTAGGAAAAATTCCTTCACCAAAGGGTTGTCAAGGATTGGAACAGGATGCCCAGGGAACTAGTTAAGTCACCATCCCTGGAGGCATTTAAAATCATAGAATCAATTAACGGTTGGGTTACAAGGGACCTTAAAATTCATTTAATTGCAACTCCCCTGCGATGGGCAGGGACACCTACCACTAGACCAGATTGCTCAAAACCCCATCCAGCCTGGACTTGAACACTTCCAGGGATGGAGCATCCACAACTTCCCCAGGCAACCTGCTCCAGTGTCTCACCACCCTCACAGTAAAGAATTTCTTCTGGAAAGTATTTTGAAATCTTTGTGTGAATAATGCTATGTGGACAATACTAAACATCAGTTTGGAGAGTCAGGCAAAATACTACATACCAGGGTCTTCCAGCTGAACAAATGCATACAACTCTCCATCCATGGCCAGAAGAAATTACCTTTAGAGAGCTCAGCACTTCACCTGGAAAAGCTTTTCCAAAGGCATTTCCCCATTGTCTGGACCCAACTGGCCACTTAAGCCATTATGGGAATGGCTCATACTTTTACTAACTGCTGAAGAAGACCAGAGCAACTGACAGAGGGCAATAATTGCTCAGGGTCTGGCTATTTTCCTGCCTTTAGTGACTACAAAAGGTATTTTCTTATAGAAGACATGTAATCGTCAAATAATTTCCATTTTGTGCTTACCAGGAATGCATGAATTCAACTTTTCTACTAGCTCGTAGCCTTCTGAGTTACTTTTTTTTTTTTTAAATGTACTTATTATCTTTTTGTTTGAGATACCACCATAAAAATAGACAGAAGAATGTAAAACATATATACAGGGCTAGGATTGCTGTCCAGTTTGTTTAAATTAGAGAAACTCTATATTTTAAAATTGTACAAATAACTTAGAATTGTTTGGATTATGAAACTAAAGATAACATGAAAGCTGTAAAAGGATATGACAAAACAAATAGTGATTAAAAATTACTTCTCAGTAGTCTTCCATTTGCTTTAAAAAACACAACTTGTTACCAGTTATGTAAAATAATAGTGTCCGAGTTTATGCCTGGAGAGCCTCTGGAATCCCCCAGTTAATATTCTTAGTTTTTCTTCTAATGTTTTAAGATTACTTTTTGTCAAAAAATTTATTTATTAAATGCATTCTAACAGCTTTTAGACCTATGGAGTGCCAGTAAGTCACAATGTTCACTTATTTTCTATTTGCCTGAGTTGTCTATTTAGTAGTTACAAATTAATTGCATAATACTTACAGTGAGCTGTGTGATTGTTTGTTACAGCCCTGTGGTCTTGCTGCTTTCCTAATTTGGGTGACTCTCTTTCAAAAAAATGTAAAAGGCCCTCAAGGATAAGCTTCAGCTGAAGACTGAAGGTGTCTTCTGAGGGGTGTCAAAAGTGACAGCAAACTTCAACATTACCTTGCGAAATCGCCACTTCAGTAGACAAAGAACCAGTGCAGCAATCAGTACATGTCCTGAAATATTTAAAGGAATAGGATATAGGAGGCCCTTGGTACAGTCTTTTGGAAGTTGTTTCTCTCTGTTTTCTTAACTCAGCGTAATAATTTTCCTCCTGTTGCAACCCACGCTGCCAGGCTACACTACCCACTATCCCATGATATCCGGTTGATACCTATGGCAATTGATCAACTGCACACCAGTGAAACAGAAGGAGAAAGAAGGGCCTAAGTGCTGCAATCCAAAAGCACTGTAATATGAAGTGCAGTCAGAAACTCTAGAAGATGTTTCCAGAGGATGTCCCAGCCTTCCTGGCACAGGCAGAGAGAAGCTCAGATTTTCCAGCTTCTTTTTCTGCTGCAAGGACCTGACTTCCCTGTTCACTTTAGCAGCTCCCCCTGCCAAAACATATTTGAATTTGTCTTGGAATGACTGCAAATGCTGACAATTTTCTATATAAGGTCCCAACAGTAGATTTATACAGCTTATACATGACATTAGTACTTATCCACTTCTACTGTAAATATAGGAACTGATATGTCCCTATGAGTGAATTTTCTCTTTTCCCAGTGTCTTATACTATTGCATGATCAACTGACCTGTCCCTTACATTGCCAGTCTGTAGCAGGAGTTAGTGTCAAATCAGACATAACCTTGCACTTGTACAATTGAGTTTATTCATCTGCTCTATATAACAGCACTCACTTCCTGCTTATCAGATCTCAGACCTCAGAAGCTCTTAGACCTTTCTCTGTGTCATTTGTCAGCCAATTCTATTTTGTGTGCCAATATGATTAATGAAAACATGAAGTTAGATCAGTTCTGAGACTAAGCTTTGTGATGCACGTGACAGCTACTCACTGGTACCTTCCCTTGCAGCAGGATCCTTTGCCATCATGCTTTGAGCCAGCTCACCTTCTATTTCAGAATTCATCTGCTATCTCCATGTTCTTCATCTTAACTAATTGTTTTCTATGTGACATACTGTCAACTGCATTTTGAAAAGCAGATAAATGAGCTCTACTACTGTTCTTTTGTTAAAAATGCTTTTTTTGCTTGAAGCAAACCTATTGCCTTGTCAAGGAAGGATATGTTATTTCAGCATGATTCATCTTTAGTAAACCTGTTTTGCACTTTATGCTGCTATTAGACCTCTACTGTTGCTATAATTATTATCTACTGCATTTATCATATTCTTTACTCTCATATTTCATAATTGAAAAAAAATTAATTCAGTCATTCAGCTGATTACTCTCCACATTTTGTGCTGACCTGTTATTCCAGGAAACTGGATTAAGAGGAAGTGCAATGAGATAGGACACAAATATGAGATGTTTACTCACAGAGCTTCTAAATCTTGATTTGTAGCATCAGAAACAGTTAAAGATCAATGACAACTGTATTTCCAATCCGTTTGCATTTGCTTTGCCACAGTAAGTTACATGGGGAAGGAAAGGCTATAACAGACAAGCAGCGCTGTTTTAACTGTCACAGTAATTTTACAATGCCTATTGGACCTCTGAGGTAGTTTCTACCCTCCTCAGGCTCACACTCATCCAGACCCTTCTTCCTAATGAAGACAACACAAGAAACTTCCACAAGACCAGCAGGCAGTGGTGGCCCATGCTCAGAAGAGCTCACTTTGTTCATGTAGCATCCTTTTAGCCCTGGGTCTCTCCTACATCACTGGTGTGAGCAGGAGGCACAGGCTGCCATGGCCCAGCCTTGCAGCACCACCAGGTTCCTAACTATTGTTTCCCATGGTAAATAATGAAGTTTGCAAATGAGAAGAGAGGTAGCTCGTGATATGTGATCTGAAATGAACTAACATTTCAGATCAACCCTTGCAGGAAGATTTCTCTCTCTCTGCCACTATCTGGAAGATTAATGTGGTGAGTATCTATGGTTGCTAACTGCCTGTGTATGCCAGTGCAAGAATTAATAAACATTTTGCAGTTTTTCAGTTACAATGAGAAAATTACAATCAATTGGCATTTTAATACAGAAATTAATTGTATATTTCAGTGAGATGACACTGATAAGATAAGTGACTGCTTCAGGTACTCAACTTCTCATCTCTATTTATAGCTATATAGCTGAGGACAGAAAGAAAGAAAGCGAGTGGGAGAGAAAATAAATCCCCAATGAATTGCTTTTAATTGCTTCTCAGTCTACTGACTCACCGTATTCTTTACCAGAAGACAGCTTTCAACAATTTAATTTTTTTAGGAAACCTTCTTTTAACTGAGTAAATCTACACTGCACAGAGTTAAGCACCCTGCCATGCCTGGTGGTCAGCATGGAGAAGGGGGCACTACTGGGACCTGGTGACCTGGCTGGTTTCTGACACCTGGTTTGGGCTGAGGTGGATTTGCTCCTTAGACTAGCAAGGGAGCCCACGGTGATTAGCAGAGATTTAGCTCTGACCTATTTTAGATGTGTGTATCTAAGCAAGAGAGACACACAAGATACTTTCTGTTGCCTTAATTTCCCATTAAAAAGTGACTATTTCACATGATCAAAGAAAATTTTTCTGTCAGACCTTCCAGTGTCAGAGGTATGTCATAATGATTGACAAGATATAAGAAGTCATGAGTGCAAAAGAGCTAAAACTGTATTTGAAAAGACAGGTGTTGCAGTAAATGTCAGACAGCTCAGGTTGACAAATTCAGTTCAGCTCACTCAAGAATCTGTAAACATTGATATTGGCCCAAACTTCACCTGACTTTTACTGGCAGTGAAGTCTTGGAATGGCATCAATGTGTTATTGGAAAACTCTCGGGAAGCATTTCAGTACTTCCAATTCAATCTCTAACCAGGAAGTATAAAAGGAATGGGCAGAAAAAGAAAATAAATTTAAAAATAAAAAACCCCATGTTTTTAAACCCATTAAAACATCAGCAACAGCAGCACTGATGCTGCAAAACAGAAATGAACTGTCTCTGGAGGGAGCAAGCAGGCTTGGCCTGCCTGGCACACTGGCATGTGCAAGAGAGGTGAGAGGAACAGCGTGAATGCTGGGAAAGAGTTGTATTGGTGTCCCACTTGTAAATGCAGGAGTGTTTTCACAAAGGTGATGAGATGATACAGAATTTTCTCCCCTTGCTTTTCCTTCCTTTTGGCCTGTTGGGTCTCAAAGTCAGAAATCCTTGTAGTATTCCGTGATCCATGAGATGACAACTCAAGCCAGTGCAGAACAACACCACAGCCATGACCAGAACTGTGTCATGGAAATCTGCAGCCACTGCAGCAGCAAGAGAGAGCAGGAGGAAGACACCAACAAGCTGTTTATGAAGGATTTCCTGTGGATCACTTTGCTTGGGGCACCACCATTTTGGAGCTCACAGAATAACTGCCAGATGGAGCCTAAAGGTTGGGCTGCTGAACACAAGTCAATGAGGCTGCATAAAAAAGCCTCTTTCTGACAATCAGCACAGAAATCACCATTAGTAATGGGAAGGATTTTATAATAATAATGAAATACTAAATTTCAAAGGTCTCCAGCAGCCGGGATGACTTTGACACATGCACTTAACATGTTTTGGGGGATGGAGAGGGTGGAAAGGTGGCTGAAGTTGTTTCTCTAATTCACTTCTCACCCCGTATATCTACAATTTAAACAAAACCAATCTTTTTTTTCCGCCCCTACATATACATAAATAATATCTGCACAAGAATGTAAACAGCAGTAAAAAGACACAGGTTAGCTCTTTGAAGACTGCCTGGAGACCTGCACATGCATACAGTCCTGCAGCTTACAGCCTGTAGCTGTACGATCACATAAGACATGAAGAGTATAACTTCCTATGCCAGAGCAAAGAGCAAGCCGGTTATGTCTTCTGGTGACACAAATATAATACAATGCTTCACATGCCTTAAACTGCAATTTCTAGCTGTATCTATATAAGGCTTTCAATAAAATTAATTCTATTTTTCCATTATTGCTGGAGTGTTGATAGTGTCCCATTCCTCTTGCCTTGTTGGCAATTTCCTTTCTCTAGCTTTTTCATTCTTATAAGGTGTGTACTAGGAGATGTTCCCCAGAGAGAGAGTTCACTGTTGAGCATCTGTGTTGTGCCCAACAGAATGCTGAGGTGTGAAATGTCTGTCACAGAACAACACTATGATGAAATACATGGAATATATCCTCCCAGCCATCTTGGACAGCAGTAGGCAATGTCTGTCCTAATGTCTTCTGAAACCTGTAACCTCAGGTAAGGCACTAATTGTACAGGAAGGCAAAAGAATGAGAATCACACCCAGTTTTCATCAAGCTCTGCAACTGCTTTTATTTTAATATTATTTTTATTTTTAAGACATTTAGTAGTGCTCTGAAGTTGTAATTTTGAAAAATTAGGCCTATGAGGGAGGGCACTGTAGAAGGGATCTGACTGGAAATCAAACCAAGATAAAAAAGAGAAAAAAAAAGGGAATGATGGTGTTAGTCTTCCTTCAGGAACCTTGATGACAAATGCAGGTTGGTGGCCACAAACCTATGTTCAGCTCGTCATACAATGTAACATCACCTTTCTCAGCAGTTACTTTAGCAATGGCTTTGTGCACCTTCTTACTCCCTTGTGAGGCACCTTGAGCCTCCTATTTTCTCACAGTTGGAGGATCTGACTACCAGCTTACAAAAATTATTTAATGCAAACAACACTGCTCTTTAGAAGACAGCATATGTTCTTTCTAATCTCTGTTGCTCCTGGAGCTCAGTTCCCTATACAGTGAAGGAGAAACAAAGTCAGCTGCTTTTCAGAAGATTTACAGACCTGACAGAAGGTGTATTTATTCAAGATGCACTGCTAAGGGGATTCAGCCATGCTCCACAGAGCTCACGAAGCTCTTTGCAATGGCTGAGGGTCCAGCTCACACTGCCAAACACTTCTGTGTACAGACGGAATAGTCACTTCTCACAAGAAACACCATGAAAACTTACAAAACCATGTTCACCAACAGTTGGGAAAAGCACTTTTGACAGAACATGATCAGACAGAATTTTTGGTACCGCTTCAATCTCCACTAAGCTCTACAAGAGCGTAGGATGTATTCTTTGCTGCTGGCCTGTAGAAATCTGACAACTATTGTAAACAACAGAAAACATGCGGGAGAGAAGAAAGTGAAATCTTTTAATATTAACTACAGTTAAAATGTGGAAAATTCCCATTGGTTATTACTTGTACTGGTCAAAGCTAGAACCTGTTTTTCACTTTTTGAAGACAGTTGTTTTTATTAACAGAGGTGTGCGCAGTAATAAATAACTGCTTAAAAGTATTTAATGTAAAATCAGCCCTCATAAACTAGCAGGAACATTTCTTGAAGTTTGTAAAGTCTACAAATAGGAAGTAGCCCACTACATTTTTTATATTAACATACTCTTTCTTCATTAAGCTAACAGGCTAGCATGCAAGAACACAATACGGTGTACGGTTTTGATTACAAAGTAGTTGTTTCCCTCATTAACATATAGAAACACTTAAATTACCTACAAGTATTTAAGCTTCTTTTATTCTGAATATACTTTTCTTAATATTACATATCTCACAGTTTAATTCTATAAAAAAATTTGCTGATACATTGTAAAAATATTTGTTTCATAGCCTGTTTGGCAGTCACTGTCAGCTGGAACAAAGGCAGAGGACCTGTAGCTCAGCATCTGGCACATCTGATGACAGTCTGGCAGAGAGAAAGGGCACATCCCCATGGCTCAGAATTTCCACTCCATGTCAAGCTCTTCATAATAATATCCTTGGAATCCACCTGCTAAAGCCTTTGGTCTAAGAAGCATGCTTATAAAAGCCTCTGACTTTGAGGTTCGCTTTCTGGGACTAAATCACATTATTTCATCCTCTGAAGGAAAGCTGACATTAGGGGGACTTGGTGGGTACATTAAAGAACAGAGTTTGACCCACTGGATTAAGAAAAAAATAAAAGAGTTAGGACTCAAAAGTTCAAGTCCATATTCTTGCTTGGCAAACTGAAAGGAGTGAAATCATTGCCTTATGAAGAAAAATAAAAATTTGAACATTTTTCCTGCAAGACCTATAAATCCACATCCACAAGTGCATGCTTTATATTGAGGACTTACTTTGTAATAATCTGGTAGTCAATCAATCCCTCAGTACCTGGCAGCTTGGACAGGTCAGAAGAGATACACTCTCATTTTCTCTACCTTTTTGTTAGCGATGGCAGAAGATCTTATATTCAACAGCTTAGAATTTTTACTTTTTAACCACCTTTAAGCACTGCAGAAAATCGTGCTGGATGTCTGGCTCTGGATAATTTTCTAGGAGAAACTTGCAGCAAAAGTAATTCTCTTGGCTCCAAAAATGAGGTTAAGGGAGGGAAAGGCATTGTTTTGTCCATGTGGGCCTAGGAGGGACTAGTTCAGATGGGATCTGGGAGGCTCAGCAATGCAAACTGCTCCAACTGCCAGCTCTACAGCTTTAAAGCTCCGGCCTGTGTGAGCATATTGCACAAAGAAGCCCTCCCCATGACTCCGGATCCTGACTGTGTCACTTCTGGCTAATGAGAGGCAGAAGTAGAAGAAGAAAAGTGGCAGGAGAAGGTCATAAAGTGCNCTGATCCTCAACAGTCTGCCATCAGCAAATACCTGCAAAACCACCAATGGAAACAGCATGGCAGTCCTTCCAGGAGATGGCTCAAATAGCACGCTATTGCCATTGGTTGCTTCTAGTCACCCACTACCAGAAACCTGGAATTTTTACCTGTCCTGAGATAGTCAGGACAATGCCGTAGACATTTTTAGCTTTCATTTTTTTAAAAGGGAAGAAAATTAAATTAAACTACTATTAAAAGAACACCAAGATTGCAAAGTCAAGTACTGAAGACAAAAGGAATGCCAGAGTCAGGTTATGTGATAGACCTCCCTTTGGTCTCCGGCTACTCACGTGAGAAGATAATGCTCCAAACAAAGTCACCCTGACTGTATCAGAGCAGAGGATGACCGTTGCTCAGACTGTGAAAGTTGGTGGGTGGATGAGAGATTGTGAAGGACTGAAGGATGGAAAAATATGTCCTGGGTCACACAAGGCACTACAGGATGCTTTCAGCCTATGGTTCTCATTTTGTTGTCATGAATCACAAATGTTGTCTGTTGCAAACAAAGTTACAAAGAACTCCTTTTTTCATATACAAGATCCTGTTGTAATGTTAATGATCATATAAAATGGTCCCCAAGTTTTTAAGAGAGAGGTGATATTTTCATGAGATCAAAGGAGAGAAGAGGCAAAAAACCTTTCAAATTTTATGAATGCAAACACATGGGGCCTGGAACAGCAGCAGCAGTAAGTACAGTTCTAGACATAATAGGAAGAAAGTAAACATAAAAATCATATTGTTAAAAGCTGTCATGAGGAATATCTTCAAAGAGGCCAAAGCTCAAAGTCAAACCAAGCCAACTCTGGCATTATTTTGTAGCATTGAATGTTTGACCTTACAGGCATGTAACTTAGAGATCAGCATGTTAAAGTCAGGTATGTGGAAATACCAGAGTAGGGTACAGTCCCTTGCACCCTCCATTCAATCACTTTTTTGAATTCATGTCAGATTTTAACAACTGAAAGCCACTGAAACATTGATGATATCCATCCAGTTTTGCTAGATGTACAGAAATCAGCTTCAGCTGAAATTATGTTTTATGGCTAAGAGGCCAACTGCAGACTGCTTTTACCTCATACTTGAAAGGCAGCTCTTTCTGTTGAAAATCAAAAAGTTTTGGTGAAGGAAGGAAAAAAAAAAGACATAATTATTGGCCCTACTGTTTAGTGAAATAAACAATGATTTCCAATGTTTTTCTTCCAGCATTCTGCTGAAGCTAATTTAGTATTTTGTTATTGCAAAGGGAGTTCAAGAATCAGAATGAAAACATCAGTGAAGAGGAAATACAGAGGAATGGGAAAACCTTTCTTGTAAATATCTCCAAAGTCTAGACCTACACAAAAGAAGGAGCTTACCAAGTTGGTAAATCATATTGCTAAATTCCAAGAATCCTGATATTTTGCAGCTTCCTTATTGCACAGTTAACAAAGGAGAGAGCTTAAACTGTTTCCCAAAACTAGGAATGCAACACAGAAAGTAATGAGAAGTCTTCTTCTACAACTTCTTCATATCTTTCATACCTGAATCTAGAAAAACAAAGCATAGGAAAAAAAAGGATTAAAAACAAAAAAAACAGCAACAACAATAATAACATTAACAACAACAATAATTATAATGATGATGATGATGATAATAATAATAATACCTTAAGAAAACCCTCTCCCAACTTACAAACTACATGCTATATTTTTTTACTCTTCATATCTTCCTTCTCTGATACAAATACTGTCAATATCCAGTCAGTATGTGTATAGTTTCCTTTCAAGTAAAAGAACATTTCAAGAAAGGCAGCCCTAGGTATTGCAGGTACTCTTCCTGCTAGTGTTGTTTCTACAACTGTAGAAGCCATAATTTTGGTATTAAAATTTTCTAGGCTTAGAATAATTTCATCAGCGTTCTAGAGCTTGACAAAGAAAAGGATACATAAAATCAGAAAGATATCAATCACTGCTTTCTAACACTTTCACTAGAAAACACTAATAAGGTGTGTTGTTACATTTTTAATTGGAATTTTTCTGGAAGAAAATAAAGCCAAAAAGAACATCCCTCGCCACCCCCCTACCCTCCCACTAAACCACTTAATATGCTTTGCCAGAAAACATATTCATTTGTATGGCTTGGATTCTATCTGCAGCTGATATTCTCTTTAATCAAAAATACTGAACAGAATCAAAGAAAAAAATGCTGATTTATATTTTATTGCTCATACTTTACCTTTCTCACTTGTATAAAAGACTTGTTTTCTGCACTTTTAACAGATCTTAATTTTAATATGTTAACACAAACATTTCTATGTCTATTCTACACATAAATACCTTGTATAAGTAAATAGCAATGCATGCACATATATGCAGATATGTAAGTATACAGATATACAAATTTCAATTATTTTTAAAAATACATCAAAGAAAGTTACTATTGTTATCTACCAGCTGTGACCAGAACTGTCTCTTTAACATGCTGCATTTAATGAGGCATTATGTTAGCATTTCTTGCTCTCTGTTTTTCTTGGAAAAAAAAAAAATCTATGTTAAAATCAGTAAGGGAATTATGTAAATAAAGTGCCAACCCTGATGAAACAGCAATTATATATCTCAGCAGCTGCGTACATTCGTTTACGATAGATGATTAACTAGCAAATTGTTTGCATATTTGTTTTATGGAGCATTTGGCAATTTAACTATTAGCTATGAAGATTTAGCCAAAAGCCATTAAAATGCTTAGACTAGTATAGATCACAGCTGGTACTGTTTCAGAAAACTTATAAAACACCAATATGTAAGAACTACCTTAAAGCAAAGGGTTATATCCACAGAGGGGTGTCCATGTGATGTGAGCAGGTACCATGCTGGGCACCTAATCCACCCGCTCGGTGGTTAGTGGCACACAAAATACCTAAATTCTGGATTCTTCTCCAGTTTGAGGGTGATTTGAACCATAACACCTATGCCAGTAAAATCACATCATCCTTTTGTCCTTTTGATAACCTATGAGGAAAGATACCTTTGCATCAGGTCAAATTTAAGAAAGCCTCTACAGCTTCACAGGCAGCTCTTGGATGTTTGAAACTTGAATTCCAGCTCCACTTTCATGGATATCTAACATAAATAGCACAGTTACAGTGCTACACTGGCACTGGGATCATTACAGTGCAGAATTCTCTTTTACCTAGTGGAAATTTTAGAAGGAAGAATGGTTCCCACCCTTTTGGTGGGAAATATTTTGCAATGTGGGTTAAAATCTGCTCAGAAAGGAACCTGCATCTTGTGGTCCTGCAGTCTGGGTAAGTGCACTGACACCTGAGCTGTGGGAAAGAGCGGGTGGCCTTGTCAAAGCATGACTGGGGTGGCTGAAAATGCCATCACCTTACCATTGCCATCACCCAAAGATTACTTCTGCTGTCATTGACCCAGTAGAATATAATTGTGAGTTGCCTTTTTTTGTATTTAGTGTCAAATGACTTGATCCAAGCTGTAAAATCACACTTAGCACTAAAATAGATGAGGGCTTTTGTGTATGTTCCATCACCAGATGCTGTAGCAAGAAGCATCTGCCAGTGATAGCTGCCTAAAAAGCACATGGGTTGCTCTGAAGGTAGGTTCATTCAGGATCTGACTGAAGTGAGCATGGGGACTCCTTCTGGGGTTTAAGACTTGTGAAGTAAGATAACATGCAGGTACCCCCAAAATGCCAGGCAGTAGAAGAATTTCAGGAAAATTTATTCCAAAGTCAAGAACACTAGACGTAATGAAGAAAATCTTAACAACACTTTGAACACTATGCCTGAGAGACACACCCTCCGTTCTTCCTTGGCTTTTATCACTGCTGCCTTCCCCCAGCCCTTCCCCCAACGTGGAGGCCCATAATGTCTGTGAGGGTTTATCTCTCCTCATACCAGAGAGAGAGAGCATGAAAGCCCCTACTGGAATGCAGGAGAAAACATCAGCTATCTTTGCAAAGGGTGCTTCTTCTTAGGCAGGAAAGCTTTCCTAAGTGAAACAAGCTCTAATCTCCTCACTATAAATCTTCCAGAAAGTGTAGCTACACTTACAAGACTTCTCTGAAAACTTTTGTTTGTTTGTTTGTTTGGGGTTTTTTGTTCAGAAGATCAATAAATATTTCAGTTCTGCTATCACTGTACTTCATTATTTACATGAGAACATATAAAAAGGGCAGTTTGTCCCTTTCTATTGTGACAGGCAGCATACAGCAAGGGAGAAGTTGCTCTGCATAAAACAATCTGCATCAGAGTCCCAGCATGCACATCACGTGTCCCTGTAAGAGAAGAGGTGACGGTTCTCCATCAACCATGCAAGCCTCCATCTACTCCCATCCCTGACTTCTTCCCATGGGCCCCCTTTCACAAACACTTTATCCAAGCACTACACTGCAGATACAGCCCTTGTTTCCAGACACACAGCTCTGAAGCATGAGCAGATGTCAGGTCTGAACGGTTGCCCCCCATGTCCCTTCTCTGCAAGACCACCCTGTACCCAGACATAGTAAACCCAGAGCAAACATTGATCTGCTGGTGCTGATACCTAAAGGGTTCACACAGCTCTGGCTATTAATTACAGGCACAAGGCTCATGTGCTCTTTAGTGAAGAACAAGAAACACCAGCATAAGCTCACATGTAGCTGCAGCTGCACTGCTGTGGATGTACATGTGTATACATTACAGATGCACCCTGCCTGCTTCTCCCTGCCTTCTGCCTTGCTCTTGCAGACCCTTCCTTACCTTTCCTCATCCGAAAGGAGCCATCTGAGCTCAGACTGCAAGTATTAAATTTATAAACATTATTTTTGAGGTTTGAGGCAAAACAGAAATGAGCTCAGGTTCCCAAACCCATACTGATTCACCAAGCTAACATCAGTATTTGAGCCACTAGCTTAATTTTGCTGTGAAAGGAAGCAGTGGAGTTTAAATAGCAAGTTACACCTGGCCAAAAATCCACTGCTTTTATTTCCTTGAAATTCCAACCACAAAACACATTTTTCCTGTGCTCCTGTTAACTTGTTTCAACAGCAGTCTCACTAGTGTCAGAGTTAACCTGGAAGATTCATGAGAAATTAGAGAAATATGTTGTTTGCTCTATTTGTGAAAAATTCTTTCCAGGAACAGTATTTTCTTCTGTTCCCTCCTCTCAAATATCCTCCCGGCCTGTTGCTATGCTGGTGCTGTGTGTATTCACTTAGTTTGCACCATAAGCTGCCTGTGGCAAGGAGCTATTATTTGTACTCCTCTATATTGTAGTTTTGTCACTATGGACATAGCAACCCACACAAATGATCTTCATTATAGAAAGCTAACAGGGTAGATGAGCAATTCGTCAAGACAATCATTGACTCCCCAGTGAGGTGGGGGATACACTTTAGAGACGGACTATAATTTATGCCACCAAACTTGATGATAACTGGCTATTGTTGAGGGAAAATGGGGAAGACTTGAGCACAACACACAGCCTGTGACAGGGCTTTAAATTTTATTCCATAGGTGAAAAGAATTATTTCCCCCTTTAACCTGCTGTGGGGCTTTCTGTGACAGACATCAATCGAGATGTCTGTCTTGCAACAGTACTGGGGAACTGGAATGCACTGTGGGATACTCTGTTATGACAGATTAATATGAAATATCAGATTAATCAAGTTCAGCTTTTCCCTCTTTCTCCTTTTTCCTGGTTCAGTGCACAAGATGATGATGATTCCAGCAGGAAAAATAGAGGAGGAAAATCTGCTTGAAAAGTTGCTTTCCTAAATTAAGCAGGATAAAGAGGTGACCTGAATTTGTTTGCTTGTCTTTAAATAAAGAACTCATGAAATCTTAAAAAGCAGCTTTTGACTGTAAACAGTGACTTTGCCTATTTATTGCATCTTAAAAGTTTTACCCTGCCTCCCTCCACCTCTGGATGATAGGGTGGCTTCCCAGGGAATACGTGCAGGGACATTGCCTTCCTCAGGCTCTGAGCTTGCACTGGCTGAAATAAAACAGCTTCTAGCCAGTCTGACTGAAAAAAAAAAACCAACCAAACAACCAAAAAACCACAAATAAAAGCATAAAAGTCTTTCTGATGCATGGGAGTAGTGTTTGGTGTCTTAGGGCTCCTTTGCTGGCGCCCCAGCAGGCACTGCTGGCCTCACTGCTCGCTCCATCTCTAATCCATGCATACAGTGCAGCTTTGACAGATGCTCCAATCACTAGCACCAAAGATCTTGTGAACTGATTGTCTAAACTCAGGAGAGAGCCTTAAAGTCATGTTGCTTCAAAATGGTTTATTTCGATGCTTTTTATTTGCCATCTGGGTTTGAGTTTACAGAGTCATGCCAGTGATTGCAATCATGAAGCCTACATTTTTTTCCTAAAATGGGACCTCATGCTACCATTAATAGCTTCTTTACACAGATGAGACTTGAAGAAAAATATCAAATATTTTAAGACATGTAATAAAATCTCAAGAAATGCCAACATTTTATGTCACTGGCTCCCTTGCTGTCCTCATCTCTTCCTGCCTCAAGAAACCAATTCATCTATGTCAGATAAGAGAGCCAGGACACATGATATCCATCCAAAATTGGAGTGCATAAACACATTTTGCAGCTCAGGCCAATCTCATTTCACAATCTTTAATAACAGCTCCGTTTTATAACATGTGAAGAGTACAAAATTAAGAGTAAACAGTAATATTATTTTCTGATTAAAAAATGCTCCAAATTTACTTTTATTTTGAAAGGTCCTCCTTTAATGTACTCTGAAGCTTTAGAAATTACTACATGGCAAAGTGAACAGTAGTCCTACTGAGTGAAGTGTAAGATACAGAATAAACCATTTTGATTTGACTAGGAAAAATGGTCCAGGTCTTTAACTACTGCCATAATAGAAATAACAAATCATCTTGATGGTTTTGACAAGTTTGTTTGTTTGTTTGTTTGTTTTAATGAAAGATTATTTTTTTCAATGAGAGATCAGCTTTAACCTGAAGTTGAAAAAAAAAATTATTTGAAAGCAAGTATCTGAATTTTCTTTGAAAGATCAAAATTCTGGAAACTAAAAATGATTCTTTAATTGACTACATTTTTCATGTGGAGAAGTCTTTTAAGCATTTCTCTTTGTATTTTTGCATGTGCATGAATTGTTATTCTTTGCCAGTTTATTTATAAAATAAGAAAAGTAAATTAACTATTTATATATTGTTGTGATATTAATATCACAGAGCTGCAATTGAAAAAGAGAGTCCCACTGTAGTGGATGTCACGGTAAGAGAAAAGTCTGTCCTTGCTCCAGGACACATACAAATGTAGATACCAGTTAGAGGAGAGACAAATAAGTCAGGGTGATGAGGTCACATTAAAAAACAGGGTTTAGCAGAAAAACAGGAGTCTCAGCCTGCCATAAATGTGTTTTTCAGCATGATGCAATTTCTATTAAACAGTTTGAAATTACATTATTATCCAGTACTGCACATACCCCAAAATTTATGATGTTAAGCAATTTTCCCAATGAGAAAAAAATATTTCAAAATAATTATGATTACTACCTACAGTGGATACAAATAGTACAGTTTCTAAGATTTCAAACATTTGAAAGCACATTTGCAGACCTTTTGTGAAATGGCTGTCCTTGAGTATAGAAGGCAGCCCCCTCTTACAATTAGCTGAATATTGTACGTTCATCACCATAAAACTTTGAAAGGATTGGGATCAACTTATTGTTTGACAAAGCTAAAGCAAGAATGGTAATCAATCCCTTGGCAATGAAAATTTTAAATTTAAAATAAGCTTTACAAAGCCTTTGAACCTTCAAACACTTTATCCTTAAGAAATTAATGGGTCCCTGAAGAAGTCTTATTTCCCTTTCTGTTTCAGTTATATATACTTCAATTACATTAATCAACAATGCAGCAAAATAACTGAGACTAACCTCCCAGAAAAAAATTCTTCCCAATGTGTCTTTGCCACTTCTCCCCTTTGCCCCCCATTTTTTATTTTAAACTGCTCAGGGCTCTACCAAAAAATTGTACTTTTTGGCTTTTAAGCTCTATTTATTCCAGCTTAGGTTTGCTGTCGCAGTAACACCTCCCTCCACCCTTGACCTATTCCTCTCTCCAGCAATTTGTGTTGACTGCTGCAACACCTGCAGATGAAAGCAGCCCTATGTGAGAGGTTTCCTTCTGCTGAACCTGGAACAGCACCGAAGAGTCCTTCAAATGTTTCTCTCTTTTAAAGGCAATTGGAACTTTATGGAACATTTTCTTTTTCCTCTTAGGAACAATTACCGTTGTGGTCCCCAAGCTGCCATGCCAACCTCTGCCTTTGGGCAAAAATGAATATATTTTTCAAGTTTCACTACATCAAAAACTCCTAGAAGTGACCTTCCTTGTTACAGGTATAGATTGTGGATGCCTTTATTGTGTCTACTCTTAAATCCCATCATAGTTATAGTTTCAGTCTAGCTCAGCTTCTCCCAAACATGAAAAGCCAGTCTGTGTGAACTGTTGACACTGTTTTCCCCTCTCAGTTCCTTTGCTCTCCTTAAAAACCAAGATCCTAAAAATAAATGTCTCCTAGCTTCAGCCCTCAGTCTGGCACCTCCTCGCAGGGCTTTGTAAGAGGCTCATATCCACCATCTAGCATCATTTTGCCATTGCTGTAACACTTAGCTGAGCTCTCTGCTAGCATTACCTTGAAGCACAACTGCATAGAACCTGCACGCCTGTTAGTATTTGTATTGCAAATGGCCTACTTAGGGGATTTATATAACTCAGAGGTAAGAATTTGCTTTTGGCTGAAAGCTGTTAACTCTCAGCCAAAAAGCAGAGTTTTGTTTAATTTGATGTAAATAAAACTGATCTGCTGTGACAGTTCTATTTATACCAAGGGACAGGCTTTTGTATTTAGATCAGTTTATCCAGATACCACATGAGGATTGTGGTGTTGGCAGAAAGCCCTTGGTGCTGGATCAAAATTCTTGCACCTTCTAGCACAGAGGAGTGAAGGGGTAACTCTAATGTACAGTGAGACAGACAGACACCAAATCTATTCCCTATGCTCCTCCATAGGATGCAAGAGGTTTCAAGAGTGTCATGATGTGCCCAAGGCAGTAAAGAAAAATCTGCCCTTTTCTTTGCCTGTCATACAGAAATATGTTCTATTGATTTGGAATAGCAGACAACTAGCTGACGAGGAGGAGTGACCACTGCATAGCCACTGAACTTTAAATAGCAGCTTCAGTCATGAGTTTCCTGAGTACCACTGCCTTGAAGCCACAGTGGGGCAGAAAGGAGAGAAAGAAAGAGACATTCCTCTTGTACGTTTGTGTACAGTACAGTCTTGACCATGTTGAAATGGCCCCATTTATCTGAGTTTGATGCTTTCATATTCAAATTTATTATGCTGCTACCTTTCTGCTTTGTGCTTTCCTCTCCACTAGTCTTGCATAATTTTCTTTGTAAGTACATTCAGATGTCAATGTGTCTTTACTGAATTTGCCTTATATAACACACCATGCACATACATTTGTCTTCTAAACCACGACGAAGAGAACGAGTGATAAATGCCTTTAAGTCAATTCATTAACATCATCAAAAAGTAACATTAACAGATTGGTTGTGGAAAGAAATATTTGGTTTTGTTTGTTTTTTTTTTCTCCAAGGAAACAGCAAAACCAGTTTTGTGGTTGGACATAATTATGGCTATGGATTTTATACAATGTGGATATTTAATTGCTGCATTAAAGGCAGTGAGTCTTTTTTTAAGAGCTATTATTTAGAATAAACTTTTGCATGTCCAAAAGCGGCTGCAGCCATCTTAAAAAAACTGTAGATAAGAAGTGTAAGGCAAAGCCCTGAAATTCACACCACTTACAAAGCATAGCCATCCTGAGATAACTGCTGATTAGAAGTTCTTTTAAATTTCTGTACTATTATAAAAATTAAAGTTCTTCACCTCATTTTTCTGCCATAGTATAAAATTTCTGACATTTTAGTGAGGAGTCCTGTCTGATTTATAAGTGGAAATCAGTGGTTATCTGCTAAGAGTAACACATCTCTGGTTTCTGTACCCATTTCTGTCTGTAGACAAGAAGATATGAAGTAAACATATAAGAGAGAACTGCACAAGCAGCGTAAACCCTAATGGCTGGAAGGTCAAGTGCTTGGAAGACCTAGACTTGCCTGGTGACACTAAGTTACTCCCTGATGTTTTCCAGAAATCTACACAAAGAGGCAGTCAAAGCAGGAAAAAAAAGCATTTGGTGAGCAGGACTTGCAGCATTTGTGGCACAGAGATATTCTGGAGCAATGATTTCACCATAGACTGCACAAATATCAAGAAACAAGATCTGTTTATATCTCTGGGCATAACAGTAAGCAGAAACCTGAAGGTGATAGCATCAAGGCTTGAAAGGTATCCACCAGTATTGAATCTGCCCAGTGTAGGACATACAAGGAAGGATGCACAGCACCTGCGTTGAGACAGGGTTCTTGATCGAGTGCAGTCAGATGGCATGGGGGAAGCTCTGGAGCAGGAGATCTGCCAAAATGTTCAACAGAAATTAGATGTCTTTGATAGCAAGATCATGAGTGAGACAATGGGGCCCAAAAACCCTTTGGGAAGACCCACCAGAAGGCAGAGCAGTGCAGGCTCACATGCCTTACAACAGAGAAAACACAACATAGGGTAGAGGAGAAATCTTTGTGCCTCTTGCCCTGTCCGGGTTTAAAAAAGAAAGGGTATTAACCTGCCCAGGGGGTGAAATATAGTCCATTCAAAAGACCATAACGCATTCATTCATCCAGAGCATTACAGGGTGATTTGTAAGACCATGCCACAGCCGTGAGACTAGTTTCTGACCGCTGCAACTTTCTGGGACTTTGATGCAATAATTTACAGGACAGATTTACAGGGCAGCAACAAGAGCAATTTAACATCTTTTCTTTTCCTTCTGCTGCCTGACTGGCACTGCACACAGCTCCCCTGCTTCTCCAGTTCAACTGAGGCTCAATCCACCACTGATTTATGTTTATATAAATCAAGAACCAGATCAGAGGCAGACCTTTTGTATAAAAGAAAAATCTGGTTTTATAGCTTGAGCAATAGCAGTAGTTATTAATAGGCTTAACCCAAAACCTGGTGTACAGAGCACAATAATATTGTGAAATACAGATTTTGGATCTAAATTTTGTGGGTGACATTATCAAACCTAGCAGAGAAATAATAGTCTTAAAAGAAAGGAAAATGGTGGTTTAAGAGACTTTGACTGTTCGTCTATCACAGTACAAAGCACTGGAATTGGTCAAAGAATGGAATGTGACCTTCTGCTTTCATCTCTGTAAAAATTTTCTTTTAAAAAAGAACAAACTCTTTTCTACCTCCCCCACCAAATCACCTGATTTCTCTGATACTGACAGTTATACTAGCAGGCATTTCCACTTTCTCCCATTTTTTGTTTTCCTAGACAACCTCCCACTCAGCAACCTTTCAGCATGGATTCAGGTGTGTGGCAGAGAGAAAAACTAAGAACTTTTGCTTTGCAAAACTTACGGCTTTTTTTTTTTTAATGTTAAACCTGTGTATCAACCAGCTCTGAATGATATGGCATTGGAAATAAGAAAATATGTGAGCAAAAACCATGGAGGGAAAAAAAAAATCAGGATTGTCTGGAGAAGGTAGGCCATTTGATGTTTGACTACATAATGTACAGTACAGAGTTTATTCCTCCTATATAGCTTCCTTTGGTATTCCTCCCCTGCCATTTCCTTGGTGTTCCTTACCAGCTGGTCTTTGGTGCTCTTGCCCCACCTGTGCCCTTCAAGTGAACAAGGTTTCAGCTGGTGACAGGGTGTTACGTGTTACCTGCTGTGGAGATGGACAGTGCAGCAATACATTTCCTCCCAGGATTTCACCCAAGAAGTGTATTTAACCAGTCTGCTGATATAACCCACAGAATTTCAGTCAGTTCCTCTGACTATGGAGTACAAAGGCATTGTTTGCCTGCAGGAGCTAGGGCCTGAAAGCAAACCCACTTGCCTAGGAACTAGGGCAGTTGAAGCCTAGTCAGAAGTTCCTAATTGCCTTCAAACTTTGTCCCACAGCAGAGGAAACATTGCAAATGTTAAAGAATACATGGATGTTAAGCACATGACAGTGGCCACTAGAGCCCTGTCATGCCATCCTCTGTACTGGGTAATTACTAGCACTTTTCTTGCCAAATATCCCTCTCCAAACAATGCTTGGACACATTAGGTTAGGTCTTTAAGAGGGGGTAAGGACTATTCCTAGCAGGCCTAACGAAAGAGACCCTCCTGTTGGAATGAAAACAGAGTTCGAGAGTGTGAATCAAGAAGCACTAAGTCACCAGGTCTTGAACTCAGTTGCTTGACTCTCTTGCATTTCATTCACAACTACAGATATAATCAAAATATTAGTAAGGGAGGGCTATCGCATGAAGGAAAAGTAACCATCTTTTTTATCAATGGGATTACAATAGGAGAGTTCTAGAACATATAACACTCTCATTGATAATGCATCATTTATCTTCTCTTCCCATTTTCTTCTTTTGTTTCTTTTTTCTTTCAAACATAGATGCAAGTTTAAAGTTAAGTAACAAAATACTGCTTAGCAGATGCTATCCTGCAATTAACCATGTTTGTGCTGGTGCTGCAGCCCAGTAAGAAAGTGATGCAAATGACTGAGGGCACACGTGGTGATCCGCCACCCTTCAGGTCACCAGCACTTGTTCATTGATCTCATAGGATTTTGACAGCTTTCAACTCTCTCTCCTATTCCAAATTTTGCTCTAGAGAGAGTTTGTAGGTCAGTTGTCTGCAATATACCTGGTATAGCAAAACAAACAAAAAAACCAGGGGCTTGTGGCTCTCAGACTCTCAGTTGGTACCGAGACAGCTGTGAAGAGGGACACAGGGAGCAGGACACTTGCTCTGAGCTGGAAGGATTCTATCCCAGGTTGGGACTCTGACACTGCTGAATTCTAAATTAAATAATTCATTAATCTAAATAAAATATAGCCACTAATGAGTGACCAAATAACCATAAAGGTGACTTTGCTTGATGATCAGCATGTAGATTTTGGGGGGAGAAAAAGCACAGGTCACATAGCCTTCTTTCTGAAAAAAAAATCCACACTATTGCAAAAAAATTTCTTCCACTGATTTAAAATGTTACAGGACTGTTCTGGAAGAGCACGTTATATAATTTGCACAGAGAAGTAGAGCTAAGTCAGCTTTAAATAGTAACAATTTCAAATAGTGTCTTCACAGACCATTTTCAGAGTCTTATTTTCACAGAAATGATGTCTGCATTCATAATTACAGTAGCAAGTTCAAGGCTTCTGGAAAACAAGGGTGAAAAGATAGAATAAAAGATTGCATGTGGGGAAATGAGATTGAGAGAGTTACTCAAGCACTGAAGTCATAATATATTCTTATATTAATCTGAATAATTTTCTAGTTCCTATCTTAATATGTAGAATAGGGAATTCTGTGTCCCTGGTGTACTGATTTGGTCAAAAAAATCACCCACACTGTCTTATACAGAACACTGAAACAGACAGAACTAATTTCCATTAGTGCTCACATTTTTTCCCCCAAAGCATCTACTTCCCATTAATGTAACTGCTCTACATTGTCCTCTTATTGTCCTGGATATGAATAAATCATTAGCCTTATTTTATTAATGAGGCCTACCTAACAATATTCCCAAACTGGCTGTGTTCTCATATCTTGCAGTATTACAGATAGGTGCATTCCATACTTTTATTCCTGTACAAGGAAAATGTGGAAGCTGCAGTGAGGTGATTATGTAGAGTTCCTTGACAAACAAGACCTGTTCCAGGCAAAGCTGGAAGGAAGAAGTCAAGTTAGTTTCTGATTTATTGTTTCTTAAGCACTGGAAATTTTGCTGATTTCACAGTTTAGACTTTGCATTTACAGCAGATAGCACCCTTTATCTTATATATTATAATGAAAAGCCTTAAACATCCTTGAGCACTGATAGGTATTCCTGGTCCCTGTTACAGATGACTGGTATTGGAAGCTGTTGTAACTTGACACATGGGGACCAGCAGCAGTGTAAAGAGCTCTGTGCCAGTGATGGGAGTGCCTGTGTTTTCACATGGATGAAGGGAAAAGGGCAGGGTCTTCCCATGCCCTCGCTACCTCTTCTCCTATGCCAGTCCTATTTAAACACCTTTTGAGATGCACCTTTTGGGACAGGGCCATGCTACTTTGCAGGGCTAACACGGGCAAAGAGCTCCAAAGAGGTAAGTCACCAATATGGCAACAAATATGCCAAGGAAGCAAATGTGCTGAGCTGATTCTGTACACTCCTTTTGCAGTAGGATCTGTGCTTTATGGCATTTCCCTTCATTTTTGTTACCTGTTTGTTTAAGGGATCTCTTGTAGTACAGGCTGTGAGGCAAAACTGAAGAAACAATTAGAAGAGATTAGAATGTGTGAGAAAACAATCAGAAGAAGCCAAGGTAAGAGGAGTGAGAGAAGGAGAGAGATGGAAGAGGAGAAAGTAAAAGATGAGAACTGTGTTGGGTAGAAGATACAAATGGATGTAAAGAATACATTACTGGGAAAGCTGCTGCACAGACCACAAAACCAAAGTAAGCAATACAAAACTAGAATTTGAGTTAGACTTTGAGATGAAATGGAAAGCCAGGAGACTTGTATCAACAGCTGTGCTGCTGCACTTGTCTCTGAAGGTTCTCTACTTGAACTCAGCAACAGGCATATCCTGAAATATTTAATTCCAGCTTCTGACCTCCAAATTGATTTACCACAATATATGCCCCACCTGACTAGGGATAAAGGGATGATCTTACAAACAAGACACATCATCACAGTTGCATGGATGAATTTCTCTCCAGCTATTACTTTCAGGTCTTTGCATCTTTTTGTGTCAGTTTTTGACCTAAGAATAAAGGGCTTTCAGTATATATATTTCTGCCTCTTCACTATGTTTTAGAAAATTATCATTGCTGCTATTTACTTGAGCTATGGTTATACACATTCACAGGGGATCTAAATTACGTACCTTATTCCCATAACAAGCAAATGGTCCCTCTTGCCTTACTCACTCCTCAAATCCAGATACTCTGGAGAATGGTGCTATATAAATACCTAGACAGATAAATCAGAAAGATATTTCTTTTCTCCATATTCTGGTAGGAAGGAATCTGGGGAGTGTGCATTCCTCAGTAGTTTCTCTTTGTTTTTATAATAAAGTATCTTTTCTACCACTCTGGCAAGAGAAGATGAGAGATATCTGGTGCCAATGAACTCTTGTACTTCCTTAGAATGCTGCAGTGCTATTGTTTTTAATATTTAAAGCTGCAATGTTGCCATGTAACTGGGGAAATAGCTTTGTGCTTAAATATTTCATGGCTTGTTGGAGTCCAAGTACAAGAAGAATTTCTTTAGTATGTTAGAGGCCTACCATGACTTGAAAAGTTTTTTGTTAACCCTTGAATGTGTTAAAATTGCTCTGTGTTGAAGGATTTGACTCATTTAGCAATCATGAAGACCTGAAAAGTAACCATTTTTTTTATTTCCACTTTTATATAAACCTATGTTAATCTTTTTAATATACTTTTCTATGTTAGAGAAAACCTTCAATTTGATCTTGTAAGTCTAGTTTAGTATTTCATAATGATGGCTTCTAAAAATACATTTCCTTATAAACCTCGCTGCAGACTCAAAACTAGTCAGTATCAAAAATAAAATCTTCATTTGTTGATATTGGTTACTTATTGCTACGTCAGGGTTGCACATATTGTTCTGAACTGTGCTAGCAGTCTTGGAGATGACCTACAGCCCACTTACCTTCTGTGAGGTATTTTCAACATGCCTTTTGCTCCAGACACAAAAACTTAATTGACTGTTTCATTTCCATTCCTTTCTTTGGTACTTGAGTGTACATTTTGTTCACTTTCTAGAACAGGACTGTGCATGTGATTCCCTAGGCAAAATTAACTCTGTAAGCCCAGTGTCTTGTCTCAGAAAAAACAACATGCAAAAGTTTCTTCTGATTTCAGGTGATAATAACTGAAATCTGTTATATCCCGGAGCTGTGTGTTTGTACGTCGATGGTTCTGATGGTGAGATCAGAGTAAGGCAGAGGCTGGAAAAATCCATTTTGGGTATCAGTGATGAAATAAACTGATTTGAGTCAGTCCCTCAATTACTGCAATTTTCTGCATGTCCTCCTGGCCTCTCAAGGATTTTTATTCCAAATACAATAAATACTGTCCTCATCTCAGAGAGGGATATTGCCATCTGATTTGCACAGAGATCCTGAATGGTAGGCTTATTGTGAAATTGAGGAAGAGAGTGGTATAGAGTAACACCTTGGGAACATTTGGGAATGGAGACAGCACAGCAGGGTGCACATAAATATTTAGGTGTAACAAACACAAAACATTCAAAAGCTTGGAAAATGATCAAACTGTCCTCATGAGCTTCTCAAAGTTACAGAAATACTTGCTTAGAATGCTAACATTAATGACTATTTCAGGGGAAACCGTAATTAACATGTTCAGAGATGGAAAAAAATGTATGGAGGATAATCACTCTGCTGACAAACACATTTGTTTGCTCTTTACATTAAAAGTTAATGATGTGTGCTGGCAAGCAGAATGAAGTACAGATGATGGTTTGACAGTACCCATGCCAGATGTTTGCTCAACATTTGGCCTAGTTTTATTTCCATGCTGTTATTCACATATCACTCCCAAATGTTGTCTGCAAGGTTGGCCTCAGGGCTGCCATTGCAGGACTTGTGCTTCCCTGGTGCTCATGTCCTGCCTCGCTGCTGCTGCTGCTGCTGGCAGAGAGGCACCCACCCTTCACTGCTTGCCCAATTCAAGATGGAGCTTCAGCTATCTCAGCCCACAGTTCTAGGTAGACGTCAACATCTGCAAGTGAAAAGAAGATTCTGTACTTGCTCACCCAACCCAAGTCATGAAGAGCTAATTGCAAAGGGGGTGTGGATGCAACAAGACTTTTGAACTTAATGTTAGCACCTCCCTGGCACTGTGACTTGCAGCCCTCAACTGAGTACATTCACTCAACATCTCAATGACATGCGGACACTGACAGACATCTCACAATGCAATTAATGTAAGACAATATAACTAGGAGACACCCATGGTCCAAAAACCAGACAGGCAAAACCTGTGTACTTTCAGCTTTATAATCTTCAATTTCTAGGCATATAATTTTTCTTTCCTTAAACATGCTGAGGATGCCTGCTTTCAGTTCACAGCCACAGATTTAGCACGCCGACCTAGAATGTGGGAAATTTCAATTTCCTTTTCTGCCCTAGGGGATGTGAATCAAGGTCTGGACAAGTGACTTAGCCACCATGTTAGTCTGGGATAAACGTATTGAAAATTGCTGTGGCTGCTCTACTGTGCATGGATTAATTAAAAATTGTTTTGATCTAGAAAGGAAGTCAATCTCACAATGACTTTATATTCCAATGAAGAGGAAAATCTGGAGTCAGCCATGTTCTAACAAATATTTGTGGTAGAGTTAAAATGCATTTAACTGTGCATTGGAAGACGGAGAACTGAAATGTCTCTTTTTTGTCCCAGATGAATGCCCCAGTTCACAGACTTCAAAATCAGGTTTTGCTCTCTTTAACAATTAGGTATCATTGGGCCAGTACAGCAACAATCCAGACAGATTTACAAATGGCTTTTTTGTCTGTGCAACTCATACAGCAAAAGCAGGGCCCCATGGACTAAGTGGCATCACCTGGCTGGAAAAGTGGTGTCCAGCCCTGCAAACAGAAATCCTTGCAGCCCCTGCAGGATGGATACGCTCTGTATGGAAAAGTCAGTGGGATATTGGGCTTGCAAGCATTTGCCACTACACAGGTCCCCTGCGGTGCATGGTAGGACCAGGCAGAATCACTCACTGCCCCCGACAGAGGTTGGTGGGGTAAGATACCTAAGTGCCTGGTACCACCAGAACTGTACTGCGGGATTTGATTACTAAAAGTGAAGCTTTCAGATAAAAAGATGGGAGGTGAGAGGGTGTGGAAAGTGCACAAATAAGGGTCAGCTGCTTTGGCAGAAGTTGAGACAAGTAAGCATGAGGGATTGTGGACTTGGGGCAACTAAAGCAACTAAATACTCAAGAAAGATGGGTTTAAGATCCATTCCTTTCTTCTGCCTGCCTCCTACCTCTTTAGGAGCTGCATGTGAGCCTGGTGGTACCACTGGCATAGGGTTGTGCACTGAGAGAGCACCCTCAAGGATATTCCAAGAGGAGCAGCAGCTCCTTCTTTCACCAGTTACAAAGTTCCTAATGGAAGAGGCTGTGCCTCAAATTTCAGAAAGAGTGAGCCAAACATATACATCTGAGAGTAATATTTGGCCTGTTGTGCTTTGATCCTGCAGTGAATATTGAATTTTAACTATTAAAAATACATGAAAAGTATTCAACAGCAATCAAACATCACCTTCACCACAAAAAAATAAACCTTCCTCAGTTTTGTTGCTTTCTTGAAGTCATAAATATATCAGACTATGTGCAGTATCCTCCCTGTAAGAGAGCTGAAATTTTGCTTTCTGCTAATAAACCCCTTCACTGTAGAGTCTACAGAAATCGATATATTTTGGCAGAGGCTATCTGGAAGTCCAAGTCCAAAGGCTTTAGTCATACTACAGAAATGACAAGCATTATTGGCCGCTAGTTTAATTTATCAAGTAAAACAACAGTCTACAAAACAAGGGAGTAATGGCCTGTGGTTAAAACTGGCTTGGACTGACAAGTTACATACAAGAAAACATTTTTAGAAGTAACAATGACTGAGTAGAGAGTGACAGTGCACACAGCCAATTTTCCTTCCTGATTGAACTGTTCTGGTGATGGTACCTGTCTGCACCTACCAATATTATTTTTGAGTAGTCCATTTGCCACATCTGGAGTTCTCCCTTTGGAAACCCCGAAATAGGTCACTTATGCAGGATGCAGAGTGCTGGGAAATTTTAGGTTCATGCATCTCCCCCTCCTGTTTAACTGGTTTTGAAGCACCCAGCTGTTGTGCTCTTGTCCATTTAAAAAAACCCAAAATATAGCAGGACCACCGTCTCCCATGGGAGAAGTCAAGCTGGAAATTTGAAGAGCTCAGGTGGAAAGGACAAATAGAAGATGTAGGACACAAATTCATCAGTATTTAATTTTAATTATTCATAGATAATTCATTGGAGGAATAACTTTTCCTAATTTGAAAGTACGGATTCATTTTAGTAGTCTGAGCAGCAGAAACTGACTACATTAGAAACAAGAAAAAATAGCCTGTGGCACTTTTCCAGAGGAGATTTTGTCAAAATCCAAACTATTTCACAGAAAAATTGAAGTCCATTTCCGATATCTTAACCTAAATGCAAAACATTAAACCAATTTGTTCATGTTTTTAAATATTCCTTTCCAAGATGAAACAAATGTTGAAACTGGAATTGTACTGGCGACAGAAGTTTCATTTTCCAAACAGCCATTTTAGAAACCATAAACTAAAGTGAAATTAGATAGTCTGCTTTTATTGAAACAGCCCCCAAGTAACCCAGTCCAAACAGACTCAGTGGTAGAGCTGGTCTGGAAAGATCTGATGAAACATTTTTGATCTGAAAGTAATAGCTCAAACTAAGCTGAAGGGTTTTATGGAGAGTAGTCAGTTGAGAAGAATTTGCAGTAAAATAAAATCCAAGGTGCATCAGAAAACTGCCAAGCTTCATACTAAATTGCCTCATGGTTTTCTTGATGGACAAACTTCATTATGTGGCTCGGCTGCTTCATCATAAGGAATCTCTCATCCTTGACACTCCTGGGCTTTCAAGGATTTACTCCTACCGCAGTCTCACCATACGGCTGCTCATGAGGCAAGAAAACCCCAAAAACTGCATCTCCTGATCAAGGTTATTGTAACTCTGCTTTGTACCAATAAGGAGATTCGGGGCAAGCAGGAAAAGTGTGGCTGCTTCTCCTCTGTGCCTTCAGTTCAATGAGGTGATATTTTGTCCTGCACTGAGGGTCTTTGTTTGCTGAAATACCTACTTCATTTCTCACTTCTGACTTACCCCCGTTCCCAAAAGGCTCCATTAGAGAACTGGGCAGTTGAATCTCTATTTAATCTTAGAAAAACAGAGAAGTACTTGCTTTCTCTCAAAGCAACACAGTTTACAGAATGACCTTTACACTACAATTTTCTACTTTTCCTGCTGTATTAGAGGCTCATTTGACATTTGGAATTTACAATGAAATAGAAGTCCTGAGTTGAAAATAGCTTTACCTCATGGCATTAGGGAAGAAATCAAATCCTACAGAAGGCTGCCTCACCCAGAGAAGTTGTTACCTATCACACAGTCCTCTAGCCCAGGAGTTTCCATTTTTTCCAAAGTCAGAAATTGAGATTTTTCTTCTTTAAGTTGAGAAGTATAAATATCAGCTACTGCTAGCAGCCTAGTAGAGAAGAATGACAATAGATCACTCTTTCACTACATACCTAGTCATGTCTGTGTATTAAAGCCTCATGGTGTTACAAGCATAGAATCAAAGTTCATTACAAAGACCATGAAACACTGTACAAGTTGCATCACCAAGATGACTCATCTATATTTCAGGAAGTCAACTTTTATGTTTTCTTTGCTATTATAATAGCAAACACTGCTGGAAAGTTGTATAAGCAAGCTCAGGGACTGTAGGACTGGATGCAGATGTGTTTGTGATGGGGAACCTGCATGACCTGCAATTCTACCTTAACCACATTAATCTTGCAGTTGGTTTCAATCTGATTTTGCATTAGATTTTCTTTCTTATAATTACTGAGTAAACTAAAATGACTGTCTACTTGTGCAAAAATATCCATTAAAGCTGAAATAAACCAAGCAGCGTTTGTGGGATCAACCATAATAACATAGCAGGTTTTTATTCTCCACTAACAACAAAACTTATATCTTCCTCTTCACCACATGCAGACCTCTGTGGCTCCACCTGTAATTGACCATTGTTGCTGTTTGTTACCCACAGAAATA
The DNA here is from genome assembly GCA_013400415.1 of Scytalopus superciliaris. NCBI lineage: Eukaryota > Metazoa > Chordata > Aves > Passeriformes > Rhinocryptidae > Scytalopus > Scytalopus superciliaris. The sequence goes on from VXBX01005595.1 coordinate 525,418, forward strand.
AAGTATTTGCTATAGATAACTTTGATTTAACTTATGTCTGGGCAAAATGAGATTTCCTGGTAAATATACATAGATGTGAAATACCAGCAAGCAAAGCTTGTGACAGATGTTCCAAGGGAAAGCTCATATCATATCATGGATGATATTAGATTTACTTACAATTAAACAATTAACAACAATTAAACTTGAAATTTGCACGTGGGTGGTAATTTATCTGGGGAGACAAAGCCTGAAGCAGATCTCTTACTACAACACCTGCCAGGAATATCTAGCTCACTATTCACAGTTTTCCATCTGGAGGGAATAAAAAGGGGTGGGAAGCAGGCACTAGGCCTAGATAGCCCACACAGACACATTTTAGAGAGACAAATGGTATCAGCCGAAAAACCTGGAGCTAGGGCTCTGTGGAGGTCCAAGTCTGCTCTTGCTGATGTTTGGGAGCAGAGGAGTGTAGGGAGGAGCTGAGGTCTTTCAGCAGATGTATTGGCACACTCACCATAGCACTGCAGAATCATATCAAGGGAAAAATATTTATCTCTGGCTCTCTGTCAGAGTTTTCAGTAGCTGAAACTTTTTGCTTGTGAAATATTTCCTTGGTGCGCAAATTGCCCTCTTGTGCTGCTCTTCTGAACTTCCATGCTTTGCCCAGTACAGTCTGAAAGGCTGTACAAAAGCCCCATGAAATCAGATGTGTGGTGCCAGACAATGATTTGCCAAAACCTATTTATATGAAAACTATATCAATATGGTTACTGCTGTGGCAATCCAAAGCAGAAAGTAATCTATTCATGAATACGAGTATTCATCCACTCAACTTGTCTTTGATGGCTAGCTACCAATAATTTAGCAAGTGACATGTTCTGACATTCACTCCAGAAGTTCAGCCTGTCTCAATAGCATAGCAGCACCAGTAATACAAAGTACACTGACTTTCTCTCTGGAGCAATATTATTTATGCATGACATGGAATAATGCCTAACAGGAGCAATGAAAGGAAGAAAAGTGCAACGAGCTAGTGTGTATATGATATGACCTTGTTAACATTTCGCTGCAGCATAATCTTTTTGTACTTTCAAGCATGATAAGTTAATGCATGCCACTGTGAGACGCATTGGAACTGACAGATAGACATGCATTTTAAAAACCCGGTTGAGCAACTGTCACTTTACCATTAAGCAAAACGTATAAGGGACTGAAGAATGATGAGGAGAAACCTTATGGTAACAATAAAAATCCTTCCTTGTATTCCCCAGAATATGTGCAAATACCCTGCAGCTTCCATCTGCAGAATTTGATGAGAATAATCGAAATGAGAAATATACAATGTGACAAACAACTGATAGTTTAATAAGAATCACAAATGTTGGCGAGAAAGGCTGCCAATTTCATCTGAATCTGAGGACTTGGTACCCATGTAGAAAACATCCAGACAGGGCTGCAGAAGCCGGTCTTGGAAAAGGTTATAATGTCAAGCTGTGCGTATATTGAATACAGAATCTCTCTTAGGTATAAACCTGGAAAGAATAAATGGCATATGAATAGGACACTCTATCACTATATAAGCTTGCTTAGACTGGAGATTTTGAAACTGGCAAAGCATTTTCTTCATTGCCTATGTGACAAAGAAACTTGACTAAGTGGGTTAATTGTGTTAAGGGGATTTTGCATGACACAACACAAATGTCTGGTGTTAGTTGCTTGATCCATAATATACCTCTGTCAGTTGAAGATAAAAAACTGAGAAAGGCAGATAAATCTTTCACATCAAATACTATATGGACACAGAGCAACCCTGCTGCATACAATTGGAGTTATTCTGCTGGCTGAGAATCTTTGGCAAAATCGCTTGACCTTATTTTTTTTTTGGGGGGGAGCGGGGGGTGGAAATACCCTCGCATGGAACAAGTAGTGCAATGTGAATGTGTTCTTCCCCTGCTGTAGCACCTTTCACTTTCTCTCTCAACCAAAATGTACTAATTGAAAAGTAATAAAGTATTTTCATAAAATTCAAACTATACCTCAATTGTATAGACTGCATTTGCCAGTGAAAACTTCTGTGAAGACCACCCTGCTTGCATGTAAGTTTTAAACAGTTTGAAAATTTGTTCATTGACTTGCTTCTTCTACTCAAGAGCAACTCTACTGCCAGAAGCCCCAGCCATTCTGTCAATGTATTGTATGGTAAGTCCTCTATGTGATGTTTCTTCTAGTCCTTCACTTGAGTTTCTCAGGCACTCTGTAACATAAAAAAATACTCTTGTTCTTCTTTGAATCATTAGAATGGTTCTTGCTTGATCATATATGATATATTCGGTCTTGGCTGAAGCTTTGATGTAGAACTGGATTTTTTCCAAAAATTTTATAGCATTTGGGTACTGGTGAAAGGAATTAGAAGTGAGATGGTATTTGAAGACAGCTGTAAGACTCTTGAAAGATGAACAGCTAACTTTTCAAATAAACTACTGTGGCCCTGAGGGAGACCTGGAGTTTTTATGTGTGCTAGGGATATGAAATACTCATTTAAAAAAAAACCAAATGAATTTCCTTCATTCTTTTTCAAAAACAGAAGATTTGAGGAGTGATTAAAATATATGTAGTAGTAACTTTTTCTTGCTCTAGTGATGAGGAATACACCAATTATTCCTACATTTGTGTAGAAAATACAAAAATATACTTAAAAAAATAAAATTATAAATAGGGCACTGCTGTAAGAGAGAGGCTTATTATCCATAAAGGAAAAAGTATTTTTCTCTGACAGTTTCTCCATGAAATAGAGTGGAAAAATAAACTGGAAAGTATTGTCAGTATTGTCTTGTAATCCAAAGGAAAGGTTAACCATACAGGTCTGAACCCATTGGTATCCTGGGCTCTAATACAAAAAAGATCATGTTTCTAGATGAAATGAAAATGTATGTGATATCCCTATACATTCATTCATGGTTATGTAATACCTGCAGTGGAGTATTGTATGCTAACAATAAATTTGGTCCACGATATATTTTGGAAATTATAACTATTGGAATTACAGTTGCCATAACATTGTAAAGCTTAGTTACAGAAGAAATGCACTGAAAATACCTAATCAGTTCACTGGGAATACTGTTCCTTATTTGAAAGTGGTTTAAATCACTGAAATGAAACAGTAAATGCAGCAATAAAGTAAATCAGTAATAACATCATTTTAGATATTATTCCATCTTTTTCTCTATTTTCATTCTAAAAGAAACAATTTCCTGTAATTTTTCTTGTATTTTTCTCAAGGGTCTAGTTTTTCCATCCCAAGCCTTCCAAAAGGTTTGAAGGAATGGACTAAGGAGGATGTCTTTCTGAAAGTTTTCAAACTTCTTTCCATGACCATAAATTATGGAAGAAAATTTGGTAATAAGTCTGATGACATAGACTGTTTTCACAGCAAGAATCATATCTCTTTCAAGCAAGTCTTGGATTGAAAGAAAATAAGTCGGAAAGGGAAAAGAGAGGAAGAAGGTATAATACTGGCCCCAGATCAACTATGAATTACACTTGTAAGGGTTGTCCCTCTATCATGAAACCAGAAATGAGGCAAATGTAAACTTCAGATCTGGATCTGGATCTTCCCTGTCTGTTTTGTATTCATGTCAATGTTTTCTTGTAGTTTCATTACAGAGAGAGGAATCTGCTGTAAAATGTAGATTCCAAATGGAAAATTTCCAAACTCCATGGTGATGTCCTTCTGCTTTTGGCTTCCAGCTGCAAACCTGAATCCACATTTGACCTTTAAAAGAATTTGGGATAGTCTTTTCTTTAATTTTTGTTCTGTCTTTGGAGGGTGTGCCACTCCCCATTACAATCACAGCTGTAACCAAAGAGCTTCATCTGATCTGTTTTTATACAGTGAGGTGCACTTTTCATGCAACCGTGATGGGCATACTTGGTAATAGCAAGGGGAAGGATGGCTTCTTTTTCAAGTATTCCTCAAGTAATCCCCGATCTTAATACACTCTAAAGATTTTTTTTTCTATCTTATTAATTATATTAATCCCAAAACCATTATCACAGTCAAAAAAACCTTTAAAAAAGAATTTTCACAGAAATGATGGCTTCCAAAAGTGGCAGAAATACATTAAAGACCTTAGAAGAAAAAACAAGTATTTGGCCTCCATAAATCTTTTGAAGTTTCTCATCATCATTATTATTATTAACTCAGTGAAGTCAGTACACTAAAGGAGAGATAAATGTTAATAAACATTTCCCATCAAGTGTTTTGTTTTAAGACTGTATATCACCAGTGATGGATAAAGCCCTAGAGGTTTAGACATGAATTGTTCATATAAACAACTTGCAATTCATATCTCTATCTGTTTTTTCCTGAGATTGTAACCAGACTAAAGAGCAAATTCATCTCTCTGGGGATATTGAGAAGTGTCTGTGCTTTCAGAATAGAGCAGCTTGGTTAAAAAATGACACTGATACCTGCACGATCCCTAGGACTTGTTTCTGCAAAATTAAATGCAGAATTCATTTTTCCTATTTTCTTCTTAGAGCAGTTCTGTGCCAAACCTGCCTTAATCACTTTAGCTTAGCAACGTTTTCATGGCATATGAGAACCATCATGAGATATAAGTTCCTTCCACTTTATTCATCCCCTCTCAATTCTCCAAGTTCTTCTCTGCATCCGGTTCCCTTGAAAACAATCCCTGTCTCCAGCAGCTTCTTCTTAACTCCAGCACTATCCCTCTTGCCATCTTGGGTGTCTACTGCCATTTCATTTTTGCCTCTCATTGTCTTCCCTGCCATATGATGCTCTACCCAACTCAAGGGAGTTGGACTTAATTTTAGACAGAGGCCAAAGCGGTGAATTTTAAATCCAGATCCAAATTTGTAGTTTCCTGTGTCTTTGGACTTTTTTTGATACAGCTTTCCAGCTTTGGCACTCCCATGCTTATTTCAAACAAACATTCCCCAGTGTGTGGGAGTGCTGTTGTTTGGGTCAGAGAACTGGAATTCTGGAGTCAGGAACTCATATTCTCCTAAATTACTCCCTTTATGGCCTTTACGACTAGTTGTTAACTTGTTTATTTAAATGACACTGACATAGGGTGTTTCTCTTTTTTTATGCCAACTTGACACATAGTTGACATAATTTTTGGAAGCTCTATTTATCTAATTTAGAAACCAATATCACTTTGAAGCTATGAAAATTGGCACAGTTTCTTAGTTTGGCCTCTGTGAAACTGAAGCACATTAAGTCAACAGCAACTTATGAAAATTAGGTGTTAATATATTCAAATTATCCATCATCTACCTAAATAAAAGGCATATTTACTAACCTCACAGAATGGGGTTTGGTTGCTTTTACTTGCAGACCCAGCTGCCTTCCCTACCTTCTTATCCTCCTGACATCCAGATGCTCTATTCTTTCAGTCACCAGGAGGGTTGTCAAAGGTCACAGCCTGCAGATCACTGAATTAGATTAGTTTTGCAAATTACTGTAGCCCTAAATCCTCTCATTCTAGATAACAGCAAAAGGCTACTAACTTGGTTAATGATTTTTTTAGCAGACTATTACTATCTTCAAAAGTGCAGTTATCACACCTTTCAGTGCACTTACCATGTCCTCCACATTTTGCAAAGCACTGCATGCTATTTTACAGCAGCTCAGGATCAAGCCTGCATTAAACACAGCATGTTCTCCACTTTTACTTCTTTTACTTGAAGAACTTCGTCACAATGATTTTCCTTGCTTATAGGATGAACTATTGACTCAAACGGTCACTGTAAAGAAAAATTACCATTTTCTCAGAGAGTGCTGGAATTTGGCTCTCAAAATGTACTGGAAAGGCAGAGATAAAATTTACATTCAAGGTAATTTCTGTGCTACACATTAAGCCAAGCATCCGAGTTTTCCTTTCAGAAGCTCACAGAGATGTTATTGCCAAGTCTCACCATTAAACCAGGAGACATAATTTTGGGGGTTTAATTTTGTTTCTCTTATGGGTTAGCATTTTTTTCCAGATCTAATTTCCATTTTATTCTACATCTGCCTTCTTAAGAGATCAAAGTGTTCATACACTGTACAAATGTAGGTTTCCACACCCATTCCTATTTTTTCAGTTTTAGGAGGCACATTATAACATGTGAAATCAGTTTTTCACAGAGCCAATAGTAACAGAAGCACATATTTCTGCAGATTAATAATTCTCTTTACTGTAGATCTCATAAATTCTTCTCCTCCCTTTTCCTTCTTCCCTCATGATTTTGAAGTCCACCCAGTGATTTCAGTCATCAAGTCACATTTATACAATTATCTGCTTCAAAGACATTTTAAAGGAGAAAATTAAAAAAAAAAATAATTAATTGCAACATGAACAATTTCCTCTTCGCTTTAGTACTTAGCATAACTATTAAAAAAAACCCCAAAACAAAAAAATACAAAACTCCCACAAACAAAAAACCAAAAATACAAAAAAACCTAAAAACACTTTTTGATTTAAAGTGGAAAATATCTTTTCTAACTTGGTGGTATCCACCAGCATTATTATCACCACCACAAAAAACAAGAATAGGAATCAGAAGTGGTGCATGAATCTAGATCAATCAGCTCCACAAAAGAGGACTCTTTTGGGAACAGAGTTGGTTTGGGTTTCCTGTCCCTAACTTTAGCATTCTGAAAGTTATGTGTTTGCTCTGAATTAGTCATGTATGCTTTCTCAGCAGGCAATCTCTCATTTTGAATAGATGAGTATAGATCCCACTCTGGAACTGGCTGTGTCTCTCCATAGATTTCAGAGGGACCTGCATGACTGACTTAGAATAGATGTCAAATTTTTGATGGGTAAATCCCAGCCTCCATTTTTTCCTAATGATGGAGCTATATTATTACCATGTATGTAATGCCCATCTATTTGTGCATGAATTTTGCTGCACATGTACATTGATATACATAAAAATAAGTATCATTTAATATATTATAAACAAACTCCACACTCTAGGTATATCAAAGTTGGGGTAATGAAATATAAATGCAGTTCAGAATGTTATCCTGCAACCAAAATTTAAATTGATCTAAATTGCTGTGTCTCTCAAATTGGAAACAAACATGCATGTGTTTGCTCCTTGCAATTCAACCCAACCTGGTCCAGTCAAAATGATTTACTACCAAAGGTCACCATGCCCGTGTAACAATACAAACATGCCCAGGTAGCAGTATAACTCTAGCATAACAAAGCCAAAGCAATGCTGTGGCCAGGGAGAAGCAGCAAGCCAGCCCAGGAAGCAGGAATCACAAATGTTCAAGCCAGTGATGGTATCTGAAACTTTACATACAGTTACTGGAGAAGTTCACAGCTTTTATCAGCATTTTGCTTTATAAATTAAAAAACCCCAAACAACTTGAGTCAAAGCAGTCAAGCACTTATCTCCCTAGTCTTTTAAAGGAATGTAAGCAGAAAACCATAAACTGTATCAAGAGTGGTGAAAATGTTCAGTTAAATGTATTAGTAATTCATTGTGCCATGAAACAATACCTTTATTATGATGCATTAAATAGCACATACAGCAGCTGTGGAGTTGGCAGCCACGATCTGATATATACATATGATACCATATGGTATGATGACTGACCTATCCAGGTGAGATATGGATTATACAAAAAATTCAGAGCTGGTCCAGCTAAGGCTTGGAGCCTAAGCAGAGCTGATAGGACAGTGTGGCACGCATTTATTTTCCTGGCACCTGAACACAGATGGTAGCTCTAATTACAGGCCACTGTCCTCAGGAATTCCTCCTTCATGCTGTTTTTATTTTGGTCTGTTTTCAAAGGATATATTTCTTCTTTGGTACCATAAGGACAACAAAATAACAGTCTGAGGCTGCTGTTATTATGATTTCTAAACAGCAAGCAAAATAACATATATGGATGAAAAGGCTATTTAATTTTATTTTTCAAATACTTGGAAATGCAGATAATGACCTTGCTTGGCTTGCATTAATGGAACAGCCTTTTCATTACAATAAGCAATTCAATTGCATAGAGGTTGAATCTCCTCTTATGAATGACACATATTGGTATGTAGAGTTGTATATTTTTCACATAACCATTTTTATGGAGTTCTAGTAGTGCTTGGTAGTAGACCATGAGTGTGCAGTTACCCCTACACTTTTCTGGTCCTGCTTTTTCAGACTTCCTACAGGCTCTCCAGTTAAAGACCCAGTGAGCAAAGTGGGCAATAAACACCTTTCCATGGTAACGTCCATCAGTACTCAGCAGGACCAAAAACTGTCAATACAGTCGTGGGTGCTTTCCAACCCCTTCATTTTAGCAGATTTTCCTTTGAACCTTTGAACGCTTTGCCTATTTTCAGATAAAAATACAGTAGAAAAAAGGGCTGTGTTTTTTGCTCATTTGTATTTCAACACTGTATAGGATATGGATGACCAAGGATGAATGTTACAAAAAAAAAAAAAAACAAACCCAGCACGGTCATAATAATTATCTAGAAAAATAAGCAGCAGTGGCCCTCTTCCAGAGCTGGTCATCCACATTAGCTAATAAAACACTGTCAGAAAATACTATGTTTCAGGGACAGTATCTTTTCCGAATCACAGAACATTCTGAGTTAGAAGGGATCAGGTGCAACTCCTAAGGGAATGGCCTGTACAGGGATCAAACCCACAACCTTGATGTTATGAGCACCATGCTCTAACCAACTGAGCTAATACAAGTAACTCCTTACTGCTATACACTACTTAGAATTTCTTTAAAAGGTGGGGAGCTGGAATGGGAGAGAAATCCTGGCAGAAACACAAGGATTTCTCAGATGGAGTCCACCCACTGAAATGTTTGTGGAAGCAGTTGTAAGCAGAAAAATGATGCAAGTGGGATCTGAAAATGATCCTCAGAGTGAGTGAAACAACATGAGCACTCAGTTAATTTCCACTTTTTACTGCATCTAAAGGAAAAGAAGTAATATTGCACTATTTCCAGCCATAAAGTGTGTAGAGAAATCCTCAGTGTTTCTCATCAATTTATTTTGGAAGACATTTTTGGTGTTAGGAACACAGATAAAGTGGTTTAAAAATGTATTTTCTTTTCTCATCAAAGTCATTTACCTGCTACTGCAGACAACCATATCATCACACTTTATAAATGCAGTTATCAAAAATTAGCTTCAAACGGTAGTTATAGGCCCCAGTAACTTTCCAGAAGTCCAGCTGAGACTCCTGCTCCTTTCATTGCCAGACCTTTGTGTGTCCAACACAAATGTATTCACATCATTTTATATCCTTGTGTCACCTTGCCCTTCAGGAGAAAGGTCCTTTTTCTCATGGACACATGCCTAGAGAAATAAATGGCATCTCTAAGATTTTCCTTTGCAACATAAAACTAGAAAAGTCCTTTTTAATTCACTCGTGATGGGCTCTCCATTCTCTGGTTATTGTCCTAGTTTTTGCTTTCACCTATTCCTGTCCAAGTTCACCTTTCAGTTTTGAATGTTATTGAGACTGCTCTAACAGTGCCCCGTATAATCAATAGCTCTTTAAACCACAAAACATAGTGTAAATCTGTGTTAACACTTAAAAAAGAATGGCCCAAGAGAAGCACAAGGACATATAATATTCCTATTTGGTTGAAATTCACATTCACGGGTCACTTTAAACCTTATTCGATGGAAAAGTAACTTGCTCGTTTTTCAGCCAAAGGATATGACTGATCTCAGCATGCAGCTAAGCATATCAGTTTCCTAATGATATTAAAGAGAAGAAAATTTGATAGGGGTGGGACTTGTGGGAGTGATTGTTCCAGGCTGAGAAATTGCATATTAGCTTTAATAATACTGTGATAAATCCGTAATAAAAGCCTAAATTATTATTTATATTTTTTTTCACTCCCAAGTCCCTGAAGCCTTCAGACAAAGAAAGAAATCTGTGTCCCTGCCCATCCTGTTCTCCATAGACATGGGAGGAGTTCATGATTCCTTCCAGTCCTGTCCTTCTCTTCCTTTCTGGTTTTATATAACACTTTATGTACATCAGTTGTTGCTTAACCTTTTGTATTGTGCTATGGTTTTTTTGGTTTTTTGGATTTTTTTTTTTTTTAATGTAAAAAAATACCTACCCTGGAGTTGGAAGAGAAAGCTGCAAGACAGTTCAATATTTATCCCCGTTCAAATGTGACTGTCTGTTCTGGGGGATGCCAGGTGCTTCAAACACTGCCAAACATATGGCAAGGCTGCGGTGCAGCCGCCTTCAACGGGGAGCTGAGCTAATAGCCCCACATGCATTTCATTTAAAAATATGGACAACTATTCAATCAAAATGAATTTTGTCATCTTGGTCAGAACCACATTCAATCTGTGTTGAGAGACTTGAAAGGACACTCCACTGCTCATATTTTATAACAATGACTCATTCAGCTGCTCTAATCCCAGTCAGACACAGTACAATGCTATTCCTTGCCTGTTTCTTTTCTTTCAGCTGTAACTTTTCCTCTGCTATGCACAAAACTCAGTGGTTGTCAAGAAGGTCTTGTTAGCACCTGCTTTAGGGGCTAGCTACTTACATCCAAGGCTTTGCACTTTCATACTATTTTTCCCCTCTAACTCTGACCCTTTTTCTCAGAGTATGAAAATATATCTCATCTTTACCTTGCAGCTACAGGACAGGAAAGCAGCTATGGTTACAGATCTGTATGATACAACCTTTTTGCCTGATTTGTCTGATGAAAAATGTATAAGCAAGTAGAAAACATTATTATCCCAAAGCAATTCGTATACAAAAGCATAGCAACCCTACTAACCCCAGCAGAGGCAGCAGATAACTCAGCTGTATTATTTTTTGTTTAAAAGGGATTTAGCTTCTATCATGGTTTCCTAGACTGGTTCCAATGCTCATTAAAAGAATTGGATCAAAAAAAAAGCCTCGGTGAAATCCTACACCGAGTGAACAGTGAACCTCCTCCCAAAAAACCCCAGAAAGAATAATAATTGAGACAAATAAGCATATAAATTAATCTGTGGGACTCATTAGAAAGATATGCTTCATTTCAGGAACTAAACTAACTTAGATATTAAAGGCATGAAGCAATTTTAGAGGCAGTGATCAAATCAGATGAAAATAATTTTTTGTAAAAAAAAAAATAATTCATAATTAAATAATCAAATATCCAGTGCCAGGCTGCATTCATACAAGGATATGAAATTTCCCCCAGTTCAGCAGAAAGGAAAAAAAAGGGAGGAAATAATGATTCTGTGTTGCCTACAAAAAAATAAAACTATATATAGAAAAATACCTATTACCTCCCTCCATTGCTCCCTCTCCTCCCACCCATGACGTGTGGGTGTGCTCAGACCTTAGATGCTGGGCTCCAAGTGGGATCACCCAGCTGAGCACTGAAGACCCTCCTCTCTCCACCCAGCAAAAAATCACCACTTTGCTGGTGACATTTCCCCTAACCCCGGGCCCCAGTGGATCTGAACACACTGTGACAGCCACCCTTGTCACAGCCAGTCTAAACCTGCAGAGCAAAGCAAGGGAGAGGCTCAGGCTGGGTGTCACAGAGGTGCCCAGAAGCTGGGCTTGGGTTTCTTTGAATGGCTCCACATTTGGTTCTTGTTGGGACAGAGGGAGCTGAAGGAAGGAGCTATGGGTAGATTATTCCAGCTAAATAATCAGCAGACTGAAGTAAGTGGCTAGACCACAGGTATTTAGACAGTAACTGTAAACTTGGTGTATGCACTGACTAAAATAGCTTCTCAACAGCTGTAAGTTATTATATAGACACTGGGCCCTTACATCCTTTATTAACAGTCACTGAGGAAACTGCTCAAATTTGGTTTTGTCTATGCACAGCATTATGAGAAAATATTCCTCTGTAGATGGTTACAGCATTTCTGAAGACACAATATAAAAAAAACCAAAAAGCACAGGGTTTTTTTCAAATCTATGAACTGTATTAGGGAGACCCAAAAGCAGGAAATATTTGTATCTACCTACATATGCATAGCTCTTACCTGCAACGAAAGTAGAACATTTGAATTAAAATTATTATGATTATGGCCAATGAATGAGACTATTTCTCAGCTTGTATGTGTTTGCTGGGAAGATATCCTCCTGATTAGGGACTGAAGGTGACTTGTGCTAAGGTCAGCAAACATCTTGTTCTGATTCAAAGATGGAGTGAGACAAAGCCCTGAGCATCACATCCAACTGTGCTCATTGTGTGTGTGAATGGTAACAGCAGGATATTGTTTAGCAATCATCCTTATGGGCACAGGCAGTGTCTTAGCAGCTAAGCAGCCTCTGAGGTTCTCCGGTGTGAATGTCTACATTTATAGAAGCAGATCACTGAACAAAACAAGTGACAGTCTATTTCCATGCAATTAAACCAGCCAGGTATGTGCTCCCAACATAATATGTTTTGAAAAAAAATTGATGAAGCAAGGAAAATTCTGCTAAAGGCATGAAAGTTATAAAGTGTATGGCCTGTATTATGAGTGAAAGAGAAAAAAGCTATCTTCTGCTTAAGATTAAGAAATAAAACCAAACTCATAGGCTATAGGAACATATTTTCAAACTGATGAGGAGCGACTGAACTGACCAGCCAGGAGATGAAAAGACCCTCACCAGCTGTAAAATGGAGCCTTACAATTTTTTGAATGGGACTGATTGGTAGGCTAAGGAGGAGATCCTGGTATGAGACGTTTAAACTTGTGATGAATTATTTTGTCCTTTGTCTGCCAAAGAGGGAGGCATTTGTTGATTGTGTTCATTTGCACCACAGCTACATAGTTTCATCCCTCAGATTTTTCCTTGGTCTTTATAAAGACCTTTTATTTCTTTTCTTTCTACAAACAATTTATGTGATTTTTTTTTTTGGCTCCCATCTAAAGCATCAGAAATAGGTCTCAACTAGAGACAGGGCACGGTATACTGGTGATTCTATTGAAATATAAATATCTCCAGTGTCTTTGAGATATACCCAGAAAGTTACAGCTGCCACCTGACAAATCTGGGGCTGCAAAGGAATTTACCCCAAGATCAGATTGGTGGGTAAATGACCAAGCATTATCCACCTTTCTCTAAAGAACAATGTGTTGTAATTATTAGGATCATCTGACAATTAACTAACAGCATAACTGAAAGGAAAATTGAAATCAGCAGTGAAACCCTTGATCCTCCCCAGCTGTCTCTGTGATGTATAATGGTGTGTTTCCACCTTTTGCTGTAGATCTGCAAGTTGTCACAGGGAGCTGGCAAGCTTTTTGTGGCTCTTTTGTGGCTGAACAACTATTGAATGGTCAAATGCAGGAATAAGTAGTTGGGCTCAGTGATCTAAACAGTCCTTTTCAGTTCACATTCATGTAATATTTTACTTTCTGCATAGGCTGGGCAGCTAGGCAAAAGAGAGAAAGGTAATTGATCCCCCCCAGTAAATCTGCCATCGTGAAGGGGCAGAATTTCAGCATCAGTTTCCAGGTGAATGGCCTGGTGGTTTTTCACTAGAATCTGAGGTCACGGGTGTCTGTGTAACACCACCAGGAGAGATCTGCTGAATTATCAATAACAACCTGTCCTCTTGCACTGATGCTGTAAAATTCCTATGTATTTGTTTCAAAAAAACTTCTATTTCATTATATCTTAAATATCCTATTAAAAGAATTATTCTGCTATTATAATTTAATCCAGTGTGTTATGAATATGACATTTGACAGACTATGCCTGCAAATTCCAGCTGCCTTTCTGGATTATGAGTACAAAGTTTTACAACTGTATGTGGCAAGCCAGTAGGGTCAGCAAAAAAAGAGCCTGAATTTTCTATGCAGATCAGTAAAGCTGCTGCTGAATTGTTATTCTTCCCCTTAGTGGGAGTCTCAAGAGACCAAATGATCTGAATTATCTTCTAGTGGACCTATCTCTCAGGGGAAAGGTCAAAAATAAGACATGGCAGGGAGTACAGGCAAAGAGTTGAGCATGCTTTGAAGTCTTCAGCCCGGTGTGGCAACCTAAAATGCAGGTGTGAGGAGCTGGTTGAAGTGCCATCCTGATTTCCACTTCAGAGAAATCCTCATGTGAATTTTCTCCCCATGGGAAGATTTTTTTTAAGTGATCAGTCTGAAACAAGGTAAAGATGGTGCTCAGCAATGGGCGATGGCTTCTTTGGAAACCACTGATGAGAAGCCAGACAGACGAGTATCAAAGCAACCACTGCCCACTGGCCAGAGGTTGCTGCTCTCCATACAAACAAGGATGTGAAAGGGTACGTCTTCCACCATCGAGGTCATGACACAGCAGGCTGCTCAAAGCTTATCTGTAATAAGCCAGAAAAAACAAGAGTGAGGAAGCCAGAGAGGAAGAAGCTTACCCAGGGAGTAGAGAGCAGATTCATAACACTAACATTTGCTAGTGATGACTCTGGGCTTCAAAGTCTCCTGGATATGATGCAGGACTTCATTCTGCTGTAAACTCCAAACAGACCATTGCAATCCCAAAGTTCTACTGAGTAGTAATTTAATCTGATTAATTTCATCCAAGCAATTAAAACCTTACTCTCAATAAATCAGACTAGTAAAGTGTGAATAATATACAAGGTACAGAGCTCACATTATTTATTTATTCTGAAAAAGTACCAGAGCATCTGTTTAGGAAAGAGATATTGGACATTTTACAATCAGGTGTGGGTGAGAGATATATCACAAAATCAGAAGCCAGTTTAATTTCCATTGATTCTGCTTTTTATTCTGATTTCATGTTATTATACCAGTTGTCCATGGAATATATTAAACAGTGTCAAAATAGTTCCTTAAAATTTTCAGTTCCTTAAAAGTTCCTTAGAATTTTCAGTTAGGAAAACCACAGCTTGTGATGAGGACTGAAAATTATCAGATTAGGAAATGTAACTCTTCTTCTCAATATCTGAAGAGCTTTATTTTTTTTTCTGAAAAGCCACCAGCAAAGACACCCTAAATGGCTTTAAAATTCTATTGAGAAACACAAAAATGGTTGTCACACAGGAAAAATCATTAATCTCCAAAAAGGACAGTTGTTCAGTTGTGATGAATATTTTAGTTAAAATGCACCAAAAGGCACTGCTCTTTTTCCTCAATTGCTTTCTGGGTGAAACATGAAAACTAGGCAATAAGTAGATGGGGACAGTACAGAAGCAATAGGAAAGGTAGGAAAGATTGGATGTCAGCCATGAAGACTATGCTGTTAATACGCTGAAGTCCCCCAAGAAATGTAGATGATGCAAGCCTTCCTACACCATCCCATGCAATCAGCTGCAGAGCTCAGGCTGGAATGCAGGCTGCAGGGAGACACAAGTTCACATTTTGAACAGCAAGATAAATCCAACCACTCTAAGTTTGCTGTTTTCCTTCTCATTCAACTTGCACTCTACCTTTGTAAACGTATCTGTGTGAGTAAATTACTCTTCCTTTCTGAGCAAGCCTAAGCAAATGCTCTGTTTCTGAGCAGGACAGTGCTTGTGCCACCACCAGCCTCCCTGCTCACAAAAGAGGTGAGGTGGGGAAAAACATGACTTGCATTAGAGCAGCTTCTCAAGGCCTCTGTGAGGTGGGCACCCCACTGTGCTTGGCTCAGGCTGGGGGGCAGGGCTTGTCCAGTGGGTGTCCTGCTGCCTAGAACACACAGGAGGTGCCAGCAGAAACAGACAGAGATTGGGAAGCACTGGTGACAAGGAAAATAGACTCACCTGATAACTGGAGACTAGTATTGCTATAGTCATACTTTAGAAACAATCTGCCTAATTTTCATTTAAATGACAGATGAGATCTTCCATTGGAGCCTCTTTTGTCACCTGGCAGGTCAGGGGCACAACTGGGTATAAACCCCAGGCGTACAATTTACACTCCTCCTTCAGTCTTCTTTTGATGGATGAAAGAGCTCTCCAGGCAGGTGGCACAGGGACAGCCATGCACCAGCCCCAGGGGATCTCCTGAGACTTCAAGCACTGGAACAGTGCAGAGACCTGTTGACAGCACAGGAATGCACAGAGTTGCTGAGCAGCCCACAGGGCAATCCATCAAGATAAATCATGCTGACTTGAAGCTGCATCAGAGCCTCTACAAATCCAGAAAAGGAAAGGGTATTTAAGCTACTTCACCCAACCCTGACTTAAGAGTTGGACTTTATGAAGCTTGTGGGTCCCTCAGAATCACTCAGAATATTCTGTGATTCTGTGACTTCTGGGCTGAGTCTAAAGTATCATGATTCAAATATTTCCTAGGTCTGAGTGTGTGGATGTCAGTCCAGAGCATCTGACTTCTGGTACTATTTTCTGTTCAAACAGCTCTTCCCATCTCTGCTGGGAAGAATCTGGTATGAAGCTGGAATGTGCCATCCCCAGTCTGCTGAGGATGCCAAGGGCCAGGCAGCGCCCAAACACTAACCTTCACCTTGTCCAGGAGGCTCCTTGAAATCTTCTCATCTCACAGCAGCTGCAACTGGGGATTTATTTACAGAATAGCTTTCATTAAATTTTGATTAAAATTCAGTGTTGGCAGGAACCACTTTTCTCACTACCAAGACTGATTTTTCTAACATAAAATATGTCAATAGCAAACAGTTAATTAGAGCACACATTCTAAGGCTAGGAAGGAAGTGAGGAATGCAGAAGTAGCCATGGGTATTCAGGAGAGCAATATTAATTGAACCATCCTAATTGCAACCACAGAAGGGACTGGGATAGGTGACCTGGTCAAGCTCCCAGCTCCACAGGCTGCTCCTGCTAACCCGTTCCTGGCATATGTTTGTCTGAGCAGTCCTTAGCAGGCTTGGTTATGGAGAACCTGCAGTCTATTCCTGCAACCTTGTTCCTGAGTTTATCTGTCTAACAGTGAGAAACAGTCACTTCAGTGCCTGACACTGAATGTACTCTAGAGTTTAACCTTTTGCTTTGGAAAAACTGAAAACAATAACTAAACAATTTCCTCTCCAATAAGGTGTGTTTAAAAGAAGGTGAGATTCATGCCGTGTTTCTCACTTTTTTTCCTTCTGTCACTCTCCTCTAATAAAGGAGGAGGTGTAAACGAAATGCAAAAGCCAAGCACAGCCTCTCACTGGATGCTCTCTCTGACCACTAGTCTTAAACCTCTACCTTCCCAGGAAGAGCAATTATACCAAGTGCCTTGTAAATCAAAGGAATATGAACCCCTCAGCACTGAAGAGGTTGAGTTATCAGGGAGACAACAGTGGGAATGTAATTTCTATCAGTAAGGCTGATTCAACCTTTTCTATTCATGAAGATTTTGATGGATTATGTGAGATCAAGTAAAGCAAATGTACACACCATTACATTAATGCAATAAGATGTTCTCTGGCAGCTTATCCCTAAGTATATCTGCAGGACTATTAGGGTGCTGGCAGTGTTGTCCAATTCTACAAAACCCATGATGACAGTGAAATGGAGATACCTGAAACCGCTGAAGAAGTGTTACTTCAGCTGACTGCAGCACACCACTGTCCAGGGACAGGGCTGCTTTATATTTGCCCTAATATTTCTACTGGGAGAAAATTAGATAGTCAGCATTGTACTGAAAAACACTGGTTTTGCTGTTTAAGGAAAATGTATGTCCCTTCTAGGAAGGGATGCATGGCTACATTCACTGATCTTGAATCAGATGCAGAGGTATAAAGAGTATAGGTCTGACTGAGGGAAAACTTGTTGCTCTCCAAACAAAACAAAATCAAACAAGAGGGGTTTCTGCCTTCTGCAGCCAGAAAGGAGCCTGCAGAAGTTATTACAAGGCACTGCTGCGACTCATTGCATCAATAACCATTTCTCCTGGTATCTGAGCTGCCTTCTGGATATATCTGTTTTCTCTTGTCTTATGTTTAGTCCATGAGAACTCTGTGAGTGAAACCATTTTCCCTGTTTGGACAGGAGACATCAAGTTCCAAGAGTGCTAATTGATACCTTTATATAAATATCAAACTATAACAATCACAATATAATGACTGAGTATTGGGAATGGTAGCAGGGCATGCTGTTCCCTCTGATAGCAACTAATGTCATAGCAAACCTGGGTAATCATCATCTACTTCTGAACGGAGCGGAAAAGGCTATGTACTGTATTTATATCGGTTGGGGTGCTCTCCAGTTTATCTGTGAAGTCAGGCTTGCAGGCTCTTGAAATATAATTTAGGAGATAACTGGATCAGTTCTTCCCAGCGGATGTAAAGCAATGAAGGCTCTGATGAGAGACAAAAGGAGGATTTGGCCACTGAAGAACATAAGTTCCAAATTAAACACAAGAAAATATAAAGCTCAATGGAGGGCTTGAGGAAGGAGGTAGAAAGAGATAAAGGAAAATAGAGGGATGTAGTAGAAGAAGCATAGTTGCACATTGGGGTGCATGCTGTTGGGCATGGGAATGAGAAGAAATGTCATCATTCTGCTTTCTGTGCTCTGAATCTTTAAATGTAGATCAATGTCTTTCCCTGCTGTGGAGGCAGCTCTAAGGCAGCTGCTGTCTTGTGTTTCAGTGCAGATGCAGAATAATACCAGAGCAAGATGGTATCTTTCTCTTTGCTGACCAGCAACATCTTTTTAAATAATTTGATTTTTAACTGTTTTTTTTTTAAGTTCCCTTTCTATAAGAAATTAAAGCAATCTGGTCTGGAAGATAAAAGCAATATATTCTGTCAAATAGGAAAATTCAGTCTTGTGGGAATTGCTGGTAATACGACCTTGCTGGGCACCTACTGCCAACCAGTTAAACCATTACAGCTGTCAGATGGTACTGGGGTTCTTTCCCCGATGAGGAAGACAGGATCACATGATACATGGATATCCATGTTGCGGTATAACACACACCCCCAACTTTCTCCTGCCCCTATTTGGATTATATCCATCACTACCCACCCTCAAAATCCTCAAAATTAAAACATGCCATTAGTAGTCAGTTCAGTAAATCATGCCCTGAAGTGCAGCTAGGATGACTCCTAGTGCAGCTTTTCTTGTCTAGCTCTTGTTTTGAGAGCGATAAATCAGTGGGGTCACTGCCCTAGCTTTTGCCTTGGGGTCCCCATAATATTTCTGCCTGCATATCATATGCCTCCATGCATTTTACACATACATGCTCAATCTCTGTCTGGAAGTCTCTGCCCTTTGCATAATTACATGCAAATGGTATCACCATAGCACAGACTTTTAGCATTAAACCCCTCAAATATCACTTGCAGTAGAAGATCCTAAGGGCTATTCTCATTCCTCTGTGAATTTATCCCACAGTTAAAACCCATGCCTTTTTTTTTTTTTCCTAAATATGCAATAATAGCCAAAGTGCACACTTTCATCTATTAACCTCATATTGATGCAGACAGCACAAAGCTCACAGGGCTAAATTCCAACCTCAGTCCAACCTGTTCTGTTCAGCACAGAGGAATGTATAGAGCTGGGCACTAATTTTGACTCATACACGAGAAAGAGAAAGGATGTGTAAAAAATACCTGTGACTATGCAAGAATTACACATATGAAAAATTACAGTAGTGCAAGTCTACTTATCAAGAAAATGACAGCCTATAGAACTGTAACTTGCAATCCCCTTTTCCCCCATCAGCTACACAAATTGTTTTGAAAACATTTTCTGACCACTCACCACATTGACTGCTTATAGAGGTTCTCTTCAGATTCATGATACCATTACAAGGCCTAAAAAGTGTGTGGAGACAAGGAATATACTTGACGACTGAATTACTTTGTCATGAAGGATGTCACTGTAACAAGAAATAAATGTCTTGTGCAAGACAGGGAGCTTTCTGGGAAGCAGAGTCAATGCTGTGGACATTATTTGAGCAGCTCTGTGTGTTTGAATCCACCTACATTAGTAAAAACAAAAAATGAAAAAAAATAAAGTGTAGAGACCCTACCTTTCCAGAAATGTCCATGTACAGGAAGAGAAAAACTGGGATTAGCTCAGTTGGTTAGAGCATGGTGCTAATAGTGCCAAGGTCACAGGCCAGTCCTCACAGTAGGCCACTCATTTAAATGCTGGACACAATGATCCTTGTGGATCCCTTCCTACCCAGAATGTTCCATGACTCTGTGAGAAAGGAAAACTGGAAATTACGTGAGTCTTGTTAACCTCCTGTCTCCTCAGAAACATTCAAATGAAAGCATTCAGCTACAGTGTTGGATAGCATAAGAGCTTGAATAGAATTAAAAATAATGTCTATTAGCAAATGGCATACAAAATAAAAGGAAATGTATGGCCTTTCACCTTCTAGGTCACCAGGTTGAATTCAGCTCATACAAGCAATGATGGAAGTTATTGCCATTTGAGGGCTTCATGGCCAATATGATGTTGGCTTCTGAGCCATGATCTACAACATCAGAACTATTGTTCCTTACTAGGAAATGAAGATATGACTGCTTCTGCAATGCTCTGCTCAGTGAAATTCCAATCACATTAATATTTGAAAATTCCTGGTAAATGCATTATACATCTTGAATATTGTGATACCTCCCATATTATGAGCACTACTGCGAAACAAGGGTGCAGTAAAAATGCACACTATTTAACAACTTCTTTTCATTGGTGCAAACAGTCATGTGGGATACAAGCTAGTGGAAAATCAGAGCATGCCTATAATAAAAATTCTAAGTAAATTAAAAGAACTCTGGTACATTTACCTTTAATTAAAAAACTCTGTAGTGTAGTTATAGCAACACTAAAAATATCCAAGACGCTTATGGAAGAGGAATCAAATGTGAAAACCGAAGAGACTAACAGCACCCGTGATGGCTGTTTCAGAGGGACAGCCAGCCAATCCTTCAGACATTTTCATTTTAAACATGACATAAGATGATTTTCTAAATATCTCCAAAACATGATTGTTTTTTCACCATGTTTATAAAAATTAATAATATATTTTCAGCTGCAAAAGACTGTGCAAAAATTGATTTAGAATATTGAATAAAGATGCATATTTCCATTTTTTATGAGATTTTTACAGTGCTGAAGTTAAGCCAGCAGTATGCAGGCTGTTGGTGGCAAGTAAAATATTCACAACCATAAAGAAGAAAGGTAACCAAGCTTCTCAAAAGCAAGTAAACTTGGGTTTGCCTCTGCAAAACCCACCTGTGTCACACATGCAAGGATGAACAGTAAGATGAGATTTCACTGTTTTTTGGAAAGTGAAAGAAATCCCATTCAAGGACAATCCTTATCAAAAAATACACTTTTAACAACTGAGCTGGAACTCAGAAAGCAAGAAAGCAATATACTTTAAAAAGAAAAGGTTTGCACCTCACAGTCTAAATAAAATGTGCTTCTATTGGCAGCCTACTCATGTCAGGAAGACAACTCTGGTATGTGTGAAGGAGTCAGTAGAGGATCCTAATTGGTCATACCCCTGAATTTAAAGAGCTAGAGTGAGTGTAAATTTCACATTGGAAAGCACAGTTATCCATAACTTCTTCACCTGGAGGAGATGCGAGTGGGGCTGGGTGGGACAGCAGGCAGGCAGGCGCTTCTGCTGCTCCTCTCAGAGCAGAGCTCTGACGTGCCACCACCATGCTGAGGGACTGGGGATAATTTTGCCCACTTGGCACCACAATGGTCTGAAATCTTCCTTATTACCACAGTCATTACTTTTTATCACGTATGTTAAATACATTCATTGCCATTCAGCATCTTTCCTCCAGGGTTTGCATTTACATCATCATTGCCCTTTTTGCAGATCACAGTCCCAAAGCAAGGTCATGGAAGGAATGGGTAACTCTGGCCAGCACAGCAGCAGGATTACTTGCCTGCCCTCTTTCTGCATTATCCAGAAAATTCTTCTCCAAAAGAACAAGAAGTGTGTATGGGCACATAATACTCCATTTTGAGAGGAACAATCTTAAAATATTTACTAATTTTTGCTTGGTATTCTGTCCTCCCCAAGAAATTTTATAGCATGGAGTGTTTTAACAAGAATTCTACATATGATATGAGGAGGGAAATTCTATTTTTTTTTCATGAGTGAAAGACCAAGTGAACAAAGCATCTACTGCTCTTTCTAAAATTAAACTGTCTTCAGGTACCAGCAATCAGGACTACTATTGTAATACTAGGATGAATCAATCCCTCTTCCCTCTGACAATGACCTTTTCTATAGTGTTTTATGCTGCAAAATTTTAGCAGCACTTACTTGATGGATACTTCTCCTTATAAGTTTTCTTGGCACAGATTTTCATCCTCCTACCCCCATATTTTGAAATGTGTTTAGCAATTTATTCTTGAATCCATCTCTGTCACTGCTTAATTACAGATTTTAGTCAGGAGTAAAAAGCATTTTAATCACAGTCAACTTTAAAATTACCCCGTGCAACTATATCTTATCTACAGCAGGATAGGCATGAGGAGGTAAATGGAGGTAGATAATTTTTGCTTAAACAAGGCTTCATTTTGCAATGACAAAACTCATGTAGTGTAAAATAAAGGCTTGAAAGCTGGGATATACAGGCTTAAAGACTCAATCCAACTCCTCTTGCAGAATCCATCAGGTACGCCAGCACATCCATCAGTTTTACCACCAGGCAGTTTGGATATTTACAGGCCCTTTAACTGCATTGCCATGATGGCAATCAGAAACAGCAAAGAGGAGGCAGAAGTCTGGCCCAATTATGAGGTTTGAAAACATGCTGCCTACATTCTGCGCTAGACAAAGCATCAAAGTGCTTTGCAAGAAATTCTGAATCCTTTCAGCCACCCTGGAGGTGATATTATTAAGCTTCAGTGGGATAAATCCAATGAGAATCTGCTCAACAACATGAGAAAGGGCTCCATAATTCTGCTCTATATTTTTGTTTCTGGAAGCCATTTTTTTAATCTGTAGATGAGGAAATTAAATGCTAAATTTCACCTCCTTCCCCATTCAGATTGCAAGGCTCATCTAATGCATGTTTATGTAAAGTCTGATTCCCCTGCTAAGTGTTTCTACTCTCGACCCAATTTGGCATATAGCGAACAGTGCACAAAATAAATTTAATTGATTTGTACAGGTATTAAAATAGATTATCATCTACACAGATTTGGAAAGCAGACACCACATTTTAGCCAAATAGATGATGCAAACTACAATGATTTACAAAGGGTTTCAGAGAGCTGGGTATTAGCAGAGAGTAGATCATGTTAGACAACAAAATAATTTCATTTTTACCCATCAAATGACAAAGAAGACCCAAACTTAATTATGTGATGATTTATATATCCACAAATGATTGATTTAAAACATCATTGTAGATATTAAGAATTTTCATACAAAGGCTCTTGATTTACCTATTTCTGCAAATCATGCACATGATGAAATGCACCCATTTCCAGTGCAGACCAGAACTTTCCTTTCAGGCACTGACTGCAAATAAACACCTCACCCAGAGCACAGAACTGAGGATATACGTGCAGCACCAGCTAGATAATCTGCTGAAAATCTGTGGCTGCCCACCCTCTAGAGGAAAATATTGACATACTGACATATGGCTGACAAATATCCAATGCAAATATCATCACATTGTTGCTACCAACATGCAACTAACAAGGAGAACTCTAGCAAGGCACATTAATTGTCAGTCCCTCTCTTGGAAAGGATGTTGCCTCCAATATTTGAGAATACCATTACCTGATTTGGTGCCCCTCTCTGCTGTCTCTGCCCATGGTCTTGTGTCACATGGGGATGTCAGGATGCCCGTCAGCCACCACTCTGACCCAGCCATAGAATGGTGCGTGGGGGATGTCCAGGGATGAGCATAAAATCAGGACATGAATACAGAGATCTCTCAGTGCAGCATCTACTGTGACCATACTTTTGTAACAGATGAAATTGTGGAATGAAAATGAAAAACCTTGCCTGAAGAAAAAGGAAGCAAGCTGTGAAGATATCAGGTAAAAGACTCCCTTTTGTGCATGTAAGCAGAGGTTGTTTTTACAAGGGCATGGGATGCTTTTACACAATCAAGTCTGTAGAAACTGCAAAAGAAATTGTATAGCAGGTTCTTTAATCAAACATCTATGACAGCTGAATTAAAACATTAGTTAATGGAGTTAGCTCTGAGATTTGAAATTTGTTTCTCTTTGTTCCACAACCTAGGAGATCACTCTTTTTTTTATGCCTCCCTGATGTAAGAAATCACTGTAGTGTCCCTTACACTGCCTCAGGAATTATGAAGGCTGGAAAAATACTTTTCTTGTGTAATAAACTCATAGCTGACCTGAATTTTTTTCCCTTCTACACTGAACACACAGTCAAACAGACCGCTCACCTTATTCAGCAATGACCAGTGCACAGCTCTGACCAAAACCGTGTTGTTTCAGCCGATTTTGAAAGGTGTCTTTTAAGATCAAGGTAAACTCCAAGGAAACTCTCCTGTGAATCTGATGTGATTGCACAAGTACAGGTATCGTAGCTCTTAGGCTTTGATCCAAAAAAATATTTAAGTTTCTTTTCGTACACTTAATGTTACTTGCTTATGCACTTTGTTGTACAGTATTCTGAGCACAATGTGTTAGCAATAATTATTGCTCTCTAAAAACCTGCAAAAAGCATTCAGGAAACACTGTGCTTAGTGTTCAAAAGCTGAATAATCTAAAAGATTATGCTATCACGTAATAAAAACAGAAAACAAAAAGGAAAACATTTCCTAGCAACACTCTGAACTGTATTAACCAATTCTAGAAAGGTACAAGAATTTATTTCATAGTTATAGAATGGATTTTATAGCTACATAGAATTTTCCATCCCTGAAAACCTCAAAGGACTTTATAAACTGGGACTGAAATTTATCTCCTGGTTATAGGAAACATACAGCTGCCATTTTCAAAACTCTGGCCCAATGTATTGCAAGCATCGCCTTGGAACAAAAGTCAGTCACTGCTTTTTGCAGGTCCAGTGTGGTCCTCTCCCATCCTCTGGCCTAATCCTCCTATCTGTGTATAATTGTCTACATGTTTGCTTTTTAGCTAGTGGAAAAAAGGAAACCTGGTCAAATTTCAAAGGGTGAAATACTGAATGTATGAATAAAAAGAATAAAATGAAAATTGACTGTGGTGGACTAAGAATTTACCCAGAGATGTTAGTGGTAGTAGTTTTACTTATCAATGAAGTAATAATGACTAAGAAATCCTGTCAAATAAAATCTTAGAGTGAAATTAAACATTTCCACCGAAATTGGAAAATACCATATTATTATCTAGTACCTCAATTCTGAAAACAGTGTCATATTTCATGCTTAATTTTTAAAGGTGACCTTATCTTACCATAATTTTTTAGGCAACAGTTACTCCCACAGTAGCACTGCTTCTGTGGGTAGAGAGGTTTGTACTTTTATTTTGGCTAAAGAGCAAATATAGCTTTGTCAGGACAAAGTAGTTACATCAAATGCAGACCTTATCCACTCTAATGATCACAAAGCTACATGACTGAAACGTACCTTCCTTTCCTCATAGGGAACCTAAATCCCACTGAGGTGTTGCTGCAGGTAAATATGTCTTAGAGGATTTTCTGTTTCATTGTTCACCCATCTATTTGCCAGCATGGAAGAAGGATGTCATGGGAGAGAATTTAAAGTATTTTGGGGGGACTGTGCAACACAGACTGGTCTGATTTTGTTTTTCTGAAGTTACTTGGCACTGTGGATCTCTAAATAAATATAAAGTCATTCACAATCAAACAGGCAAGAAAGAAATGACATGTGTTTTGACAGTGCTCAAAATACTTCGAGGTATTTTTAGCATATTTCTGAGTCGTATTAGCTTAACCTGTAATAGAATATAAATGAGCCCATATGGCAGAGATGTAATTATGTTCCATGTGAGAAATCCCTGTGGTAGATTTGGGGAAAAAAACCTCACTACATGTGCCTTCTGGAGGGCACGATTTACACATGATTACCTACTCATTTGCATTGAGAAGAATATGAAGTAACACAATGCTAACAACACGATAATGAAAAGGGCAAGCAAAGACTTCAGATCCCTGGGGGTGCTGATCCCTCTGACTGACATCCAGTTAGGAGCAGGGAATTCGTCCCTTTAGGGAGTACATTTTATGAAGCGATCTTTGATTACGTGGGGACAGTAATCACGAGTCTTAATTATTATTACTGTGAGAGAATGGGCTACAAATCTGCAGGGAATGACTCTGTCACAGATACTTTACTGGCGAATACTGAAAAACAGTGTTTTCCCAAGGATCATTTTCATTCCACCCTGATATTTAGCTGAAGTTTCTTTGACTACTAGTCATGAAACATTAAATATAGATTAGAGGGAGAGAGATGTTGAAAGTTAAAATTCACCGGAGGTGCACACCCGTGCACTTGAGAGACAGCCCCAAATGTTGTCCAGATGTTGTAGCAACAAGGCTGAGGGTTCCCAAGCTGCAGCACAGCCACAACAGAGGAGAAAGTGGATGTTTAGCATTCCACCGGCCTTCTGTTTAGTTTACTTGTAGTGTATTAATTTAGCAGAAAGTCCTAACAGCCTGTTAGCAGTAGATGTTACCAAGTGTACACTATCCTGAAAGAATGAAGAAATTCTTTTATAGCAATAAAGGGAGCAATTCAAAGCATGTAATTGATTTTCCACATTTTCAAACTGTGATAAGACCAAGCTTTAGCAGCAGAAACATGTGTTTGCAGTTTTGTCAATGTTCTTCAATGAATTAAAAAAAAAAAAAAGGAACCTATAACTTATTGGTTAGATCGTTAACATGCATTGGGCATTTCAGTGGCTATTGAAGCACTTGCCAAGAGCATGTCATCTTCTAAGCTGACTCAGAGGTGGTAGGGACTGGTTTTTGCCACAGGACATGTTTTTGTGATTATCTAAAATCATTCTCTTCCATGAGGAACATAACAGAAGAACATCAAGGCTTTCTTAAGTAACTGTTGTAACATTTGTGTGCTGTTCTCCCTCACATCCTTTTCACTCTGGAGGGGCAGAGTTGCAGCAGGGCAGGGCTCATGTCTTTGTTTGCCCCTGCAGCATTGCCAACCACCTATGGAGCAGCGTGGCTTCTGACAGTCATGCTGCTGCCCCAGTCTTCACACCAGCTGTTAGGGTGCTCTTTGGGCCTCCCCACGAACATCACTGATGGTGTCCACCACAGTGACTTGGAGCAGAACCATCCAAACAAGTTTTCAGAATGATTTTTGGGTTCTCCTGATACCAGAAAGAAGACAGCCCAGAGTGCAAGGGCCAACCTGAAGAGTCAAGCACCAGGCACTTCTCATGATGCTTTGAAAAGAAGTCACCGACTAATGCTTGGAAAACAGGTCACCTATCTATTCTCTGAAACTTTACAATTTCAGTCTTCTTCCTGTCTTGCATTATGAGAAACCTCAGATGCTTAGCAGTTTCTTTGTGTAGGAAAGAGGACACATCCTCAGAATAACCTATTTATCAGGATGCACAAGGGAGATAAAGAAAATTTGAGTCCTATTCCTATTCTCTCGGCCTTAGAGCAGATATATGGACTCAAATTTTGAGTCCAACAGACATGCTAAGCCCTGAACTGCAGACTCAATCTCTCACTGCATTTCAATGAATGCAGAGAGCAATACAGGCTGAAATGGTGACACTCACTGGGACCCACTGGAGACCAGCACAGTTACTGAAAACTGAGGTAGTTTCAGTGGAGAAAAGAGCAGAGGTTCATGTCCCCACATGTCATTTGTCTCAGTTCTTGTGTTGGAAGACTTGTCAAAGAGAGAAGGAAACAGCCTGGAGGGATGCCTGCCCACAGCCAGGAAGGGAAGAGGGTGTTTACAGCACAGAGGTAAGGAAACCATTTTCTGGCATGATGAGGAATTGGCGAGGCTGACTGAGAATCAAACAGGGCAACAGCAGGGCACAGGAAAAATACCCTCAGAGACTAGAAGCGAGCTCATTCATGTTTACTCCCTCAGGACAACACAGACCATCCCCCACAGAGGATGATTTCATAGCTATGAAACTAGATAAGCCAGCTTCACAGACTAGGAAATGGGGATAAAAGACCCTTTAGAGCAAAGTCTAAAGGTTTGAATTTGGAAGACAACGGGAGTAGCTATCTGAGTTTGTCACCATCTCATTACCATAGGATGTCAGGTAGCAGTGGAGGATGATCTTGCATGGCTTTTTCATGGATTAACATGCAGCAGAGATCAGCATCTGAACTGAGGCAGATGCTGTGGTTATGGCTAGGCGATGGAGAAAAGAGGACAGTAGAGGCAAGGAGTCTCTCTGGGCCTCCACAGGAGGGATCATTCTTCTGGACCAGGGGCATCCACTGATGTACACCATTGTGGGTGATGAATTAGGGGTGCTATAGTCTTTGGCCACAAAGGGTTTTTTTAAAACACATGAAATATGTTGAATGGCCGAGCAACATGCTTGCTGCTCTCTCTGCCAAAGTGACCAGTGTTTGTAGAGTCACAAGGCTTTTCTTCTACAAAGCAATAAAATTAAAAGGGCAAAATATGGATGAACTCATTGTACTATTTAATCTGACAGCCTGGAAGAAAGAGAAAACCAAACAAAATCCCCCTTGGTTGCTGTATCCCATCCCTTCTCCATACCTGTCTCCTCCTTTTCAAAAACTATGCACAGAGAGGAAACAAAGAAGGAATGTGGTTACCTTTCTGGAGGCTTAGCAGAGCCATTTGCAGTGACCACCATAGGCACTGTGTTTACATGGATACAGTATCACTGACTGCATGCACCGACTCAGCGCCAGTTCTTTGCAAATAGTTGTCAAGGTGCAAAGAAATACCATGGGCCATGCAAGGCTCCCACTAGTGGCATGATGGGAATTGAGGGTAGTCAGCTACAAGTATAACCAAACTCGTCTCAGCAATTTCTGGTTTCTACTCTCAATTTGCACTTAAGAACTCCAAACAAACAGAGCTCTCATGGAACAACATGGCTCAGACAGCAGCTTTATTTTGACTGTTTCCTAGCCTTCTTTCTTTTTGCTCTGCTGTAGTTTGGAATATAATTTTTTTTTCAAAAGAAAGAAAAAAGAGAAAAGATACAGGAACCATGTGTGCTTCACTGCAAATGCTGCTCATGTAATTCTCTTTGAAGTGCACAGCAAAACCTCTTTGGAGGTTAATGAGAACAGGATTAGGTCCTCCATATTGAACTTGGGCTGAGACCAGATAAGATCTTGAATCATTCAGAGCCAAGCATGTTATTTGTGCAACATGGGCAGGCCAAGTCAATCTCTGAATACTTTTAATGGGTGTCAACGTGAAGTGTTAATTCCACAAGTTATGTTGTTTTGCAGTTTGCCTGTGCCTGCTTTCCAGGCTGCCTTCACGGATGGTCTACACATCCCCTCACTGGCTGCAACAGAAAAGCTATTTCCAGAACTGCTGCAAGAAAAAAACCCACTTCTGAGAAAGTATAAAATAGGACTTTTACAAAGAATCGGAAAACCAAGAGAGAGTAGAAATATCTGCTAAACATTCAGATGCTCGCACAGCTAGAAGTAAAAGTAGTCTTATTTCAAACAGAGATTTCTACCTTTATTTTATTTTTTTTTAAAGGACCCTAAAATCAAAACAAGCATCCTGTAATGGATCATTTTTGAGAAACTAATCTTGATCTCTCTTTTTTTAACAAAACAGAGGAGTGAAGTACGGAAGTCTCAGATGCTTAGATAATGCCTGCCCCTGGATAGTATCTATATAGCCTTAATAAACAGGATCAGAAAAATACCGAAAACATTTTGAAGCCTGATGAAATGATCTAAGCACTGCAAACAGCTTTTGGATGAGAAACCTTTATTTTGGACTTTCCCTTTTTATGTTCCCAGGCTCTCCATGCACTTCCTAACATATCTTGAAGCCAAGATGAAATTACAGCCCTCCTGAGGCCAACGGGAGGTTCCCTATTGCCCGTTGCCTTCAGCAGATCTGGGATTTTACTCTTTCTGTAAAGATATCTTAAGAAACACTGGGCCCAATTGCCCATTTCTATGGAAATAGTCAGCTGGAAACACAGAAAAGCCTACCACACAATTTCCTTTTCATTCTCCCCTTAGGAGAGATTTTTAATCTTGGAGTGTAAAACAAAATCTAGGGAAACCTGGTTGAAGTCCAGTGGTTGCCATCTAGAGAGAGAGATGGCTCTGTCTGAGGTCCTTGCCTTGCCCTGCTTCCATCCCACCACCACCCAGCTTTGCAGCCCACTCCACTTGTCCCTCTTCTGTGATACAACAAAGAGGATTTGCCTTTTTGGGATTCAGAAATACCCAGACAGAAGCTGTTTCCCTCCCTCCAGCTTCCATAACTCTGGGGCATGTGCCGGACGTCTCCATGGTTTCTGCATGCTCTGGAAAGCCGTTCCTTTCCCACATCTGAGTTACAGTGACCTTCAGCTACCTTTGGCAGGAGAGGCATTAATTCTGCACTGCCATAGTTTCCAGTTCATCATCTTAAACCTGGCCTGTGCAAACGACCACCTCCTACTGTGTTCTCCCTTTGCAGTCCCTCCTCCTCCTCCTTCCTCTCTGACCTCTCCTTGCCTGCACACCGCAGCCCCCTGTCTTCCCAGGCCCTGATGTATGCTCCACCACTCCAGAACTACAAACCCGTGTCAGAAAGTGGAGACTGTGCTCAGACACCATGGTAAGCCATCCCAGTTGCAACTCCTAACTGGAATTGGGCAGAATCCATTTTCTTACAACTGAGCTTCAAGTATTTGCTTCTATTAATTTTGTTAACAGTGAAGTGCCCAATCCTATAAAATACTAAACATTTGAGCAGGTTGTAAAATTCTGTTTCACTTCCCTCAGAATTAGAATAGTTATTTTCTTAATTAAGAAGTAAATAAATAAACTACTTACAGCCTTTTGTGAGACAGCTTTGTGCTAAGAAGTGACTAATTACCCTCCTTGTTCACAGAAAATAAATCTTTCCCTGGTATAGACAAAGAAGTACTGAGAAGTTAACAGGAACCATAGCAAAATCTGACTTTGTGATGAGCTGGTTTTTCTGCAATTTTTTTCATTTATATAAATATTTTGAGAAACCCACCTTGAGGTTTTGTGTTGGCTTTTTTATTATTATTTCCTCTTTAGATGCACTTGTAGATGAGTAGGCTAAAAATTAAACACTCATTTTCCTGAAGGCAATCATGAAGGTATGTTGCAGCTTTTTCTTCTCAATTTCACATAGAGTGAATTTACCACAATGCACAGTAATACTTTAATTTGAACAAGTGGAAAATCCTTACTTGCCCACACTATACTCAGTATTAACTCAAGATCAGCTCCTTTGGGATAGTATTTTTGCTTGTGTTTTACAGTGAAATGTCATGAATAAAGAAGCTGTCAAATACCTTGAGAGTCAGTCACTTCCCTGTTTGGACAGCAATGATTTTGTGATGAATGTAACAAACACTGCACAGTCAGTTCTCAACAATAAATGGGGATCTGGCCAAGTTATATTCTGGGAATGGTTGGAGCAAGGCCACTTCCAGAGGAGTTACCTGAGAGTGCACAGGCAAGAGAGCAGTAGAACAGGAGCCACAGAAGGTTGGCTGGGAATGTTGTAATTCTACATGCTGCCCATAACTTCCTCCATCAAATGCAAGGATTAAGAGCAGCCAGGATAGTCTCCACCCTAGGTAGGTGGAGGAAAAACAAAAGAGCCAGCACACTTCTTGGGAAGCCAGGAAAATAAGCCAATAAGCCTCAGTAATGCTGCTGCCAGTAGGATGTTCATGGACTTTGCAGGAAAAGGCCAGCATCACTTCTGAGGAAGAGTGACCAATCAGTGCCCAGTGGAGCTGTAGGCATTGAACCAGAGGTTTATGTGCCAGGGGGGAGGCTGACATGCTCTTGCCTTGCTCAGATGGACTGCACACTCCTGTGTCTAGCAGTCCTGCCCTTAACTTCTATAATATTCTTCGCCTGGTAGTGAAGGTCATACAAGTAACCAGTAACACAGCAAGAGCAGTTAACCTGAAGAAGACAACACAACAATACAGCATCAGTGAGCCATACTTTTAGTCTCATGTAAACACAGCCAATGAGACTGACAGTTATAAAGGATATGAATTATGCAAAACAAATGTGTAACAAAACAGCATCAACATCCCACCTGAGGGATACAGGCCATTTTAATTTTTGTTGTAATCTTTGCCATTGAACTACCCCATGATAAATTATTTCTAAATTTGTGTTGCAGCAATTAATTTATAATAGCTAAGTCATACTAGAACTAGACAAAGTACTGTTCTCCCTCATCCAAAGGGATCCTGGTGATACTATGAGGCAGACAAGTTCCACCTACTGAGCTGCACTATTGACATATTAGCATTATATGCTAGCCTAGGATAACCCCTTATTAAACGTTGCAGACTATTAATAATGCAACTGTTCAAACGACAGATAATTGCAAAATAAAGTCTATCACTTAAGTATTTCTGAAGAAATTATTTATAATATAAGCCATCAAAAATTCTTTACATTGTGGGTGCCAGAAGCCTCCTAAGGTAGCATGTTTACAGCAGTTGAACGGTTATTGTGAAGTTTGCACTTTAGTGAAGTTCACACCTTAGTGAGGTTCAATCGCTTCCAATATTTTCATGCACTGCAACAAAGCCTTGGGATACAGGCAAAAGGCAAGGTTTATGGAGTTTCAGCCCAGCAGCATTTCACAAGAGGTCAGTGGCTGAATGTGGGTCTTCATTAAGTGTTGTGTGAGTAGAAAACTAGAGTTTATTTACTCAACCTCAAGATAAGCTCAATGCTTAATGCTGCCAATTTGAATGCAAACAAGGGCAAGACCTCATGCTTGGAAGACTCTCTGATGTGGTTACACTGGAAGTTTAGACTAAACACAAGTTGGAATCTGAAACACAGTTGCCATGGCCTACAAAATCAGCATGTTTTAAAGTATTTAAGTTTTTGAAAAGTATTGTCTACAACTGAACTATCAAAGCAGTATTGCTTTTATCTGGAAAACATTGCACTTGCAATTACATATTGCTTAATAAGGCCTATTTTGCTAGTTCACTGAAATCTCTCCCATATGACAGAAATTATATTTGTTTCTCCATTTAGTGACCTCAAATGACAAAAGGTGTAGAGTGAATTTCAGCTGGCAAATAAATGCAATTATGCCTTTCTTTTTTTTTCTTTTAGGGCTTATCTAGTCTGCTTTAACACCATCACTGGGCTACTCTCAAATGAGCATGGGGCTCATAATGCTTGCAATGCATGCAGGACATAATCCTGATGTGCTTACTTTGTCCTTAAGAAGCTATTTCACATCTTAAAATGTTTGTAGACTTCTAAAAACTAAACTGTGAAGACCAAAGTCTCAGTTGTAAGACAAGCCTTGCTTCCTAAACCCCCAAATCCATTTTTAAATTATGGTACTGCTATTTCAAATTTGATTAGGAGCTTCAGAACAGTGTTTCTCTGGTGACAATTGTATGCTGTAAACACAGAAACAGCAAGGGGGTCAGTCCAAAGCAAGAAAAACAAAAGTTCTCCTCCAAATGAGCATAAATCATTGCCTAAGCCTTCCAGCTCAACTGATGAACAACAGAGGCAAGAGATTTATAAATACAAAAAACTCTCACAGCTATAAATGCAAGAGCAGCCACCTCTTCTAATGGGACCAAACAGGTAACAATTTGCATTTTTGAATCGATATTTTAATTCAGAATCTGTATGATCCATTCCCTCCAACTTTGCACAACATGCAGAGCAATGATGCTATGAGTGCAGCAAGTGTAAACAACTACTAAAAATCTAGAATTAAAAGGGAGGGGGAGGCTGATATTCATAACTGATTTTGCACAGTATTGCCACAGTCTTAAGAGTGCTGTCATTGGAAACAACTATCAAATATAATGCAATTCCAGTGCTTGAGCACTAGAGGGTAAATTCATGATGCAAACAGAGCCTTACCTCAGTTTCCTTATTTTTATAAGTAAGCATTTAAACTCTTACTTATCACCTCTTCAGCTGTCCTGACTTTTGCTTGCTGAAGCTCTTTCCAAGGCCATGAAGCACTGGGGTGGAGGAGTCATGCCACACAAACGCAAACTTTTTGCAAAAGTATCCTCAATAATTTTAAACTACGCAATTCATGCCAAACCCATGATTCTTTTGTCTGATCAGTTGCAGAGTGCACATTCTTTCAAAAGGATCACGGTGCCGGTCTGGAAGTTGTCTCTTGTGACTGGGATTGGCAAAAGATTGATTAGAGACTAGCCCACAGCCCACTTTGAAAAATATTCATCCTGTAAATATACGGCAGCCTCTTATGCCTAATTATCATCCCTTTGAGTATTTTTTTTTTTTTTTAAGTGCAAATACTGTCCCTTTAAATGAAATGGATCCCAAGCACCACCTCCAATTATACTTGTGCCCAACAACAAGCAACGGCATGGTAGCAGAACTGTGGACATCATCCAGAGGGCAGAATTGAAACCCACTAGATTGCAGTCTTGCCTCTCTACTAACAAAACAAAACAAAAACTAAACAAAACACAATCACACAAAAGTATATGCATATACCAGAAATTTTGGGCATTACTGTATGAACAAACCAAAAATTCTTCTCCTTCCCTATAGGATTTGTTATGGAAACAGCATATAATTTCATTCCAATGCCACAGATTTGCCACTACATTACTGTTTGTTACTGCATTACTGTTACTGAAGGATGAACAGTAAATCAACATCCCCAACTCTTCATGCTCTTCAGGAGCACGGTGATTCTGAGTGCCCCTTCATTTCAAGCTATAAATATATCCCATGAGAAAAAGCAAAGCTGCTGACTATGGAATGCCTTCACAAGAACTTCAGCCCAACAAACTTTGCTATACCAGTTTTGTTCTTGTATTAACCTTCTTCCCAGGGACAGAAGTGGGCAAAATTGCTTCTCTGTTTACAGTGATACTTTCTCTGGGAAACATGGCACATCCATTACCGAGACTATGTTGCAAAAATATCCTATCTAAACTCCCGGGAGAAATGGATAGATTTGTTTTTAACGGTGAGGTAAAACATTAGTGATGACTGCTATATACCCATGCAAAAGACACCTTTGTATTATATTAATAAAGCATCTAAAATACCATTATGTGTTGAGAAGTGCAAGTATAAAAAGGTAGGTGAGTCATACAGATAGCACCACAGCATTCAGTAATGACTGTGACCTTTGCAAATTACTGCCCTGTGAGGTCACAAAAATTAGCAAACGAAAAAACAGGGGTTGCTCTTTCAACTGATTTATGATCATGCTGTGCTCTCTAATATATTTACTGAAATAGCCAAGACTGAACATGGAGCTTCAGCCCCGCAATCTATGAAAAAAAACCTTCAGAGAACTGAAGGGGATCTATATCTGCTGCAAATCATGAACTCAAAATACTGACATTTTACTTCTTGTAGAAGCAATTCCGTTATTCATTTTTGAGCATTATTTTTTAAGAATTGGTTCTCCTATCCCTGCCATAAATACAAGATCTCTTGTTACAAATAACTGTGTTCTCTCATGCATAAATAAATCACATACATTCTGTTGCAAGAAAACAGGTCAGTCAAAACGGCTGAAATGTAATTATACACTGACCAGAAAGAATTCCACTGCAACTGAAAGTGAATGGTTTGTACTTCAGGTCATTAGCAGAGTGATGACTAGCACAGTTCTAAATGCTAAAATATCTGCCCGTCCAAAAACAAAAAGAAGGAAGAAAAATGCTTGAGAAAAATGTCCAAATATCTGAGAAAGCAGGAACTAAGTAAAACGAATTTTAAAATAATGAGAAAACCCTGCCCCCTTGCCTCACCTTAGGGAAATTGTTAGGCTTTCCTTACTTCTCTGTTTGTTTATGCATCGTGATTTGAAGAAAGTAAACAAGCCAAAAATCATTTACATCTGCCTCCAGATCTACAGAATGAAATGCTTTACTAGTTTTTAACACTAAAAATCAAGTCTGGTAATTAACCACACTTTCAGTCTTTCCTAACAAACCCATACTTACAGAATGGCACTCTGAACAATGAATTACAGAAAAAAGGAAAAAAAAAAAAAAAAGACACATTGCATTGAGAGGTTAAAGAATGTGTGTACTTTCCATAAAGCTGAAATGCTCCCATGAACATATTGTTTAACTCTGGATTAACCAAACATTCAAAATTCAGGAAAACAAAACTATTTTACTCGCTAAAACATTTTGACAATATTGCAACATAGTCTGCGTGTCATTTTAAGCAGTGAGAATATATTTATTTTTTTATTTTAATAGCAAAGGGAAAAGAAAGGATAAGTTGAGAGACCCCTTCACTGGAAAAAAAAAAAAAAACAACAAAAAAAACCAAAAAACCCTCACTAAAAAAGGAATTGGTGAGCTTCTTTCTTCTCCTGCCATACAGCAGATCTCTTCTTGGATTTCACACCACCGACCATACCCTGTCAGAGATCTTGGACAGTTTACATTACTTCTTTTGAAGGATTAATCTAGACCGGCCCAGAGATAAAAACCAAAATGCACATGAATTCCTACACCGAATTCCAGCTTGTTACTGTGAACTCAACATAAGAAAAAAGGAATCCCACACATCTCGTAGTATATACACTGCCTTCACAGAGTATCTGAGTTAGTCAGAGGAATACATAAAGGGACAAGATAGTTTTGTACAAAACCTCAATTTATTTCAGAGAAATTAAAAATATGGTATTTAATATATATAAATTTCTATTCCTCTATAAATATAGATGATCTTGTGATAATGAACAGAAATAAATGCATACCAAATTAAAATAATTTTGCATTTCAGGGTATGGTAGCCATAGATAATGTTAATGAACCTAAATACAGGCATTTGTAATATCAAAAAAAAAAAAAGTTTAAGACAATACAATCAGGAGAGAAGCATTCTGCTGTTTTTCATACAGAGGTCTACATATTCAAATGCATCTGTCGAGAGTTACAATTTAATCTTTAACTTTTTTTATGTATTAGAAGCACACACCCAGGGCATACAACGTAGTAGATACACTACACACATGGTATCTTATCCTTGCAGTATGCAATGTTATTACTGAACCAAAAAAAGAGGGGAGAAAGAGACAGCAGTCTCACATCTCACCAGAGTGCTTAAACATTCTGGTTTTCTGTTTTCCCTTCCATTGTTTTTGCTACTGGCAAAAATCATCACACCCTCGTAATGTGTAATGAAGTAAATCTCAATTAATTAAAATTCAGAGGAATGGCAACGGCCCCAAGGTTTCCCATATGAAGAGCCAGTGTATCAGTATAATTGTGGGGGAGGGGGGGGCGGTGTACCAACAAAAACCCCAAACTGAACGCTGCGTTTTACTCCGATGAAGCTCTTTTCACCGAGCCCGCATTTCCTGATCCTGCTGACCCCCGCCAGCAGCCGCCCGGCGGGGAGGGACGGGGCAGGCGGCGGCGGGAGCGCCCCCGGACCGCGATGGGGGCTTAAAAAATACCAGAGCGGGAGGGCATTTCGGTGTATCTCCGTCCCCATCCACCTCCTGAGCCATCGGGCGTGCCACACCGTGCAAGCGGTGCTGAACCCCAACTCCTGCCGAGCCATGCGGGGCCCCGCAGCCGCCCCAGCCCCGGGCACTGCGCGGGGCTCCCCCCGCACGCCGGGCAGGGCAGGGCAGGGCAGGGCGTTGTTCGCACGCTCAGAAGGGCCCGCCGGGGCAGCGGGAGCGGCGCTCGGTGCAGCGCGGCCGGGCGGCTCTCCGTCCTCCCCGTGCGGGGCCGGGACGGGGTCCGTCCCCCCGATAAGGGCTCGGGGCCGGGAGCGGCGCTCATCCCCATCCCCATCGCCACAAGCCTCGGGCGGGCCGGGGCCGGGGCCGGCGCCGGTGCCCAGCCCGGGTCAGGAGGCGACCCCGGCCGCAGCCCCGCTGCTCATGCAGCAAAGCCATTACAAAACCTGTGCGGGGGAGAAGAAAGGGGTTTGTTTTCGTTTCTCTTACCGGCAGCTTTTCCCATCCTGCCCTACGGAAAAAAAAAACCAAAAAACAAAAAACCAAACCTAAAGCCTTTTTTTCTTTAGATTAAAAAAAAAAGGGTCGGGGGGGAGCGAGGAAGTAAAATCCGCGAACGGGTTAAAAGTGTCCTAAATAATTAAAAAAGTGAGGTTTTTTGTAATTTAAATACAAATATACTTACAAAATCTTACAGGAGCTATTTACATCCCTCTCCCCCAACCTGACAGTGCGTTCAGCTCCTACAGGAGACAGCCCGAGCCGCGCAGGGAGGGCAGACCCGGGCGGTCCCAGGCCCTGAAGCTCCCCCCGGCTCGTCCTCCACTCCCTGCCGCCTGTGGAAACCACTTGCGGTCCCCAAAGTTTGCCCAAGCTGGGTAAGGAGCTGCTTCCCGAGGCAAAGCCTCGGTCCTTTGGCCGCCCATATCCCCCTGGCCCGGCAGGCAGGGGTCTCAGACGGTGGTCTCGCCCTGCTTGCTGTTGGTGAGCCTGGTGTAAAACTTCCTCCAGGAGTTCAGGGTTTTCCCCGACCAGATCCAGAAGCCCGAGGTGATGCCCACAATTAAGGTCATGAGATACTTGATCATGAAGACAGTGAAGTCGGGGCTCATGGGTGGGTGGTGACCGCTGTGGTTGTTGGGGCAGGGAATGGCATAGCTCTTACAGCTCTGTGAGACCCAGCTCCTCTCCCACTGTTCCCTAAAAGCTTGCTCGTAAAAATAGCAGGCAATGACGATGGTGGCCGGCACCGTGTAGAGGACGCTGAAGATGCCTATCCTCACCATGAGCTTCTCCAGCTTTTCTGTCTTGGTGCCGTCATGCTTCATGATGGTCCGGATCCTGAAGAGGGACACAAAGCCAGCCAGCAGAAAAGAGGTGCCGATGAACAGGTAGACGAACAAGGGAGCCAGCACGAAGCCCCGCAGGGCATCGACGTTGTTGATGCCCACAAAGCAGACGCCGCTGAGGACGTCCCCATCCACTTGTCCCAGGGCCAGGATGGTGATGGTCTTGATGGCCGGCACGGCCCAAGCAGCCAGGTG
Source organism: Scytalopus superciliaris (assembly GCA_013400415.1). NCBI lineage: Eukaryota > Metazoa > Chordata > Aves > Passeriformes > Rhinocryptidae > Scytalopus > Scytalopus superciliaris. The sequence goes on from VXBX01005595.1 coordinate 564,423, forward strand.
AAAGTACTGGGAGTTGGCCTCAATGGCCTCGTGGCCCCACTTCATGCCGGCAGCAAGGAACCAGGTGAGGGAGAGGATGACCCACCAGATGGAGCTGGCCATGCCAAAGAAGTAGAGCATCATGAAGAGGATGGTGCAGCCTTCCCGCTTCGTGCCCTGCGCCACGGTGCGGGAGCCGTCCTCGGCAAAGCGCTCGTTGCAGACCACCCTCTCCTCCAGGAGGAAGCCGGCGATGTAGGCCACGGCCACCGCCGTGTAGCAGCCCGAGAGGAAGATGATGGGCCGCTCGGGGTAGCTGAACCGCTTCATGTCCACCAGGTAGGTGAGGACGGTGAAGAGGGTGGAGGCACAGCAGAGCACCGACCAGATGCCGATCCAGGTGCGGGAGAAGCGCAGCTCCTCGGGCCCGAAGTACATGAGCCCGTAGAGGCGGCCGGGCTCGCAGGGCGCCCCGCAGTCCTTCTCGCCCAGGAATCGGTAGTTCAGGTAGGAGGGCACCTTCAGCGCCCGCGGGCAGGTGAAGCGCCCGCGGGGCTCTCCGGGTCCCGCGGCCCCGGGGCCGGCGGCGCCGCCGCGGTGGGGGTTGCTGGTCCAGCTCTCGGGGCGCAGGGCGGGCGTGGGGGTGCCGCGCTCCGAGGCGTTCTGCCCCACGCACAGCTCGCCCGCGCCGTGCACCGGGAACTTCTCGCAGCGCAGCGTGTCGGGCCACTGGAAGCCGAACTTGTTCATGAGGGCCTCGCAGCCCTGGCGCGCCCGCTCGCAGATGGAGCGGCACGGCGGGATGGCCTGCTCCAGCACCGTGCACACCGGCGCGTACATCGAGCACAGGAAGAACTTGAGCTCGGGCGAGCACTGCACCTTGACCAGCGGGTAGAACTGGTGCACCTCCAGCCCCGCGTCCTCCTGGTTGGTGTGGCCCAGCAGGTTGGGCATGATGGTCTGGTTGTAGGCGATGTCAGTGCAGAGCGGGATGGAGATGGGCTGGCAGTAGCCGTGGTCCGGGATGGAGATGCCCCGCTCGCCGTTGGACTGCCCCGCGGCCGGCAGCGCCGCCGCCCACAGCAGCGCCAGCAGCA